>JAQFVV010000626.1:0-319320 GCA_028023455.1 Epiperipatus broadwayi
GCCATAAGGACAGAATAATCTCTTCCAGATTTTTATTTGACAACACGTGGAACCTGATTAAGCTGGATTAACAACACCAGTAACCACATCAGAACATTTGGTTGCCTGACTAACATGGATAACTATTATTTTTGATTTACAATTGTATCATTATTACATATGGTTTTTCAATAAAATTATTTATAAATATAAAATGATAGGGTATCAAAACATAATTACACACATATATATATATATATATATATATTATGATTATTTTATTGACTAGTTTAGCTTTAAGCTCTTAATGTTTGTATTTATATAAATTTTAATCGTATATATGAGACAAAGGGGATGTCCTTTAGGTTCAGGTACCAAGTTTCAATAATAGGAATTTGTATGTTAAGATTCTCAATGTTCTATTTGAATGTTATTGAATGAAACTACTTACGGTAAAACCTGTAAAATTATTTGTAAATATTACCGAAAACAAGGTTTACAATAACGTATATTTAAAGTCAAAGAGTAATTTTATTAACTTCAAATATAATTAGATTGAAAAATAATCAACGATTAAATATCTCAGGGCTTAAAATAATAATAATAATGTGATTGTGAATTGATGTGAGATGAATGGATAAATAAAATATCCAATTATAAACTGCGATATATTTTTACTGTTTGGGAGTTTTATTAGTAACAATGTGATTTCTGGAAAAATTTTATTGATTAAATTCCAGTTCATCTTTGCATGCTTGGACTGAGATTTTTATTGTAAGCTTGGGTAATCAGTGATAGACAGAGGGTAGTACATTCTCCAAATAGGTTTGTGGCTTTTGCCTTTATCAATGAGTACTTAAAAAAGTCCAGAAATTAATCTGTATTGGGACTTTCAGTGAACAACCATAAGAAATATAACAAGCATAAGAAATGGTGATCATGTGAGTGGCTTAAAACCAATACTGCCTAATAGGATAGTGGTGGCTATGGTTATTAAAGAACCAAAGTCACCAAAATATATAGGTACTGAACTGAGTTCAGACCTATATGACTATATAAGCTAATGACCTTGGATTGAAAATATTAAAGTGTTTTCAATTTAGGACTCATAGTTTTATAGTTAAGTAGAGATAAAAGGTGATTGCTGGAGAGTTGCATTAGATCCTAAGATCTAGGTGCAATGCTCTCAGATCCAAGGCTCCTCACTGATGAAGATCAGAAGCCAGAAACTACCCTGGGGATATTGGATGAATAGGCACTAGATGGGGATTTTATGCACATGCCTTCTGGCATCCATTGATTACTCTGGCTTGTACTGAGTGGCAATACGTATAGAGAGTTTTGCCTGTTTTAACAACTATTTGATATTTTTTGATTACTCTAGCTTACAATAGATAGTGCTAAACTAGAGAGATATTATTATATTGTAAGCTAGGAATTGAATGATGTAATAATATTCTATTATTCATCATAGTTTCCTCACTGAAGGACAATAGCAACAACTAATCTATATATGCTGATATAGAACTTACAGATAGTGTCTGTTGATTAACTAAGCTTACAATAGATGTCTCTGGAATAGAGGAAATAAGGTAAATTATTTTAAAGCTGACTTTAAACATCCTAATGCAGATGTTCAAAATAAGCAGAAAAAAAAAACATAGGTTACTTTGTTTAGTATATTTTGGTCATGGGGTCACTGTTAGAATAAAATTGACATTACAAGAATAAAATTATTGGCTAGTGTCAGGCCTATGTAAGTATACAAACTCATTAATTGGGGTTCAAAATTTTTTAAATGTTTTAAAATTGCTGATTATAACTTGGATGGTGAAAATGTAATGTGTGGAAGCAAATCTAATTCTCCACACTGAAGAAGGCTAATAGATAGAAATTGTTCTGTGAGTGTAGATTAAAAAAGAGTAAATTGCTTCATAAAATATAGAAAAAATAAATTCATGGTCTTAACTTAAATAATCCATGTTATATTTATGGCAAATATTGCATTATTGGGATATCATTTGGAATTATTGTATAATCACTTAGAGATCAATTTAAATTGGAGCACCAAAGTAGCTAGTAAGCACAATAATGATTGGGAAACACAATAGTTAATTTCATTTAATTCAATATGTGAGATCCCCCACTCCAACTTTTTACTTTTTTTATATTTGATAATCCATATTTCTCTGTTTCTCAAGCTATACCCAACTAGTATTAGCTTATACTAAAAGCATTTTAAACATTATTTTATTTGATTTAATATTGTGCAACATACTTGTTGAAGTTTTTGTGGTTTAATGGTTAGCATGTCTATCTGCCAGAGGGGTAAAGGTTATGTTCCAAACAGACTTATGATTATTTTTAGGTATCTAGTTTATCTCTAATTCAAATCGTCATCCAATTAAAAACTCATATAAAGTTGAAGCAATCCATGGACCTTGAATTTTAGAGTCTGCCAAAACTGTCACTGTCCATGTCCACATAAGGCATGATTCAAATTTTGGTCAGTATATAGCTTAAGAAATATTTTCTAAAAGTCTCATCAGGTGGCAAACCCTTTGTCTACTTTTATTTACATTCTTTTTCGTTGTACTTCTTAAGAGCATTGTTGAAAAGAAGACTGTCCCACAGGGGGTTAAAAAAATGTTTTTTTATCCATCATTTTATTGGGCGATTGAACGCATGCTCAGTTAGTAAAACTGTTGAATAGAAATATAGCTTTTCTGTTCAAGTGTTCAAAACGTTTACATATACATGCATGCATACATACATATATTGCATATACAGGAGGTTTTGGTTAGATTCTTTTGATACTGTTGAAACAGCGTCTAATTGAACGCTTTTAAATGTATGTAAAACGCGTTTTTTAAAACAGTGTTACTGATTCGTTTATATTCGTTTCAAAGGCAATTTTATTTATTAACTGTATAAAACTGTAATTCGTATTTCTGTAAACTATCAGTTTGTATTTATGTGCTTATTTTTTATAATCATCTATTTACTTACATTTCTCGGTTTACCCTGATATTTTAATCAGCAAATGGCTTTAATAACTAGGCAGTTGTTGATTTGTATTTTGTGAAACGTCTTCTCCAAGCTTTCAGTCGTCAATGAAACTGGGCTTTATAATCTGAAAAGATTTGTGTTCGTATTAGCTCGTTATTTGTATACATGAAGTGACCATGTGTAAATCTCGTAAGAAATCATGCCACAATTTAATCTTTATTCACTTCTTCAATGTTTTTCCTCCTGTTTGTACAAGAAAAGAAGTAATCACAGGTTGAACTTTTAATTGTAAATGTTTTTTTTTTATTTGTTAGTTTGAATTGTTATAGGTTGTAATAGTAAAGAGAAAAATAAAAAGTATATTAAACGCTTTGAAATTAGTGTTTACATTTAGAAATGTTTTATTATTTTTATTTTTTTTTTTCATAAAAAATTTAATCCAGTTATACTAATTAATTAAGGCATTGTAGAAAAGTTTGAGGATAAAGATCAAAGGATTTTATACAATAATTTGGATTTTAGGTTAAGCGATCTGGATCTAAAAAAATTTACATTTAAAAATTTTATCAAGTAGTCAGGCCATTGAACTACCTGGAGTAACTAATTAATAAGAATAGTTATATTGGATAAGAATACACTAATTATTAAATCTATGTTGCAATAATAGAATAGCAGACTCTAGAGCGCAAGTGCCATGGATCACGGGCCAGCTCCATCATTTCTATTGTTTGAACTTCTTGTGAATTCCTGAACAATAAATTATTTAATTATTAAATCTATATATCTTTCTAACATGGTGGACAGCTACATTTAATGATAGAATAGGTCGTTTGCAAGCATTGACTTTGAGTTGAGTATTGATGTACTATTCCAAAAGAAAAAAAAAATGTTTACAATAGGTTGTGACTTGTGATACTAATGAAGAAAAGTGATTTACTGTTTATTAATATTAAGTATCATCAAACCAATGCTGACCCGTGTGTGGTTTGGTGGCAGTGGTTAGAGTCCCGGACTCTAGAGACCAAGATTCAAACTCTAACACTTCCAGTAGTTGAACTTTTTATGAATCCATATGCAATAAACCACAGGATATTTTTTTAAATTTAATGCTGATTCCTGGTGATCATATGAAATCATTGTTGGGTTAAATTCAGACTGCTCAAAAACTCATTCAATATTGTGATGATCTGTTTCTTTTTCATCACTAACTTTTCAAAACATGTGACTTTTTAAAAGAACTAGATCATTTTAACCCAAATAACTAACCTGGTCATTTGTAGTTCAATTAATAATCCAGAGATCTGGTCTAATCAGATTTCTGTTTGTTTGTTTCTTAAAAGTTTTCACCAAAACCACACTTTAAAAGCATCAGTGTCCAAGTTTTACATCCATAGATAAGATTGCAAAAAACAATAAAGTTTTAACAGTTCTTGCCTTCACATTCTTAGATCTAAAACTTTTTAAAAACATGTTTTTCACTCCAATTCTGTACAATGTTAGTCGGTCATGATTCATTACAAGATCTTTTATTGATCATAAATGGCGCATGGAGTAACAAACTATCAAGTATTTCTATGCTTTCATATTTGAAGTCAGCTGCTTATCCTTCCATCATAACCATTCTAGTCTTCTTTATGTTATGCCATATTCTATTTTTCACTTTGTTCTTTAACTTTCACAAAGAATTACACATAATTCAATTACTTTTTGAATAGTGTATAAATTTATTTTAGTATTAACAATATAATATTTTAAAATTCAGAATCAACTTACCTTTATATCAACACAATTTTTTTTATATTGGACTATATTTGGCACTTTTGTTGTATAATGAATGTTTTTGAATTGGTGGCAGAGTGATTAGCACAGCTGATTTACAAGCAGTTGTCCCGGAGTTCACTGCCTGGCAAACACTGACACATTAAAAAAAAAGGATTTGTTTTTGTTTTTCAATTGTATTTTTTAAATTATTTTTTAAATTATTTTTATAAAAATTAATGTATTTAGACTCCACATATGTAAAGTATTATTGTATTTAAAATATTAAAAATTAATGTATATAAATTTAAAAGCAATGAAAACAAGAAATAAAATAAAATGTTAGTTCAGAATTATTTACCATATTCAAAAATAATAATAAAATGTAATAAATTATTTATTTTATATGATATAAAATAAATGGGATTCATTCAGTATGTTTTTTTTCAATGCTTAAAAAAATTATATATATAAAGAAAGTACACTAGAATAACTCTACAAAATTAAAAATGTCTACATAAAACTAAAAAATATTTTTTGTTATAGCCAGCTTACGGCTTCTTCTGCCATCTTTAGTACCAATGCAACGTTAATATTTAAATCTTGTTAAACTCACACAACACCATAGGCATTTTTAATTTTGTAGAGTTATTCTAGTTTATTTTGTTTATTATATTTATATCACTTGATATTATATATATATATATATATATATATATATATATATATATATATATATATATTTATATATATATATATATATATATATATATATATATATATATATATTATTAAAAAGATGCTGAAGCACAATATATTCCAGCCTTGTGGAGACCATTTAGTTTATCTCTTTCTTCTAAAATCAACTTGAAATCAATTAATGGTGAAATTGAAGAACATATTCTGAATAATCAACTATCAAATATATATGAGTGGTTAATCTTTACTTCATGCTCAATCCCGTTCTTTACTTCACACTCAATCTCATTGCTACTTTAGATTTAATGTTTTTTTCTTTAAAAAAGACTTTGACAATAATGGATGTTACGTTATTGAAACATTGAAATTAATACAAAAAATACATGGTTTAACAAAATTACTTTTATATATATATATATATTGTTTTTAAATGATAAACAGATAATAAACATTAAATATCTGAAATAAAAATGTATTTCTTTTTTAAATTAAATTGTAGTTTAAAAACACTGAAGAATTGAATGAGGTAATACAATTGAATAAAACTTCCAGAAAAGTTCTTCTTCCATAGAATCATGCCAGATTTCTTTTTCATGTTTTCTTCCTAATTATAGCTTCTATCTATTGACTACAAATAAAACACAGAACTATTGCACATAAAATAAAATAGAATTACCAACTAATGAAAGAAAATAATTGCTTCCCAGAAACATCATGGGATGCTTAAAAAATACAATGCTATCTACAAAAAATACAAGAGCTAATGAATTGTAGCAATTAGTAAAAAAAGCTTTTTAATTTTATTTCATAAGAAAAGTTACTTCTGGCTTAGTTTTAAGTCTGTAATTTTATACTAGTGAGTTGCCTTGGGTTAAATCTTAATTGCTGCATGATGTGCAATGCTTTAGTTATTTTAGTAATAAAATCATAAAATATTCTAAAAGCATATGATGAAAATGGGGAAAATAAATTTACAATGAGGTTGCAGTTGTTAACTGAACCTTTTAATTAGTACTAATGTGCTATTAGTCTATTTATTAGGCTTATATTTAACCATCAACAGATAAAATATGGTTTTGTAACCTAAATGCTACAAGTGGTATCTCATACTGCTCTTAAGAAAACTATTTCTTTTATATAATTACCTTTCCAAATTTGATTATTTTATTATAAGTATTACCTATAATAAATATTAAAATATTTAATAAAAAAATTAAGTATAACCATAAAATTGCACAAATGGAAAAATAAAATTATCTTTGTTTAGAATAGCTTCAAATGGGAATCAATTGATTTATTGCTTACAATTTGCTTATTATTATTGTAAGTATTAGTTACAATAAATATTATATAATATTTGTCAAAAAAATACAAAAAAGTGGTGACAATTTGCAAAAAATGAACAATTTTTACTTCCATTTAGATTACAAGTAGTATGAGCTACTAATAAATCTGAAAAGTGTATAACTTATACTAAATGAACTAGATTCAAACTAATTTGATTTTTGCAAAATAGACATACATAGGAAGGTACAGAATTGGACATCTGTTCATTAAAAATATATGAAATTAAGGCATTTACAAATTTATACAAGTATCCTATACTGTAGTAGTCACTGCAGGTTAATGAAAACACATGAAATGTTTTGTTTGTAATGTAACTCTATATGTTATAGAAACATGGATAATAAATGAATAATAAATATTGTCAGTAGTATAGCTTAGTATTGGTAATGTCAGATATTCCTGAATCAATTTTAACTATGGTAAACAATTTTAACTATGGTAAACAATAATAATAATTTTTATTTGATTAAATGTGACCACTGTCAGTGACTCCATGAATATGTTAATGAACATCATGTGACCAAAGTTAAGTAGTAGAGTAATATATTTTGAAAGCTAAAGATTGCTGAATTACCAAAACAACAAGCTCCCTTTAGTCAATTGAATGGAACTGTCATGATCAAATTTTATATTTGAATTTTCAATCATTATGTGATCTCCTGATCAATAAACTATATTATACAAGCAAAAGAAACTATTCTATAAAAATAGATCTCAACCACAATATTACATGGTAATTGATATGTTTTAAATATTTTTTTATCCTTGAACCACATACTTTAAGCTTTGGATACTTGCTTTCAGTGAGAGAGGCATCTGCCAAATACTGATCTGGAGTTGGGTATTGTATAAGACTATACTATCTGATACCAATTCATTACTTAAGCTTATAGTAAAAGGCTCTAGAGGAGAGTAAGAGACGTAGTGAAGAGTTTTTGGCAATATTAAGCAATCACTATTTTTTCATGACTGCAATAACTATAACCAATAAACAGCATTAGCATTGTATAGTTCTCAACAGTCATACTTTGTGAATGGATTTAAATGAGGTATATTGCAAACCCTTAAACCAATAGCAATCATAATGAGTATTATAAAAGAGGGTATCACTAATTTTGCTGCTATATGCCTGCACTATATGTGTGTTTATACATATTAAAATAATGTGTCAGGGTTATTATATCAGTGCTAATGACTACCAGTGTTCAAGACTATATTTTATGCATATACTGGTCATTAATAACCTTGTTGTTATCATCATCAAACTTATAATACAGTGAAATGTATATGTTTAAAGGCTACTTCTAGTTCCACCATTTTTTCTGAAGCTAGCTTTGGATAGAAATCAACTCTATGACTATATATGAGTAAAAACGATGCTGTACATAAATTCAATCTAATATTTAAAAAATTTATTTAAAATAGTGATTGAAAATTTATATGTTAATTAGTTATATTAATAAAATAAAGAGAAGCTCTGAAAAATATTTTTATAATAGATTCTTCTTTTCAATAGATTGAAAATCAAAACAAAATATTACACTTATTTACAATAATAGGATGATAATTCGTGAACTTTTATGATGAAATCCAGAAATTGACTGCACCCCCCACTGGTGAATTTTTAGTCATGAGGAGAGGCTTTGCCAAACTAAATCCAGTTTGCCAGATGTGCATTCGAGAGAATGAATCAATGCAGCATCTCTTCTTTGGCTGTGTGATATTAAATAAATGCAGACCAATACTCAATGGTTGGATGACATCCTATAAACAACGGATTTTTAACCTGGATGAATGCCTGAAAACTGGAATCTTTGTAATAATTAGACTGTCAATCATGATGAACTATATAGTCTGGACAATGTGATGCTATCTGATATTTGGGAAGAGTAACGATAACTTACAAAATGAACTTTTATGCAAGGTCAAGGCTGTAAAAAAGAGGGATCATATGATTTGACCAGAAAGAATCTCTAATGTTACCTGGAAGCTTGTGGTGTTGCCAGAATAGTTTTTGGGTCAGCACTGGGGGATTTCCTTGATGGTCCATCCAAAAGTCACTCTACATAAGCCACTAGGTGTGCCCATTTTAGGCAATTGAGAGCCAAAGGATCAGTTCCCCTATAAAGGTTGTAAGACTGGAAATTGTGTTTTGTTTCCCTGACCATGTTTTGTCAAGTAAAGATACCAAACTCTCAATTTTAAGAAGAATGACAAGACTGTTGAAAAGGGTGCATGTTGCTCAAACTGTCTGAATACTCATCATGATTCAAGACAATTTATATTTTTTCCCTTTGCATTTGGTTTACTATTTTTCTTTGTATTCATAGTCAATAATTTATGAACTTCTGCATACATGCACACATACTCTGCACTTCTGAAGATAATATAAACTAATGGAATTATTTATTTTTTCTTCATTAAATCCATAAACGAATATTGTTTTATGTTAACAATATATAAACTGTAAATAAATTTAAATGTACATATAAATAAGCATATAATGTAAAAATAATATTTCAGTGATTATAATTCTGTTTTCTTTAACCTATAAATTAAATCATTTTTTGCAATTAATTTTAGAAAATACCAATATATTTTACACTTCAATATAAAAATCTGGATTTTTCATTTGCCATTTAAATAACGAAAACCTTTGGCAACTAATTCTCAATTTAAAACAGTAATAAACTCTCCACACAAGAGTGCCACCTAATGTAATTTTTAGTTAAACCATTAAGCATCACATGATCGCTATCTCTTATACTAGCACATAATCGTTTATAAACAAAGCAAAACTCTCCATACAGTTGTGTTTTCAATTTCATTCTCATAGTTTTGTAGTTCAGTAGAGATAAAAGATAGGTGCTGGAGGGTTGCATTAGAACCTAAGATCTAGGTGCAGTGCTCTCAGATCCAAAGCTCCTGACTGACGATGGCCACAAGCCAGCAACTAGTCTGGGGATATTGGATGAGCAGGCATTAGATATGGATTTTATGCACAAGCCTCTGATTACTCTGGTTGGCACAGGGTGGCACTATTATATGGAGAGTTTTTTGCTTTGTTTGTAATCCTTAGTAATTAATGGATGCAAGAAGGTTTGTGCATAAAAACTCTGTCTAGTGCCAACTCATTCAATATCCCCAGACTAGTTTTGAGCTTGTGGCTTTCATCAGTGAGGAGCCTGGGATCAGATACAACTGCACCTAGATCTTACAATCTAATATAATTCTTCAACAGTTCGTAGCTTCATAGTTAACTAAATAGGTAAAAAGTGGCTGCTGGAGAATTGCACTACATTCTACGATCTAGGGGCAGTGCTTTCAGATCCAAGGTTCCTCACTGATGAAAGCCACAAGCCAGAAACCAGTCTGGGGATATTGGATAATTAGGCACTAGATAAAGATTTTATGCACAAACTTTTTGCATCCATTAATTAATAAATCTTGTCATGGGTGGCACTACAATATGGAGAGTTTGTTATCATTTTAACAGCTTGTGTAAGCATAGGAAATGGTGATCCTGTGATGTTTCATTTAAATTATTCTTTTTTGAAATGGTACAACACAATATAATATATATATATATATATATATATGTATATGAAAAATAGTAACTTTAAGTATATATATATATATATATATATATATATACTTAAAGTTACTATTTTTCATATACTTTTAAAAAATATGGTTAGCCACTTTTAATTTTTTTCAGAAACTTTTAATAGCTGGATAATTTATTCAATCCATTCTCATTAAAACAAATTAATAATGTTTTAAACAATAAACAGTAGATTTTTTTTGTATTTTCTTTAGCTTTAAAGTTAGTTTTATTAGTCATGTTTCTACATAAATATAATTTGCTCATTACCAAATATGTTTTATCTGTTCTTCAAACATATGAATATGATTTCATATGTAAAGAATAAATTCTTCATTAGAATTAATACTTATATACTATGTTAGATTTAATTGCTTTCCCTATTATGAGACTTTTTGTAAGCTTTTAACTATTCATTTTAATAGCAAATCATTATTCTACACTGGAATTCAATAAATTGAACTTGATTTCATAGTAATATACTTGTAAATGAAATATATTCTAAAAATGTATATTAAACCTTACAAATATTGAAAAAAAATAAGTTTGTAATGACAAAAAAGGGACAATTTCATCATTGAACATATGGCAGAGCAGAGTAATTTCAGAAAATGAATGAAATCTTTTTTAATTGAAATTTGTATTTAAAATGTGAATGAATAAATTTTCATCTCTGATAAAATTATCAAATTCTATTTTAAAATATTGCCATCTAATTTTTAGGATATCTCCAATTATTTTAATACAGTATTTGCAATGATGTATTAACTATTATTTTCATAAGATGTAATGATTAGAACACCATGGTTTTTTCTATCAATATACTATATATTATTTATCTTCTATTTTTAAAAATAAAACATATCCATATAAAATAACAATGTAATTATGTATACTTTTGATTTTTAATAAAGATTACACAATTATTGTTTAGAAATAATCATGAATTATAATAAACTTCACAAAACGGTAAGTTTTTAGGCATTTTAAAATTTATATATTCTTTAATTGAACACTTTACAATGCCTTTTAATATAAAATAGAATTTATCTTTGTTTATAGTTTCAACTGTTCAGTAGTCATCACCAGAGTTAAAACATTTAAAAGTCTATATCCATCAAAGAGGCAGAGACAAACTGGCCATTTTAGATTTTTTTCTTCAAGTAAAATATCAAAATAGAAAATTATGCTGCTTAACTAATTTAACAAAAATAATAAATTTGTGAAATATCTCAAGAGATGGCAGCACAACCATATTTTGAATTTAATGTGACTAGAGTGTTTTCTCCAGATTTCAGGAATTTTGCATAAGAGTTAATATGGTTGCTTTCTCATCCTTGGTGTTCGCCTTAAGATGTCGCTACTTCTAGGTAAATTCCTAGAAATATACCATTTCACCAGCCTTCACACAACCAAGGAGGAATTTTTCTATGTTATAAACGAAGCCAACACAAAGAGACTTCTTTCTATGATAAACACAGAAAGAGTTCCCAATGGCTGCTGGTTATGGCTTTTTTTCTATGCTAAAAGCAAAGAGAAAGAAATGCCTTGATTGGCTGCCATAGTAGTCGATTTTGTTCATCATTTTCTCATAATAGTAGAATATCTATTTTCTCTGTAGTTTCGGGTGAGAGTGTGTGTCTTTGAAGCAGTTGTAGTTTTTTAAAATTTGATAAGATGTCTATTTTTTTAATGTGTTAAGTTTAGTAATAATGTCCTGAAGATTCCATTATGAAGGGGTAACCCTCAAAATATGCTTTTAAGGGTGCAAAAGGGAAAAAAAATTCAAGGATCACGTGAAAAGTACCGTTTTCACGAGAATTTGTCCATGACCAGTTACTTTTGCTATATATATATATATATACGCACAAACAAAAACAACCCACTGTCTAATTATTAGGAATTACTTGTCCGAAAAATAAAATTAGTCGGGTATTTTTTTTTTTTTTTGTTTTGTTACATTTATTATTTCAAAATAAGATTAGTTTTTATATCTACACAATAACAAAAACAACCCAGTTCCTGATTAATTACTGTCTTTAAAAAAAAAGCAAAGTCAATGGGGTTTAATTTTTTTTCAATGGAGTCTTTGAATTATGGTTTGTTTGTTTTTATATATACACAAGACTTACCAAAAAAAAAAATCTATTTTCTGATTAATTACTGTCAAAAGGAACGCAAATTAGTTGGCTATTGTTTTTAAATTTAGTATTTATAACAGTACCCTTTTTATATAGACAGACTTAACAAAAACAACCCACTTTCTGATTTATTACTGTCCCCACCCCCCAAAAAAAAGAAAATGGAAATTAGTTGGGTATCATTTTTCAATCGAGTCTTTTAATGACGGTCCTTACTAATAGTAGTCGGGTATCAATTCTAAATTGTAGTATATAAATGACGTTACTTTTGATAGATTTAGAATTACCTCTTGCTTTTTTAATAAAATGATTGATTTACTCTTGACCAAAAATACCGTAACTTTAAAAAAAAAGCCACACATAAAGTCCAAAAAAAAATGAGAAAAAGCCCCGTAACTTTAAAGACACACACAAACTCAAAAACAATCTAAGATTAATAAACATTGACTTATTAAGTCTTGCTTTTGAATAAAATTATTGATTTACTCTTGCAAAAAAAAAAAGACAGTAACTTTAAAAAGACACACGTAAAGTCAAAAAAAAAAATAGAAAAACACCGTAACTTTAAAGACACACAGACTCAAAAACAAGATAAGATTAATAAACATTTACAAAAATGAAAAAAACTAACATCATATAATAGTATTAGTTAGTAGAATATTTTATTACAAATCTAAGAAATCAGATCTTTTTAGATCAAATCAATCATTTAGGTCCGGCCTGGAATTGTTATATGTATATGTTTTCGATTAGCATCAACGCCATCTTAAGGCGAACACCAAGGATGAGAATACAACCATTAATATTTTAAAAATGTATTTGCACAGCATTTATAGATGGCTTTCACAACTACCATTAGTGCTGTTATGTCTTTATAAAAGTGAACTTCAGACATTCATTTGTGGGTACACAATATACATTTACAAGTGAATAGTTTTTTATAATGTTTGACCTTATATATATATATATATTATAATAGTAACTTATAAATATAAAATCTATTTGACTATTTTAATATGTATACATTTATATATACATGTGAACTTTAATAATACATATTTAATGTCAAGCTTTTGAATAATTGCCAGATTTGATGTAGAGAAATAAATAAATTTATATATATATATTATTATTAGATCTTAATATCTATTGATAACAATTAATATTTAAATTAAGCATGAAAATGAAACAAAACACACGAGGAGATTCATTCTGTATTGAGTTGTTGAAGAGAAGAAAAGAAAATAATTTCTTTTTAAATAATTTTTTATTTTATAAATATTACTATTCAATGTTTGGAATTAAATATTAACTCTTCCAAATTAAGATAAATCTATGGATTAAAAGACGATAAGGAAAATATTTTAATATTCTATTAAATCTTAAAAGGAATAGCAATATGAAGGAAAAGAAGATGTTTGAGTTTTTTGGAAACTACGTTATTTTAAAACTTCGTTATTTCACATATATATATTTAAAATAATTATATATATATATAAAGAATAATTCAATGTGTAGTGAGTAAAAAACAACATTATATCGTAAAGGTTTCGAAACCAACTTTTATGCTAGTTTGAATATTTGTTGTATAGAACGTCTAATAATAATAGAAAAATGGAGAATAAGAACATCATCAATCTTCGAAGGAAATATATTTCATCTTTTGACAACCAAACCATTGGATAATATTAATGATTTATCGATTTAGGATAAATAATTGTGGTACCAATGGATAATATACTTTGCAAGAAAACTCCATTAGGATTATAAACAATGAACTTAAAGATCTATTCTTAACTCTGGAAAATAAGTTTTCTTTATTTATTTATATATATTATAATAATATTTATATTATTTTAATATGTTTATTATTATTATTATTTTTATTTCAAATTTGGCATCATTATATTTTAATAGGAATATCTAAATTTAATATTATAAATATAAATTGAAAGCTTAACATAATTCATCAAAATTAGATGAAGGATAAAAAATTGGTTACTGTTTAACAGATATTTAAAATAGGATTATATTATATTTACTATATAATATAATAAACATTTAATGTATTTATTTTATTATAAATGCATATAATATATAAGTTATACAATTGTAAATAGTACTTATATATTAATAATTATAAAACAATTGAATAAAGATTGTAAATAAATTAATAAGATATTTAAATTATTAATTTTAAATATATATATATATATTGTTTTTATATATTTGTTAATTTAAATTATATTCTTTACTTTTCAATAATTTATTATAGTATAGAATTTTATCTTAGGGTATGAGAGGAGAATATTATTTATTAATATTTTGAAATGATAAAATTCATCCTTATTTATTTATTGATATCTTATTTATCTTTTACATTATATTTTTTTATTGTTTATTAAATATGAGTTATTAACCTGATCTCTTTGTCTAATCATTATTATATTATATATATATATGTTAGGATTATAAACATTATATGAATATTAATTATTAGTTAATGCTTATATAAAGGCATATTAGATAATAACTTATTTTGAAATCATCCTTGAAAAGAGCTAATTGCAAATTCTCCATGAGTTTGAATATCATGGCATAATGGTGACTGAAAGAGGGATGAGAGATAGATGAACTAGTCTAAATTATATCAAAATTTATTTAAAAATTATTGAGCTAGCATAATAAAGATAGATATAATCATGGACTTAGTATTTCATCAATTCATTTCTAGAATTCTACCTGAAGACCCAAAGTCTGATTGTAATGAAATGCATATCCTCTTTCTGTTGAATTTAATCATCCTGTTATATTTAACAAGCCCAATTTAGACTTTAAATATAATCGATTCCGTTATATTTGGCACATCAACTGGGGCCTTGAATCAATGATTTTTAGGCATTGAATCTATGATTTCATCTCATTATATATGGTGTATCAACTGGGGCTTCGAATTAATGATTGCATTGCATTGAATCTATGATTTTTAGGTAATGAATCTAATCATCTCGTTATATTTGACATATTAACTAGGGCTTTGAATCAAAGAATCTATATAATTACATATAATAAGAAAGTCATGGATAGATTAATTGATGATTTTTAGTAACAATTCATGTGGTGTTTATAATTGCAAGATTAAAATAATATTTAAAAAAGTGATAATATATATAATGTGATTTAGAGAGATCAATATTTAAAAAACTAATTATTAAATTGTGTTTTAGATAAGAGTTAAGTGGGATAAAGTTTTTTATATAGACATAGGCATTTAAAAAAATATACACATATATCATTAGAACATCATAAGTATATATAAATAGCATGAAGTGGTAAAGAACTTTACGATATAATATTTTGGTTATAAAAATATATAAACTTGTGTAATATTTGAATTAAGTTAAAATTTGTTATGCTTCGGAGTGGGAAAATGTTTTCAAACAAAGATACTGAATGCTCTAATCAAATACAAAATGATATGCAACATGAATTAAGTGATGATTTTAATAATATTATAGAACAATCATCATTAGTACATGCACCTGGGGGTTCTACAACCATAATTGAATACCCTCAACAAATACAGAATTCAGATCAAGTGTCATCTCAAATACAAAATATAGTTGATGAAGATTTAAATCAATCATCTAAAATTGAGATTAACCAATCACTTAATGTTAATACAACAAAGGTTATAAACAATAACACAGCTATGGTGGAAATGTTACAAATGCTTATGAGTAAAATGGACAGTGATATTAGTAGTTTAAAAAATAATATAAATAAAAAATTAGATGATAATAATAAAAAATTAGATGATAACAATAAAAAAATTAGATAGTTTAAAAGACGATTTGAAGGGTGAAATGACAGGAATTGAAAATAAATTATCTACTAAAATAGAACAATTAAATTTGAATGTAGATAATGTTCAAAGAGATAACATAGAAATTAAACAAGCATTAAATGACTTAAAGAATAAAATTGATGAAAATAATTCAAAATGTCAACAACGGTTTAATGAGTTCCAAAATGACATCATAGATAAATTAAATGTTAAATGTGATGAAATGTATAAAAATCACGGAATTTTTAGAGAAGAAGTAAAGGAAGAACAAAATAAAATACGGAATGAAATTCAAGAAGATAGACAAAGGATACACACAAGAATAGATCAACTCTTTACTAAGCAAAATAATGAGATAGAGTCCCAGAATAATGTATTAGAGACTATTGATCATCTTTGGAGAATAAAATAATTTCTTTAGAGATTATTTTGGAGGGAAAATTTGCTAATAGGTATAATAGTTGTAACCTTTATGAGAAGGATGGTCTGGAACTATGTTTAAAAGAATTACAGAATGCACGTAATCAAGTTAAACCTGATACTCCAAGTCAATCTATTTTATCTTTAATTGATTCAACATGTTTAGCTATTGGAAATTGGTATTTTATGTTTGAAACAGATCATAGAATTACTATTCATAATTCACATAATCAAAAACAAGCTATTATCTTACAAAAAGATTTGCATGTTTTTATTTTTGAATCCAATAAAGGTAATAAACATTCTTTTAATGCTGAAACTTTACTTGACACTGAATTTTCTATTGGTTGGATATCTCATATTTCTAATGATGGAATAGAAAAGTATCCTATTAACTTTATTTTAGAGGAGACAATATCATCTCCACAAATAAATTCTATTAAAACAATCATGAATGATACAATGCAGATTAGAATGAACAATCAACAACAAGAACTTCAAACTTATATTGGATGTAATGATGATATTCAGAGTAAATCATTTTTAGTTTAATTGAATACTATAAAAGAAAATTATAAAAATCACTACAATATAACACAGCAGAGTAAAGATATAAAGAATCAGCACAATATTTTTGGAATGAGTAATGTAAATCCGTTAAATTCAGAAAGGATTGTGGAAATGAATGAAGCAAAGATTCTCCAAAATACAAAAGTCATGGGGATGCAGCCAACAGAGATAAAGTATATAACTCAAGATGGAAAAAAATAGAAAATGAAGTAGTGAATGATTTGGAAATTGTTGTTAAAGATCTTGATAAAATAAATAACCCTAACCCAGCATCTATTTTTTCACATCACGTCTAAGGGATGATTCTCTTAAAACTAATATAGATATCTATGAGAATAATAAAGAACAGAGTCTTAGACAAAATCATTTAGAATTTATTCAAAAAGATCCACAACAAATAATTGTCTCTAATAATAGATTAAATTTTCAGTATTATATAATGCATGAGACTGAAAATTATTTTATTAATATTGATTGGGAAGGATTAAATTTAAATACTTGTAGATTTAATCATGAAAATCAATCATTAACTTCTCAGACGAATATTTCAAAAATTAAAAAAGATCATACATTCCATAAGTTATGTAATACTTATGAAGATCCATTTACATTCATTAAACACATGAATTATAGTGCTTAATGAAGATAAGCACTATTATGGAAGGACTTTCAAGAATTGTGACCATTTGAAAATGAAAACAGATAATGAATAATGATTATAGTTTGTTAAAAAAATGTATATATAGAAATTTTGATGACATAAACATTGATGAAGGAACTAGATATACAAAAATTAAATTAAACATGCATACACATGTTTATTGAAATTAAATCTTTGGTTACTCTATCTAGAATTGGAGGTAGACCAAATGGTTAATATGATAAGGTAATAAAATGCCAACATAATTTATAAATCTATAAAATATGAATATACAATTATAGATGTATATGTATATAAGTATGTATAGGAAGAATACTTCATAGTCTTAAAAAAATATTTTCACCCATCCGACTACACTTTCATCAAACTATACCTATTCAATTTAGAAAATATAAACCTATATTTAATGAACCCAAAATAAATGAAGAAAAAGACATTTTACAAGCTCATAAACAACTTGTTAAAATCGCAGGTAATAGAAGTTGGAATAAAAAAAATGTATTTATGAGTTTAAAGTTGGAGATAGAGTATTGATAAAGACTTTCCATCCCAGTAAACTATTAGAGAATAAATATCACAAATTCTACAACACATATGAAGGATCTTATACTATCATTTAAAAGGCAGGTCCAAATGCATTTTGGATTAACCAAGAAGGAGAGATTTGTGGTACATATAATTCAAGAATTTTAAAACCTTATTTTGGCTGTTTATAATAATATATAGAGAAGTAAGGTGAACAGCAAGATAAATATATGAGTAGTGTAAACCATACGGTTGTATAAAAAAAATAGTGATCAATGTAAAAAAAAATAGTTAAGAATATTAGCTTTTATGAGGGTATTCTTTAATGTCTTGAAATAAGTAAAAACAATAGAGTCAATTCATATTAATAAATGGATGCTCTAATATTTATTTAGTCCTTTTCAAATCCATAAGTCTTAAAGAAGTAGGAATAAGGCTAGTAAATATATTTGTGTTATCCAAGAAGGAAACACATTATCATTATTTTTTTTTTAAATTTTAACCATCATAGTCCTTAATTTTTGATCATTATCAAAAGAATAATATAACCCAAGTATTAAGAAAATATAACAGTTAAAAAATTATTCAACCCTTCATAAAATCCAAATATAAATGTAATTAAATTATAAGAACATACTAAAATATTTGTGATAAAATTTTAACTTAAATTAAAATTTTAATTCTCGAAGGGAAGGGGAAATATAATAGTAACTTTCAGTTATTATTATTAACTTAATATACTTTATCTCTAATGAAATTATTTATAATTATAAAATCTATTTGACTATTTTAATATGTATACATATATACTATTTATATATACATGTGAACTTTAAATAATACATACTTAATGTCAAGCTTTTGAGTAATTGCCAGATTTGAAGTAGAGAAATAAATAATTATATATATATTATTATTATTATTATTATTATTAGATCTTAATATCTATTGATAACAATTAATATTTAAATTAAGCATGAAAATGAAACAAAACACACGAGGAGATTCATTCTGTATTGAATTATTGAAGAGAAGAAAAGAAAATAATTTATTTTTAAATAACTTTTTCTTTTATAAATATTACTATTCAACGTTTGGAATTAAATATTAACTCTTCCAAATTAAGATAAATCTATGGATTAAAAGACTATAAGGAAAATATTTTAATTTTCTATTAAATCTTAAAAGGAATAGCAATATAAAAGAAATGAACATCTGTTTGAGTTTTTTGGAAACTACATTATTTTAAAACTTCATTATTTCACACACACATATATATATATATATTTAAAATAATTATATATATAAAGAGTAATTCAATGTGTAGTGAGTAAAAATGTTATATCGTAAAGGTTTCAAAACCAACTTTTATGCTAGTTTGAATATTTGTTGTATAGAACATCTAATAATAATAGAAAAGTGTGGAGAATAAGAACATCAATCTTTGAAGGAAATATATTTCATCTTTTGACAACCAAATCATTGGATAATATTAATGATTTATCAATTTAGAATAAATAATTGTGGTACCAATGGATAATATACTTTGCAAGAAAACTCCATTAGGATTATAAACTATGAACTTAAAGATCTATTCTTAACTCTGGCAAATAAGTTTTTTTTATTTATTTATATATATTATAATAATATTTATATTATTTTAATGTTTATTATTATTATTATTTTTATTTCAAATTTGGCATCATTATATTTTAATAGGAATATCTAAATTTAATATTATAAACATAAATTGAAAGCTTAGATGAAGGATAAAAAATTGGTTACTGTTTAACAGATATTTAAAATAGGATTATATTATATTTACTATATAATATAATAAATGTTTAATATATTTATTTTATTATAAATGCATATAATATATAAGTTATACAATTGTAAATAGTACTTATATATTAATAATTATAAAACAATTGAATAAAGATTGTAAATAAATTAATAAGATATTTAAATTATTAATTTTAAATGTATATATATTGTTTTTATATATCTGTTAATTTAAATTATATTCATTACTTTTGAATAATTTATTATAGTATAGAATTTTATCTTAGGGTATTAGAGGAGAATATTATTTATTAATATTTTGAAATGATAAAATTCATCCTTATTTATTTATTGATATCTTATTTATCTTTTACATTATATTTTTTTTATTGTTTATTAAATATTGAGTTATTAACCTGATCTCTTTGTCTAATCATTATATATATATATATGTTAGGATTATAAACATATATATATGTCTAATCATTATATATATATATATGTTAGGATTATAAACATTATAAGAATATTAATTATTAGTTAATGCTTATATAAAGGTATATTAGATAATAACTTATTTTGAAATCATCCCTGAAAAGAGCTAATTGCAAATTCTCCATGAGTTTGAATATCATGGCATAATGGTGACTGAAAGAGGGATGAGAGATAGATGAACTAGTCTAAATTATATCAAAATTTATTTAAAAATTATTGAGCTAGCATAATAAAGATAGATATAATCATGGACTTAGTATTTCATCAATTCATTTCTAGCATTCTACCTGAAGACCCAAAGTCTGATTGTAATGAAATGTATATCCTCTTTCTGGTGAATTTAATCATCCCGTTCTATTTAACAAGCCCAATTTAGACTTTGAATATAATCGATTCCGTTATAATATATAAGTGTAATAATGTTCAAAGCTAAATGGGTATATAAGTAATCAGATAGCAGTCAACATTTAGACAATCCCAATATCAATAGCAATCAACAATCTCTAACTACTTGCTAATTTGGAAAAGTATGAATTGAGAACGATGAGAGAGTTGACTGAAAATATTAAAAACACTAATTTGCTCAAATAGAACTGATGAAGCATAACATATTCCAGCTTTATGGAGACTACTTATTTTATCTCTTTCTTCTAATATAAACATAAAAACAAATAATGATGAAGCTGAAGAAAATAAACCTTTTGTTAATTCACATATTCTGAATGCTCATCTACTTCATGCTTAATCTTATTCCTTACCTCAAATTCAATCTCACTATTATTTGAGAAATAATGTTTTTTTCTTGACAATGGTGGATGCTATTTCATCAAAATGTTTGGGTAGTAAGCAAAAATAGCACATGGTTTGATCCAAATACTACTTAATTTACATCATATAACTGAGAAAACATTAAATATAATATATATATATGGATTCTTTTAACATGAACATCTTCATTACTATTTAGTATTTATAAATTAATTATCTATCATTTAATAACCAACTTTGTATACGCTTGTTACATACTTCATAGATAAATTTCATACTTCTCTTTGTAATTTTACTTAATAAATATTCAGCCTCTCATTTCTGGAGTTTTAAGTTATAAAGGAGCATCCAATTGTGCAATCTATTTTTAACATCTTCCATAATACTTTATTATTTAAGTATATGAGTGCAGATTGAAAGTTGTAATTGCTATTTGAGAGTTATAATTGACCATTTGTTAGTTGGCTTTCAGAACAGGTTATATTTAGTTATAATTGACCATTTGTTAGTTGGCTTTCAGAACAGGTTATATTTAGCTATACAGTGAGGTTTACTTAAACTTCTTTTTATCGACAATTTCACTCTATGTTGTCAAGTTGCAATCTTTAGTGTCTATATAAATATATTAGACCATAAATAAAAGGTGGGATTTCATCTTTATTGCTGAAAGGAGGTTGCCTTGACAACAGATTGAGATTATTGATTGTTACTGATAATGAGCTGGTGTAAGCGTTGTCTGCTTTCAATGAATTTATATATATATATTAACAGAATACCACCAACTTCTATAATCAACAGCGCCACCTGTGTTTAAAAACTCAAGTCTGAATCAAGCATCTTAGATAAAATGAAATATATGTAGTTAATATAATTATATTTTTATCGTAGAACTTTACCGTATAAATTTGCTAAATTGTTTTTTTTTTTTTAATTTAAATAACTATTTTTATTCACCATATGACGTTCAAGATGCGATTAGTGTTTGATGAACTTTCGGACAATTAATAATTTTAATGTGTATTTTAATGTTACAAGCTTTTTCTTATTTAAAAATATTATAATTAATTTCTGTATGGATGAATAACTATAATAATAATTTTTGATATCAAAAACAAATGACCAAATGACAATTATTGAAGAGAAATAAAGATCAAAAGGTTTTTTAATAAAAATAAAGAGATTATTTTAAATAGTGAACGAAGTGTTAAGTTAATATTCATAATGCATTTATTTAAACATTCAATTGTCACACGAATAATGAGGAAATCTATTTATAACTTTGCAATATATAAAAATGTATATTATTTAAATAATGGTATATTATATATCCTTTTGAGCAGACGTAATTATAGGGGATTTAAACCCAGACTTTCAAACTCCCTTTTGTCATCCACTCCAACTTTATACAACCGATATATACGAACACATACATGCAAAAAAAGATAAATGATCTATAAAATTTGATACTGTATATTTAAATAAATATACTAAATAATATTCTACAACCCTCTT
Organism: Epiperipatus broadwayi; assembly: GCA_028023455.1. Lineage (NCBI taxonomy): Eukaryota > Metazoa > Onychophora > Udeonychophora > Euonychophora > Peripatidae > Epiperipatus > Epiperipatus broadwayi. Next base: position 23,121 of record JAQFVV010000626.1, read on the forward strand.
AAAAAACTTATATTTATTTTCTCAATCAAGATGTCTTATTTTTACGCGCCAAATATAATTTATAGACTTTATCAAGGGAAATCATAGTCAATCTGAATATATATATAGCCATATATATATAACGTATATATATATATTGGGTTGCTGCATGTAATTACAACTTGGCTGTGGTTTTAACTTTTATTTATAACGGATCCTATTCACTAATTAATTAAATGTACATGTGTAATATATATATATATGTGTTGAATACATGTCACATAATAGCAGCCAAGGTTTATCAAACCTTAGAATCTCCAATTGCCTGAAGATCTGTGTTGATGGCATTTTAGATGTGATAATATATTAGACTATTTCCATTATCTATTAGTAAATGCTGAATGTATAGAAAATTTTAAAATTGTTTAAACTTGTTAAATACAACAACTTCTTAGCTCAGTTGGTTAGTGTGTTTGCTTTAAATTCGATATTTGACAATCTAAAGGTGCGAGTACTACTCCTAGGCTAATATTGTCACTGATCAGGCCAGCAATACCTGAAGAAGAGTGGAGAATAATACTACTCGAAACATTGCACTATTACTAACCTGTGTCTATTTGTGTGTTATTACTAACAAGTTGTTGGGGTACTTTAGTATTAAAGCTGCGACATGAAGCATGTATTAGATCTACTGCACCTGTTCACATTTGTATCAATCCACTGATAAATTTGTAATCTTGTGATCTGACCAAAATAATGTGTACATGGATCTTGTATACAACTTTTTTCAGCATAAAAATAGAATGTGTACTCGGATTTTATACATGATATTTCAGCAAAAAGTACAAAGTTATCGGGAGGTTGATACAAATGTGAACAGATGCATTAGGTCTAATACATGCTACGTTTTGCAGGAACAAAAATAAGTAAAAGTAAAAAAATAATAAAACATAATAAATATATAGATCATTTTCAACATTAACAAGTTTCCAAAAAAAAAAAAAATGTATGATTTTCAACATTAACAAGTTTCAAAAAAAGGAAAATGTGATTTTCAACAGTAACAACTTTTAAGAATGACATTTAAAATAAAATTTCAACTTTAACAAGTTTCCCAGAAAAAAGCGACATTCACAAATATGTACGACTTTTAACATTAACAAGTTTTTAAAAAAAATGCAACTTTCAACATTAATAACTTTTAAAAATGACATTTAAAATAAAAAATAAATTGTGATTTGCGATATTACAATAATGTCACCATTAATCAAAAAAAATGTTATTTTAAATATACACTAAACAAACAGTAAATAATTTTGATTTTTAAGTAATTTCAATAAAAGCACATTAACTATATTCCTATGACACTTACCATCTAATATATAACAGGAATTCACACATTAAAACTAAAGTTTCCACATATCATGTACTATTACCACAGAAAATGGAGATCTACAAAAAAAAATTTGGCTCCCAAAATGTACCATGTGATTGCAAAGTATGCTGTGATTTCCAGAGAAGTGCTAATAAATGTCTTTTTTTTTTATAAAGAAATTAAACCAAAAGTACAAAAATAAAATAAAATACATTAATTATTATACTTTTATTACATTTTCATTTATCCTGGCTCTTGTCAGAAAGAAATCTAGACAATAACTGAAAATGTTGAAGTATTACAAAAAAAAATCACATTGATAAAAAAAACACATTTTCATGTATACTCACAGGGATTATTTTCTTTCAATTTGACATCATCATGGGATTACACATTTATTTTTGTTGTGAAAAGGCATTTTATCTCTCCTACATTGCAGCTTTAATAGTAAACTACCATTGTTGGTATTTGAAAAGTTTAAACAAAGTTAAAATTTTCTATACATTCAACATTTACTGATAGCTGATGAGAGTAGTCCAACATATATTCACACCTAGAATCCACAATCTTTTGTCAAGGCATTCTCTATAAATAAAAGATAGATTCCAACTTCTATCTTGGTCCAAGATCTTAATATAAATATAGAATGCTAATACATGATTGTAACAGACTGCAATTTTTTTATCTTCCTAAAAATTTAAATAAACCCCATTCAACAGGCAAAGATATTCTGCTTTGAAGGTAAATTAATAAATGATTATTTTTACCCCTTTTCAAACAAACTCCTATTTATTAGTTTAGATCTGGAGTCACCAATCTCGGGCATGTGTACCATCCTTGGCACCCAGAATGATTATCAATGGTATTCTGGTTGAATGGAAACAATAAAAAATTATATTTTAATTATGGTGTATGTGCTTGTGCTCTCACCTATATTTTGCATGTGTGATTCACAAGTAAATGGCAACCATAATTCAGTTTAATTTAATAATTATTTTGTACAATAATTGTATATTCGATCTTTGTTGTTGTCAATAAAGATAAGAGCTAAGTGGAAAAGAAATTTTTTTTCCAAGAGGGATTAATTTTGCCTGGAATTTTTTTTTATGGTCAATTGACCTTTGATACTTTTTTATGTAACTGCATGTTTAGAGTAAATATATATATTTAGGCAGAATATTATATCGATTAATTCATTTGAAATATTTCTATTCATAATAATATATTTTGTTTTGGCACCTTTATTTGAAAAAAAAAACTTTATACTTAGTGATAGTCGGATTAATGGATGAATGAAGTCCACAAGTATGTGAAAATTGATAAGATCGTTAGGATCTCAAAGAAGTTAAAAATCATTGGGGTTTTTTTCCTTTCTAATGTCTATTGTGTAATTAAAACAAATTTTTCACAGAGAAAATTTCCAAATAGCCATAGTTTTAAAGAAAATAAGAATACATAAAAAACTTTTAGTTATGAGTTGATTTTTATATCATAAAAATGGATTTCTTTGAAACATTTTTAGTGAATGTTAGAAAAATATTTGATTTTTGTTAGAATTCATTAAACAGTTTTTTAAAATTAGGCCATTGAAAGATAAATGTGCTTTTTCTATTCTAAATTAGCGCACCTTAATTAGAAATTTTGTAAACAATACACATTTTTTAAGGACGACCAGCAAGATGAATTTTTTCCATACGAAAATAAAATTTTAGAACAGTCTTTCAAATGCAATATAATTTTACAAAGCATACTTTTCACATATGATGCTATATATTTTTAAAATATTAAATGATCAATAATATAAGACCATACCAATTTTAATACTATATATCAGGGGTGGCCAAGCTTTTAGATGTTGAGGGTGACTTTTTTGTGAACGTGTACCTGAAAGCGACTATATGTTTTGCAGGGCTTCGAACCGTAAAGCAGAAAAAAAAAACATTTTTGCCACAACAAAAACTGGAACAAAAAAAATAATGGTTTCAAGTCCTGTTTTTTTTTTTAATGAACTTACAAATGAATGTATTTTTTTTTTATAAGGCATTTTAGGTACTCACAAATATTGATGATGTTTTTAGAAGATATTTACGAACTGATGAAGTTTGTTTTTCTAGAAGATACAAACTGTCGGAAGATATTTTACTATGACTACTATTAATTTATCTCAACTCCCTCTAGTATTACACTTTGTCCATGTCATTTTATAAAATATTCATTAAATTACAATTATTAAATTATCTATAAATAATTATTTTTTAGAGCTGGTCCTTAATTTTAAAAAAAATTCAAGAAAAAAAAATTGTTTTAGAATTGTATTTAATCCTTTTTAGCTTCTTTCAACCTGTTTATTTTTGAGATCGACAATAAACAACAGGTATTATTTTAAATTTATTTTTAAATGAGAATAATTTTGAATTTTTACTTTTTTACTTATTATTTTTTATGTTCAAATTAGTTGTGAATTTATCACTATAATTTGTCAGTGTTCATGTCAGTTTTGCAGTCGATACCTTGGCCACCCCTGCTATATATAATAAGACTGGTAGAATCATTACAGCATGCAGAATAGCATCATAACATAGGTTTGGCATGAGACTACTAAAAGGTTGCCAACCCCTGGTTTAGATAATAAGCCCCAATAGATAAATGGTTTCTAAATGTAGGTCACATGATAAGAGCTTAAAGTTATTAAACTTTGGATGTTATCATGTAACCTACAGTTAGAAACCATCTAGAGATTGTCATATGGTTTAATATATATTTATTCCACAATGCAGGAAAGTAGCAATATATAGAGGTAAATTTAATGATATAACAAGTCCCTACACTGATTTTCAATTTATATACAGATGACTGAGTTGTTATCACATTTGACATTTATTTTTACTTTTTTTTAATTTTATTTAAAAAATGAAACTTCATAAACACCTTATCATACTTTATGCATTTTAAAAAAAAATTTCAGGTTGTCTTTTTTAAAATGCTAGACATGTCATCTCTCAACACTGCATTATAGCAGTGGACAAATTCCTGAATAGCAGGGATTGTCTCTTTTCTGGAGACTTTATGGTTATCTACCTTCCTGACATATGCTCTTTGGTACACAAAATGCAGGACAAAGTTTACACAACCAGCACTGGATCCCAATGCTATATTTTTCAATAAGCTCAAAGTTCTTCAGAACAAGGACAAGATATTTTCTAGATTCTTATTTACAAATACATGGAACCTGCTAGTATGGCCCACGAACTCTACATGAATATTGGACCTGATATATCGACATTATAGTGTATTGTAAATGAAGTAGTCTATGATGCAACATGCCAGATCCTGCTAGAGAGGCAATGATTTCACACCACATGGGTACCAGTTCTGATATGTCAGCATTATCGGGCCAACCTCAAAAGAGGTGAACAATACCAACAAAATGGAATGCCACTTGTACATCAACCTGTTAGTGCAGTTAATGGCTCTGCCATACATCTACCAGACCTAGGACACCCTCATTACCAAGACAGCCTTGATGGAAGAACCCAATACCAGCAATGGATTTGAGCCAACATTAGCAAAGTGTATTTAGTATTCATCTATACAAATTTTGTTATGTCAATAAATATATTTTTTAAAACTTCTTCCTTATTATATTTAATTTTTACAAATTTAGATTCACCTTTGTTTTTTCCTCCAAACGGTATCACTCTCAATATGTCTCGAGATTAAGAAATTAATATTATGATAAAACAGAGTCGCCTAAAAACTACAAAATCCTAAATACATACACTGAGTTTATCTTCACATATAAACGATGTCAAACAAAATTTTCGTTTTAAAAAGCATTTCATTTACACTCTCATCAACAAACGTAAATACGTTAATAAACCTAACTACAATTATTGCTTGGCAGATTATAGTTTTTCTAATTTTTATTTTAAAATTACTGAGTTCAATAAACTTTAGATATTTACAGTAACGTGGAAATTTAGTTATATATTATACATATTATCGCTACAATTATTATGTTTGATGTAATTTTATTTCTTTTTAAAAAAAAATTATTTTATTGATGCATAGTTTGCCTTCTGGCAGCCATCGATTACTCTGGCTTGCACTGAGTGGCACTACTGTATGGAGAGTTTTGCCTGTTTTAATATTATTAATATTTAAATTCAAATTTGGGGACTACAATTTTGTATATTCAGATAATATACTCTGTGCATTATTTTAATGAGCATGTAAATGATATTACAGCTTGCCAAGTATATAGCATTAAGGATATAAACCTATGTCATGGAATAAACAGGTTTGAGTATATTACAAAAACAATTTATAAGCTAGATCCCCCCAAAATAATTTAAACACACCTGAAACAATGCCCATCTTTCATTACACCAATCCTAATGTCTTCTAACAGATAAAAAATTGAAACTGATATATCAAAACATGGGTATTATTTACATATTTATTTATGATTCTTTGAGAATTTTGCTCATAATTTATTTTAATGAGTATTTAGACTTGTTTGTTCATATGAAGTAGGGTTATATACAAAAAATAGATAAAAGTTTTTTTTAAATAATTGTGCCATCTAGTATAAGAGCTAATAGTCAATAAATACTAGATGGTTCAGCACTTTAATTACCATGTCCACTGCTTAAAGAGCCAAAGCTCCTAACTGATGAAAGCCACAAGATAGAACTAGTCTGACGATATTGAATGGGAAGGCAGTGAATGGCAATTAGAATGCACAATCTACTACATCTATTCATTACTCAATCTTACACTAGGTAGCACCATCATGTGGTAAAAAATTTGCTAATGTTATAACAGCTTGTGCAAGCATAAAGAAATGGTGATCGTGTGATGTTTTAGTGATTTTGAAAAATGGATACATTTACAATAATGGTGCACAACCTATTACTTTTCTTAAACAGAATTTCAATGCAATCCTTATAACATTTTGACTAGTTAGAAAATACCATAAAACAACTAGTTTAGAGAGTTATTATTTTTATACATTCATGTGTAATTTAATTCATATAGGTATTTATTAAATTGAAGTGCCACTTTGACTTAAATTCAATTTCTTGTGGCTATCTGTAGCATGAATGTTCTAGTTTTCTGTTTACTTGATGGCAAACACTAGAGGTAAAATATACACTGAGTTATTAGTTTAAAAAAATTCTGAAGATGTCAGTTGTGTACAGAAAATTTAATATGGAAGATCTGATAATGCTGCTGATTGGTAGATTCTTTGTTTTCAGGTCCAAGAGTATTTCTGGGAGTCTTCATAGTTTGTTTATATATTAACGATTATTTTTGCAAAATATTTGTAAAATGATTACTTTAAGACAAAAATATTTATGATTATTCTCAGATTTTATTAAAAACATTTGTTTTAAAGATATGAAGTCGGGAGAAATATAATAATGATAAAGTAGAATGTTGTGATTGGTTGTATATGAAAAGCCTTCGTAATCACCATAGAACTTATTTTGTGTCAGTTTTTAATAATTGTAAGTGGAATTTTACATTTAAATACAGAATTTTACCACTTTATGATGTCTTAACAACTTCAGGATTTAGAAAGTGAATTAAACAACTTCATGTTATTGATAAAACATTTTTATCTGCAACTACAAATTATCAAAAGCAGATTTTCTGATTACATATTTCAATTTATAACTTTTTTTCTATATTTGCAAAGTTGAAATATTATTTTAAAGAATATTTTTCCATTTTTAAATGGGTAATTTTGTAAAAGCTGTACAATAGAAATTCCCCTCCCATGTTTATTTTAATTATCCATTTTCAGGGGCCTCGATTATTTATTTGTATTTATTTTCTCATGAATATTTTGCTGAACAATATTATTTGTTAAAATTAAACAATATTAAGATAATGAATTATAAGTTATTATTACTTTTAAAAAATATTACTAAATGACTTATAAATTCGATTTCATGATATATAATTAATATTTTTTTATGTATATAATAGCGTATGAATGTAAACATGTTGCAAATAGTGTTGTCATTATTTTTTTCTCATGTGTCAAAGCATTGGCTGGGAAATGAACCCATGAACCTGGGACAACTACTTGTAAGACAGCTGAGCAGACCACTCGGTCACCAACGCTTGACAGTGTTGTCATTATTGAGTGGCATTTTATTATGTTTAATGAAATATTATTTTGAGCTTTTACTTTACTTGTTTTTTGTGGAAATGGTTGACATTTGGGATCTTCCAACAAAGAGGAACTGCAAGACAACACTTTGATTCCTATTTAGCAGCATTTATGTTGCACTAACTGTATATAGATGAAGGAAAATTTGTGGTAATAATGAACACTATTAAGGATTTCTGCTGCCAACATGAAGAACCTATATTTGTAACACATCTTTGCTATATTTTCTTTGACCAGTTTTTTTTATTTGTTATTTATACTAAATTTCCTTTAATTATAATCATTTGTATTTTTGTGTACTTTTTTTTGTTTTATAGAATTATATTAAAAAATAATATTAAATATGATTGTTTGTATCAGCTATATTGTTTGCAAGATTTTTTGATGCCCCTGAAGATGGATAATGAAAACAAACATGGTTGCCAAACTTCCATTGTACAACTTCTACAAAAGTACATTTACATGTATATTTTTAATAAATAAAGTAGGTTATGAAAATATAGTGCATAATATAGTATATTTAATTGTAATATAACTCAAATGGATGCTAGAAACTGTCAAAAAAATGCAACAAAAGGGTTAACTTAAAAAATCTGTAGAATAATATGTCCATGTTTTTAATAAAATAAATTTAATTAAGATTACTTACTTTTCTAAACATAAAAGATAATCAATTGCAATAATATATTATAAATATAAAAAATTAATATATAGGTATTTAAACAAGAACAGAAATTGATTTTATTCCATTAATTTTATTTAATTTAGGTATTATCTTTTCAATATACAAACTTTCTTCATTATTTTTTCTTATAATTTTTTACATTTTCATTCATAAAATCAAAAGTAGAGATTATAGAAAAAAGATACATAAAATCATTATAATGGCTCAGCTAAGAAAAAACTTTAAACTAGACTTAACTAAAAAAATTATAAATTGAGTTATTTACGAGCCCAATAAACATGATAATTATAAGAATAATTGAAACTATAAAAAATTACAATAAAAAATTGATAAAGAGGCTTTATATATTGGAAAAGTTTTTTTTTATTAACTACTATTAATGGAAGATAATCATTTGAGGTTTTATGTTAACATTTTTAAAGCTTTTCTATTTTAAAAATAGCTATTTAATTGGTTATTTGTTATATTTAGAAAAGATTGTAATTTTAATGAAATTTATTTTGATAAAAATAAATAGATTTCTATAAGCACATTCATTTTTTAATTAACTTAATGATAAGTAAAACGAATTGCAAAAAAGAATTAAAAAATTAAATAGTTATAAAAAGTAGTTTTTATACAAAAAAAGACAGTTTTTACCAGGTCATAGAAAAAAGTTTCTTTCATTTTAATATTTTGATTAATTTTGTAATTATAATATTGGAAAAGAAAAATAATGCAGAAAATATTACTGGATATTTTTAATGAAATTAGTCACACATTCATAATATTTACATATGTGTGTGCATGCACACACAAAACTATTAACCAAGATTTATATATAAATGCAATTTATCCACTACTTTGAGCACTTATTAGCAAAAATCTTTTATAATATCTATATGCACACACAATCTTATATTTCAACTGTCCTGCAGTCTTCTTCAGAGCCAATTTATAAAGTTGCTCTGAAAAAGACTGCAGGACAATTGAAATATAAGATTGTGAATGCATATAGATACAATAAAAGGTTTTTGCTAAAAAGTGTTTAAAGTTAGTGGATAAATTGCATTTATATAAGATATTACAGCAAAATAAAGGAAGTAATTAATTTGGTAATTTTTCAAAATTTATATATTTACCATTATTTTACAGATTTTTCAATAATTATTATAGTTAATAATCTTTAACAGATATTTTCATTAATTTTGCATGTACATATAATATTAGTAGTAATAATATATAATTTAATAAAACACTGGAATTAACTCTACAACTTTTGATATAGCAATATATAAATGAATAAATTACTGTTATACCTAGCTTATGGCATAAATGCCATCTCCATTAACATTTAAAGTTAAAATTTAAAAATCAATATCTTATTTAAAAACATACAGTATTAGCAATCCAGTGTGAATGGTCAATGTTGCATAATTTGTGTATATTTGCACAGTTACATTGCTTATTTAATAAACTATCCATCATATTTATAAAATATGACATTTTGATTTCTCTTTCCCTCAAAGTATATTCAACATACAAAATACAAATATTGTCAAATAAAATTTTCATTGAAAATGACTGAATATTATGCAATCAGTTTCAAATATATTCTTAGGATAATTTGATTTTTATACAATAGTTTATTATTCATGTTTTTTTAATAATGGTTAATTATTAACTTACTGATTTAAAAAATAAAATTCTTCATTTAGAGATTGTTTGAAAATGTCACTAATAATCATGCAGTTGTTCTTCAACTTCCTATAATAACACATACCTTCATTTTTCAGATTTTGTGTTTATTTGAGAGTAAAATGTGGACTTCAAAATAATATTAACTTATTAGTGAAAAAAATCTGAAGAGGGCAGTATTTTATAAATGAAAATTTGTTCAAAGAAGCTGAAAAACCATCCCAAATCTATTTGGTAGATTTTTTAGTAAAATTTGCAAGTCTACTTGTAATTTTCACTTCTATTATTATTAGCAATAAGCAAAAATTGTATTTTTTTCATATTTGATTTAAATATCCATGATTATTTTTACAAAAATTTGTAACAAAAATTATTAACTTTCTTATACTATAATAGATTCAAAAATAAAAAAAAACAGATATCCCAATTAAACAAGTAATATGTCTAAATGTGCTAAAATGCTGGCAATTAAGCTAAGTACAAATTGTAATATTAATTGCCTGAGATCTTTCAAGAAGTTTCTTCTCATAATCATAGCAAGTGGGCTATATGAGTGTGATAGAAAATTTATGCAACAAATATTTAAATATCCACTTTGCATATATTTAAATATTTGTCACACACATTTTTATCAAGTCCATGCAACCCACATGCTAAAGTGCTCAGCTAATTAATACCACAATTTGTACTTAGGTTTACCATTGTCAACATTTTAGCACATTTAGACATTTAATAGTTTTAATTATTTTCTCTGCCTATAAGTTTTCAACTTTAATTTTAGTGTTAAACTGTTATTCTATATTAGAATATAATAACTTTGATTTAATTTTTTACACAGTTTAGATATGAAATAAATTCTAAAAAATCATATTTGAAGTTTCCAAATATTGAAAAATTTGATTATAATCAAAACAAAGCAGCATTTTATCATTCAGCAATTGGTAGGAGCATATTGATTTTCCAAACAATATCTGTTTTACTTCACAATTATTATACTTTAAAAGATTAAAAAAATATGATTTTTACAATCTTTCAAGAAGCTCGTCATTAATCCCAAAACCATCATCAAGATCGATATGAGATTGTCCTGTGTCTCCATGCTTGGATTCATAAATATTGAACGGATCCATTATGAATTCTTTTTTTTCACTTTTCATTTTAAAACTCTAGTTTAAAGGCTAGTAAAATCAATCTATCCAGTGACGCCATGTTACCAATCAGTCTGAGTAGGATTTTTATTCAAATTTTATATTTTTCTTTGTTAACGTTATGCTAAAAAAGATTTTAAAAAATAAAATATTTATGGAGAAATTAAATATGTAATAATGTATGTTATTGGTTTTTTTTAATAATTATTACATAATTATTGGGCAAAACTAATTGTGAATCTTATTCGTTCATTCTAGTCAAATGAATGTATCTAATATTAGAAATTGAGAAATTTACTTTGCATGTACACCTGTCTATTTAGAAATGTTGCTACCTATGTTTTTTTTTTCATTGTTAAAATTCACATATATTTTATTCTGACATTTTCATTTCAAAAAAATGTGTAAAATGTTAGGATAATTGGAAATGCTGCAGTTTGAAAATCTTTTAAATTCATTCCTCTTTGACCATTTTGTGTCGTATCTTGTACATCTTAAGATTTGTGATATTATTTTGAGAAAATGTTTTGAATGACTAGACTTGATTTTTTTGATACATTGATAAGATTCATAATTATTTTTGCACAATAATTGTAATCATAAATATATGAAGACCATATAGAGAAAAGCTTTCATAAAGTTTGTTTGGTTTTTTATTTTTTAAATAGTATGTGCTTTGCTGATTTTCAATTATTACAAGTCATAATTGTGTAATAATTTACTAAAAATCAAGAATATATATTATTATTATGTACATAAATATTTTATTTTTAAAAATAAGTAATTATATTTTTTTGTATAATATTAACATTGCAAATTACTAGGTTGAAGGTTACAAATTAGTTGCTAAACCATTATCACAGACAGTTTGTTTGAATTTATTGCAATATTATAAAAATTATTTTAAAAATTTAAACTTTTAAAGCATAATTTGATGGATTTATCAAATATTAATATTTGTTCATTAACATTTTAAATACAAATGTCAAATAAAAAAATTTCAATTGTTTTTAACATTAATCTGCCCCCCTCCCCACAGATAAATGATGAAGCAGTGCTTTGTTTTTATTAAAATAGAATTTTAAAATAACTGCAAAATTCATATCTGATTTTTTAAAAATTATTTCATTTCTAAACAAAAATATATATCAAATAAAGCCAAATTTATTATATTCTAATATATAATAATAGTTTAATATTAAACCTGAAAGCTTGCAGCAAGTGAAAACAAAGAAAAGTCACATTGTGAGAAGATTAATAAACTTTGCAAAAACATCACATTTATAATCATTCTTAAAAAATTTTCAAAGTAATCTCAGAAATCATAAAATCTGATAACACTGAAAGAGGAATGAACAATATTAAATTTATATTTTTAAGTCACATTTTAAATTATCCTTACATCTTTAGACATTTTGGAATTAAAATATCAGAAAAATATATGCAAATGAACAAATTTAAATATAAAAAATTAGCATAATATCTCAATAGTTATTTGTACATTCATATTGATATTTTCAATTTCTCAGACATATTCTCTCACTTTTGATGAACATTTTCAATTAAAAAAGAAATATTTTCATGATTTCATTTTATTTTTTTCAATATGGTTTACTTTTAAAAATACACTTTAATTTGGAATAATGGTAAAATAGAAATATGATTAGTAATAGCTTGCTAAATATAGTATTTTTTTCTTTCATATTTACATAATTATAAATGCAATTTAAACTTTAAAATATAATTTCATAGCTTTATGATGACCTAACAAAAATTCATTTAGATTTTACAAATAAAATTCATTTATCAAAAATTTCATTAATTTACTTTGTTTAATGTCATTACAACAATTATCTAATATGAAAAAGTAATTGTTTTCATTACACATTTTACTTTATAATTCTTTTTCTACATTTTCAAAATTCATATATGATTTTTAAGATGTTTTTATTTGTAAATTTATATTTCTAACAAATCAATATCAATTTATTGAATTATAACATAGAATAGTGGTTTAAATACTATAATCAAATTTCAAATGTTTCCAAAATTCACCACTAGGAAAAATAAAAGCAAATGTCTACCTGAGTTGAAGGATTAATCGAAAATAATGTTGATGATAAAATCAATAAACATAATTTTATATATAAACTAGGGTGCAAATGTAGGTCAAGTTATATAGATGAGCCAAAATCAGCATTCAAAAAGAGAATTAATGAATATGAATTATTTAAATAAAGAAACCCCAGGATATGAATTAAAAGCACCTTAAATGTTGAACAAAAGATCAAGAATATAATGAATCCATCTATTCTTGGAGCTCTGATCTTTATAATAATATTTTCAAACTCATGATTAATTATAACTATTACATGCCATATTCCATCTGGCTAATAAATTAATTTCACTCTCAACCACCAACAATGTTGACAAAGGTATGATTGTAAACATCAGAGCTCTGAGAATAGGCGGATTCATTCTATTCTTGATGATTTGTTTAACATTTAGAATGCTTTTAATTCATAGCCTAGGGAAGAGTGATTTTTTCTCCTTGTTTACATATACATTGAGCTATGTTTAGTCTAAAGTTGAATATGAATTATTGTATAAAAAATGACATTATTCTGAAGATAGATTTAAATCCATGTTTTCAGAAAATTCAATTATTTCCAATCAAAGGTTTTGTTTTGACAATATTTTTATTTGCCGTCTGAAAAATGATTACCAGAAAAGTAAATTCAAAGAGGCATATTTTATAAATATGGTGCATACTTCATTAAACAAATAATACAATTAATTACATAAATATATAAAAATTCTGCAAGTTGTCCATTCACTTTGGAATATTAATGTTGTGTGTTTCTAATGCAATTTTGATTTTTAAACTTATATTGTAATCGCCAATGTAAATGATAATCAAGTCAAGCTGTAAGCTATCTAAATCTGCTGTTATTTATTATTCATTGGCATATTGAATATTCAAAACTAATTCTAATGTTTATTTATTGTTTGTATGTACCTTTTTTAGATTGATGATGTTATTAACCTTGATAAAGACTATAAATAAATTATTGAAACACTTCATATTTATACATAGTGATTCAGAAAATAAATACAAGTTTTATAAAAAGAATTGCAGATGTATTTTTCTAATATATTTAATTAGAAAGCTATTCAGTTGTATATTATATCTAAAATATTGAGTCCAAGAATTTATTATCTTGACAATTTTATAGATGTCAAATTAAATTCACATTATATCCCAAGTCATGTAATGTTGTTATAACATTTATAGAAATCCCAATCAGGGAATAGAGGTTCCCACAGTCTTTAAAAAACCAAGGGCACCATAATATATGGATATCAAATGATTTCAGAACTATGTGGCTATATAAGCAAATTGCCTTATCTTGAAAACATAAACATGTTGTTCGATTTGGGATAATAGTTTATTATTAAAACAGAGGAGTTAAAACTGGCTGCTAGAGAAGAAGGGTATCAGATTCCAATAATGTAGCTACACTGCTCCAAAATGTAAGGGTTATAAAAACTTAAAGCTACAAATTAACCTAGGAATTATAGAAAGTACAGCACTGAATAGATATTACAGTAACCTGTCCTCTCATAATTAGTGAAACTTATTTTAGGTGGTGTAAATGTGACAAAAAAGAGGGAAATTTATTTCTATAATTTCAGATTTTGTTTTACTTTTGAAAGTGCTTTTAAAATATTTTGTTCTAAAGTGAATATTTATAAAAGCCAAAAGCTACAAACTAGTTTAGGAATAATAGAAAGGACAGCACTGAATAGAGATTTCTATAATCTGCCATCTAGTGATTTCTAAAGCTTACACTAGGTGGCGCAAATGTGGCAAGAAGAAAGAATTTGCTTTTGTAAATTCAGATTTCATTTTACTTTTGAAAGTGCTTTTAAAATGTTTTGTTCTAAAGTGAATATGAAATATTTCTAATACTTTCTATTCTGCATGTATATAGATAAAATCTTTTTCATTCCATGTGAAACATTTTGTTTTAGCTTCTTAAAATGTATCATTGAAATCAATACTATGAATGTTTTTTTCTCCAAATCTGTCAATATTAATTCTTAAAATTAAAATTTTATATTAATTTTTCATTATTTTTGGATTAAACAAAACTTTTTTTGATAATTAGCAATATGTGAAAAGTTTATTGCACATTATGTCAATTATTTGCTCTGATGTTCTGGTACACAGATAGTCAATCTAATGTATATGGACGATGATGACTGAAAAAGAAATGTTAAGAAGACATGGTTTATTACCAACCATAGAAATGTAATAAACAAAAAAAACACTGTCCAATTACATTACAGTATAAATAAAGCAGCTATGATTCTGTTGAACTTCACTAAGAGTGCACTTAGCATTAGATTATAAAGAAAAAAGAAACCTCTTCATTATGCAAATGAACAAAGATATGCAAATTTGAATGTTTATAATATAGATATCATGTGACACACATTTGGAATTATTCTGATATGCCCTAACTCTTCCACTTTCCCAATTGTTGTCTTTTCCATATGCTCTTACTCATTCATAAGTTCATTTCTATTTACATTTACTTAGGCATACATACATAATTTTATGGAATCTATCTAATTTAACCAAATTTTCATTTCTATGTTTTCTTGATTCTTCTTTATTTAAAATCATTCTAACCCTCAAAATGTTAACTCAAGATCTCTCTTTTAATCTTAATTTTTTATTTAATTATATATTTAATGTTTTTTTATACACAAACATTTCACTCACACTTCTAATGCACTAACTTTCTCTTTCTTACTTAATACCATTCTCACTCATATACACTATTCACAATTTCTCACAGCTTTAAAATTGAAGTCTTTTCGTCATTATTAGTTTTTCTATTCTTATCCATAAACATTTTCTCTCATAATATCCAGATACCCTTGGTCGTTTTCATGCACAATCTTTTATATCCATACATTATTTTTTCTACATACAAGTATTCTCTCTTTTTCCTCTACCCATACACATTTATTTACATTATTCCACGTTCATTATTTTACAGTAGCCACAGTTGTGTAGACCGAGACAGAGGAATTATCGGATTATACATAGGATAGAATTGTAATATTATCATGATAAAAATATTATTCATACTTTATTATTGTTAATACCTTTTTAATGATTTATTTTCCCAACATTTCCACTTTCTAGCACTTTTTTTTCAACTTATAAAAACACACAAGCAGAATGTCCACTTTCTATCCACTGTTTCATTTTTATTTTAGCCTAAAAACATAAACAAAAATAAATTCAAAACACATGTTAATTAGATATTAGCATATGTTATGTATGTGATATGACAGCTATATTTTTTGCAAGGAAATTTCTATGATTACGATGTCAAATCTTAATCTTTTGTTAAATCATATGATCTCATCAACTGCATTTTTGAAATTTGAGTTAAAGCAATGCATAGAATTTTTTTTTGGTTAAAAAAATTTTTTTATTTATTAAAAAAAAAGGGGAAAAAGGGGGGGAGAAAAAATGAAAAATCCAGTAATCATATTTTTTAAAAAATTGTCTTTGTAGTGCCATCTGTTGAAATATTTTGCAAATTTTTTTGAATTTGTAAATTCATGTTGTTCTAAAATATTGATTTTTTAAATGTAAAAATCAAAAGAAGCCAGTATTATGAAATGAGTGTCAAAGAGTCTTCACACTCTCTTCTTCTCTTTGATTAATTTATTCCTTTGTAATTAGTTTCCCAACTACTTGTGAGATTATTTCAAGAACATGTTATTTCTTTGCTTTTATTGAGATTCATTATTATTTTTACACAATAATTATGAAACAATTATTAAAAATCAAAAGCATACTATTACATGTTTATTTTATATGTATATGTTTTAATTGAAGGGGATTTCAACCCAGATTTTCAAGCTCCCTACAGTCATCCACTCTATCTAATATACCTGATACACATGACTACATGCATGTGAAAAATATAAATGATCTCCAATTATATGTATTTCATGCTGAACCAGAACTCATTAAGTGGTCCGGATCATCATCTCCCACACATACATTGAACTGGGTCCTTCAAAGTGGCACATTTATTGCAACTTTTAAAATTTTGTAACTAATTTCTGGCAACTTTGTGACTGTGGCAGTGGACCAGTCCCTCAAGCAAAAGAGTAGAATACCATTGATAAATTAACCATCAATGGTACTTATGGGCAGATTGAGGCTATACAATGTACAGCCTACAATCATGTTTCAAGCCCATAGCACTCTTTGACTGCTAGATCAATACCCTACATCCAGAGCACTTTGTTTAAAGTCCAAGAGGATTATTGTTCAAAAACAACTCTTTTGCCTTTAAAACCAGATGGTCAATGAATTATTCTTGATTCTTAATTATAATTTGAGCAAAATTACTTTATATTCTTTTTAAATACAGATTTTTAACCGACTTAAAATAATACTGTTCTCTATATGTCTATTTTTATATGAATTATTTCAAAATAACTCACCAGCTATATATAGTTTAGGTGTGTTTCTCTGCATATATCTGACGCAGATTACATGTAATTAATTCTTCAGCAAGCTGGAAGATTTTTCTTGGTGAGTTTGGTTTTAGTAAATGTCAGTATCAGGAAAAAGTATAAGACATGTAAAATGTTGGTCTCCCTTTCTGTCTAGGATTGTTCCAGGCAAGCAGTGGTCTTGGTTAGTTAGATTTTAGGCCAGCAACTGTCCTCTCCCCATTTAAGGCTATGAATTTCAGCATAAAGAAGTGGATCATTTTTCTCCATGTAAATTCAAACTCCTGCTAAGGAAAACAGTCTACTATCTTGCCTTCAGCTACATCAGTTTATGGTAGCTACTCTGCAAATTCTATGGTCAGCTAAAATCAACTGCTGCACTTCATCAAGTTGCAACAAAATATTGTAATCAATTTTTCAGCTGACCATTCTTACAAAAATTATTATCCAGACTGGAGCTAATTTTGTTATCAGCCCTTTTATAGCATCATCTAAGGTGATAATAAGACCTTGATTGAAAACAGAGTTTTTATTTTTATCTCTCTAATCCCTTGGAATCTATATACATGTTTTTACTTAGGGGATTTCTAATAGATAAAATTTTGTTTAATTAATTAAAAAATTTCAAAAATAAGTATGGTGTTTTTACCTTTCAAAATTAGAATTACAAATAATATTTATCAGATCTTTTAAAAATATTTAATTTTACAATAAAATATTATTTTAAACACAGAGTTATTTAACCCTTTACTTATTATTATTTTATTTTAGGAAATATAAAAAAATATCTACAAAAGTTTATTCTGTGTTTATTTCTACTTTTCCTTTCAACTTTATATATATATGCACACTAAATTAGTGTGTGCTATGTAATCCAACTGGTTACAATATATATATATATGATAAGTATAATCTCATCAGTTATATTATAAGTTTAAATAACTGCTAACTGTGCTAATATTTCTTCTAATTAAACTCAAGATAAAAGAACTATTATAGGTTACTAGAGAAAACTTGTGAAGCTTCTGGTCTATCAATTAGCAATAGATAATTTCAGACCAACTTAAAAGGTAAAATTATCTCTGATATATTGAACCAATCGATGTCTAATCATCATCGATGCTTCATGTGTCACCATCTACACTAACCTCCTAGGGGTCCGCAATTTAGACCCTGCTATAAATATCTGCAATTTAGACTCTGCTATAAATATATGCTATTCACTCACACACTGTATGCCGAATCATTCTAAAGATTAGTGAAATTAATCTTTGTTTAGTAAAAATGAAACAGTAGTTTGAGTGATGCGTATATATATTTTGACTAAAGCAATAATTTTATTGCTTGAAAATACATTTGTAATTATTTTTATATCTGTGTATATTTAATGTAACAACAAAGAAAAATGGGGAAGGCTTGAAATATTGAAATTATCTTTATCACTGGTCACATCGTTGTCTATAATTAAAACTTATAAATCTTAATTACAATCGAAAATCAAATCGGTTATCAGTTTGAAAATCTTTCAAAATAGCTAAAAGAGATATTTCAAGCCTTATCTATTGAAAATATTTTACTAATTAAAGGTTGTTTTTAAAAGGATTACAGAGATAAGGGGGTGTGTGAAATTGAATTCTGGGCAGTATTGAAAACGTTATAAAAGGAACCAGTGAACAAAAGAGGGACTTAGACTTTGAATTTTACTTTGGAGTTTACTGTCAGTTTTTAGAATTGAGAATTACTTTTAAGAAGCCAACACAAGTTCAGCAAATGGGGCGTGAGTAGCGGAGCCATCCACCTCTCTTTCCTCTCGGAGGACTGTCTACCAGCCGTCAAACTTCCATCTGACTGGCCATATGAAATGACCTAGAATTGCCAACCGTCCTGCCTACCGCTATGCTGAGATATTCGGTAAAATCCTGTAATTTAGAGCTGCCTTGATACGAACATTCACAGGTGATTTATAATTTGTAGCCAAATTAATTCATAGATCCGTTATGATGTTCTGCTAATTTTGCTTTTAAACTCTCTCTCAGTAATATTTTATTAATATCATGTATTTTAACTTACCTTTCACGCTGAATCAAATTATATATATATAAATGTGTGCAATTCCATTAAGATTTTATGTATTTGTTTAATGTACAGATATGATTTATTTTCTTTAATATGTCAAAATCGCTAAGTTCGCGAGTCAAGGGGAAAAGAATTGTTTTATTTGGAAAAGGGTGGGCTTTCTTTAAAAACTTATCAATAAAGTTTTGTCTATATTAAATAGCAATTGCTCGCGAATTTGGTTTCATTTTAAATTTATGATTCTTAAAGTAAATTAAAAATTTTTCTGTGGAGGAATTTTGATTTAATTTTCTATTTTAAAAAAGATCGTGAACTTTCAACTTTCATATAATTAATTCATTCCTTTTTGCTGGTGCCTGAAGGGAAAATCCTACCAGTTAATACGTATTTGGGAATCGATTCTTTAAATATAAATGTTGTTAGTTTAATAATATTGTAAATAGTAACGTTATTATGCATTATGATCGGTTAAATGACTCAGAATTGGAAACAGATTATTGCGCAAGAGTTTAGACAATTTTCCAAGTTGGAAATTATATTATAAAATTCATATTCATGTCCAGTAATGTTGCTGGCATACATTTTCTTTCTGATATTTTATCTTTCCATTTTCTTGATTGTTTTATTATTGGGGACATCGAAAGCATGAAGCTCCCGTCCTTCTTAACCAGAGACAACGCTCTCTGTTAAATTATAAAGTTTAAGAGGATTATGTGCTGCGGATAGCCGTACAAAATGATCTGGGGTCTCATTCCCAGCCTCTACTTTGATATCGTTCCGCCAGAAATGCGCGGATATATCCACTTTAAGTTTGTTCCAAGTATTCCTTTAAATGATAAAATATCCACAATCGCCATGAAGGTCAGATTCCGTTAATGTATGCTAGTACCGTTACTTTTGTCTTTAATTTAATCACCGTCCGCCTAACCTTGAGTCAGTCGCAATGATGTGTTAAAAACAATGTTTCATTTTGTAAAAATACTTTTAGTCCATTGATTTAAACTGCTTTCCTTTAGAAGAAAAAGCTTTATCGATTCCCAGAGACGTAAATCAATTTGTATAATTTATTCTCGTAAATAATACGCATTGTTTGTTTTTTATGTATATTTATTCGAAAGACGCTAGGTCCAAACAATGCCTATCAAACATATATAATGATTTCAAGATTGTAAATCAATGATTGAGACCGTAAATTCATATTTATTTGTAAAAATGATTAACGTTAAATTATCGTGTATCTTTCTGTAATCCGAGTCTGTTCCGATCTTGTAGATTATTTTGTACATCCACATTTTGGCATATTAACTCCAAGTGTGAAACAATTTTGTAACATATATATGCGTTTTCTGCATTTATTAAATGTATATACTTTCGTGTTAATCCTGGTTTGTGTTGAATTATTAGTTTCGAGTTAATATTTAGAATTATTTTCTTTAGCTAAGAGCTTAGCATTAATAAATAACTCTGATAATGTAATAACTGGGCTACTCCGTCCTCGATCATCATCATCATTCTGATCTTATGCTCTACCGCTCTGCTTATGGGCACGGATTTAAGGTAATTTTACTGTGTCATCAGAATTGTTGTTCATTGGGTCAGAGATTCGAAGAATAGGCAAATAGGTTAGAATTCAGGATTGTTCAAGACCTGTGTATCTCGAGCATGATCGGATTCGAGGTACTTTTGCTTAGGATTTGGAACCTTGTTAAGTGAGCATACTGTTTTTGACCGGTACAATATATATATATATATATATTAGTTTCCAACCAGTAACCACCTAAACATTGACAGTAAATATAGCAACCAATATTTCTAACTGCTGTCAAGGCAACCTTTTAATAGCAAGAATGGAAATCATTCTTTACTAATGGTCCATTGAATATATATGGACACTTAAAGATTGCAACTTGACTACAGAGTATGAAATATTGTTACAATGAAGTTTAAATAAACCTCTTTAAACATGAAATAAACATGTCACTATAATGCAGACTAATAAATAGTCATCTAAAACATTACTTAATGCAATACTTTTAAATTGCCCATGTATTATTTAGAAATAATAAGCGAAATATATTCTAAAACTGTTTGTTTTCAAAGCATGAAAATATTAATTAACAACAATGAATATGTGCTATATTTAATTCAATCATATAACATTAAACACACACCACCTGACGCAAATGATAAGTAATTATAAACAGTATAATTGAGGTAGAATATATGTATCTAAACTATAGGCAGATTTTATTGTACTTTGCAAATATAATATTCTACATCATAATAATAGTCACTGTGAAATAGCATAGTGGAAACTTTCAGCAATATGTTTATATTTTGGACAAAGTTAGCCTCTTCAAATGTTGTGATTTAAATATTAGGCATATTTTGATATATATTTATATATAAATTTTCAACTACTACAATAGATTGATTGACAGGTGTTTAAATCCAGTGCAACCAGCGTTATTGAAATCCATGCACAATGTAGAATGACTACTCTATGGGTTTATATTGGATGATAGTTTATGATTTTCAAGATCCTGAGCATATCTCCTAATACTAGTGAGATGAAATGCATGAATAGTGCAAGAGGGCTGGTTAGTTGTTTTATGGCAAATGATGATTTATGGTCTTCTTGAACTCTAGCAAACTTGATGGTGAAATTTAGCTGAAAGATATGATATGAGAGCATTAATCTATTATATTATTATGGCTGGATGTTGCTATTTACTCATTTATTTAGCATTTAGATTTTTTGCTAATCATTTATAAAATATAACATACTCAGTAAAGTTTCCAAGCAGGAGAAAGAAACACCAGAGATTTCATTATTTTTTTTAATTCTGGCTCGTTGCTATAGATTTGACAAACTGTTTAACTGAATTACATGTATAGTGTTATAGGTCAGGTTTACAATTTTTGTATTGTATATAGCAGTTAGCAATGTTAAAGGTGTCAAGCGTTGGTGGCCTAGATGTTAGCGCAGCCGCTTTCCAAGCAGTTGTCTCGGGTTCGCTTCCCGGCCGACGTTTTGACATATGAGAAAAAGAAAAACAATGTTAAAGGTTTATTTTCTTGCAATAACACCATCCTTTAGTGGCAAATATTCTAGTCACAATTAATATTTATTGTTCTAATGTCTGTGTGAAATATCGTTAATATATATGGAAAGAAGTTGACAAACTAACTGAAGACGATTAAGTGACAGACATGTGAGTTCATAATGAGCTTGATTTTAAAAATAATTTTTTGGTTCTTTTGTTTGATCAGATTTCATAGGCCTTTAGTCATAATTCTGGCACATATATTTGTTTGCCTAAGACTTATTAGATTTTGATTTATAGCTAATAAAAAAATTTTTAAAAGTTCTGATCAGATTTAGAATTTTTCTTTTGGTAGCTCACCAAAAGGCAACCCTCGTTAATCACCCAATATTGGTCTGTAAATGGGTATCTACTTAGTCTCAGCAAAGGAGTAAAGAACGGAAAGTATAGTTAATCAACTATTATTCGTCAATAAATTATTATTTAGTAATATTACAGCAATGGTTTATAACCTATTTTGGCCATGAATATGAGGGAAAACCTTGAAAGTATTAGATCTAGATTAATTTAATTTGTTTTTTTTGTTACTACTGACAGCTTCTCTTTCAGCGTGTTATAAGACCTTATATATACTATTAGTCTTAACTAGGAAATTAACAAAATCGAAAACATAGCTAACCATCTATTCTTGGTCAGCAAATGGGTGTCTACTTAGTTTTAATTAGGGAGAAAACAGTTTTAATTAGAGAAAAAGCAAAATAGAAAACATAATTAACTATCCATTACTGATCAGCAAATGAGTATCTAGTTAGATTTGTCCAGGGAATAAGTGAAACAGAAAACCTAGCTAATCATTCATTATTGATCAATGAATGAGTATCAAGTTAGTCTTAACGAGAAAGTTAACAAAATGGGAAAATATCCAAATCGTCACTACAAGCTTGGATAAATAATACCTTTTCCATTACCGTTACTTCTGGTACTGTTGGTGAAGTCGTTGCCCTAAAAACTGTTTATTTGAACCCTGCTGTTACCTTTCTACTTATCTTTCATGTCACGGGCAGTACTAATACGAGACCATGATTGGCGTAGCTCTCTGGTGCAACTATCAAATCCTATTTGTTTGACTAAAATTGGTGTTCTGATACGATTATTTTAAGGCTCGATTATCATGAATACGTGCCCACGTGTTAGATACATAAATAATTGTGCACTGATGCTAAAGAAATATAAAATGCAATGGTGACATACCATCGCTTCAATATTCTAAATCAAATCAATATTCTTTTCATCAACAGCATTTAATAACAAACACGATTCTTTTTGTTTTATTTATAATTATATCATCAGCATTTATTAATAATGAACTAAATGAAGAATTTCAGTAAAACAAAATTACACGCATCTGTCTGCAGCGTTATAAACTGAAAAAGCAATAATGAAATTTTGCGTTAGTCGTCGTGAAAATATGTTCAAACAAATAAATTCATAATTGATGAATATTTTGATTCTGAATAATTTTATTACTAAATCTGCTATTGATCACTTGTCGTTTTCAAAATGAAGTACTGAAACAGAAAATTGATTTTCTTTACACTTAGACATGCCATCCATTAAATAACCTCAAAGGATTTGACAACTTCATACTCCATTAGTGATGAATTGTCTGATTACGTTGTATTAAAATAAATATTTTGAACAGTTCCGTAAAAAAAAAATACTGTAATTTAGTTAATCACTTTTTTTATTATATATGTTAAACGACGAAATAACGTTCGCCTAATTGTAAGGTCTGGAGGCTACACTTTTAAGTGACCCCTTTTATGAATGACGAAGATTGGAATGAAATTAAAACTAAAACAATGAAAATAGATGGAAAAGAAGTCTAAATAAGCATTAGACAGGAAGTTATAGGTCAATTAGTGCTTCTAAATATTTGGGAAAACTGATTATGAAGTTAGTATCGACAATATAACGACTGCATCCAATAACAGTTCTTTTCATCCTACTCTAGAGACATCTACTGTAAAATTCAGTAAACAACAGATGACAGATGTTAATAGTACTGTAATACCCACATTTCCAGGCTGTTTTTTAATACAGTTGGATTTAAAGAAATTAGAGTAAAATTATAATAGCTAGAAAGATATTTTGACAAACACTGAAGTTAGATGAGAAAAGATACATATTAACCCAATGGAGATCACAATCAAATCAATGGCAATGGAGGTCACATATATCCAGAGATAAGTACATTACTAAATGAAAAAAAAACAAATGAAAAAAAAAAACAAATTTGCCATTATTATATAATAAAATTTATTTTTTAAATTTTATTTCCACTTATAATTTAGAAATTATTAAATAAAGAATATACATATATATATCATGCTCAAAAAAGTTATAGTGGTGGTCACATGCATTTGAGAAATACATTCATTGTGAGTATGCACTGAATGTGAAAAAAATTTAAAACACTGCAAATTAGCTTTTGTTATATTTATATAATAAAATAAATCAAGTCCTACATCACATGACTTAATTTAATAAGCTTGTATTTATAAATGTAATATAATGAACAGTATTTTGAAGATTAAATTTATAACTAAAATATTTTTTTATTCTAAAATTCTGGTTATTTTTGGGTCCCCTCTCATATAAATATAATAATATTATGTGTTATTTTTTTATACTTATATATGTGTGCATAATTTGAAGCTCTGATGAAGACTGTTGGATAGTCGAAACTGTAAGCAAGTAAAACAATAATAAAAATAAGAAGCTGGATTGAATAAGCATATAATAAAGAGATATATAATTGCATCTATTAAAAATGTGATGTACATTTAACAAATATGTAGAAACTGAAGTTATAAATTATGAAGTACTATTTATATAAATATAGTGTTTTCTAATATCAAAGTAATTAATAGTAGTACTCTCTATACAGTAGTGCCATGTGATCATGTCATGTTTTGATGGTTTTATATCAAAGTAATTCACATTGCAGACAAAAATGAATCCACTTTTATCTACTATCCACAATCTAGACAATGATATTAATTAGGGCTATTGTCAAATCAGAAGAGATGTCCATACAGCCTCATATGATTGTCTAATAATTTAAAGTTAAATGGAAAGTTAATTTTTATTTCTTTTACTATTCTATGGTGGAAATATTGTTCTAAACATTCAGTAATAATAGACACCCTATTTACTAAATGTCAAAAACTTTATTAAAAATAACTACAATATCAAAATATATATCATATTGACACAGCTAATTGTGTGTTGTTGTTAGAAATACAACTAGAACTTAATCAAGGATGCCAAGACTCCTCTTTTGAATTCTGATACTTCATCTTATGAGAGTTGCCTCATTTGCCAGTTTCAGATATGCTCTTGTTAATAATTAGAAGCTCCTTAGTCTAGGTTTGAGCATATCTCATTATTTTCTACCAGATAGTGTATGAGATTACTGTTGTCTAATATCTAGTCATCTGGTATTATCTAAATTATCCACTCAAATGGGTTTCCACATATAGTGAGATCACTTTCCTTATTGGATACAATCAAATTCACTGACCTCACTTTCCAATAGATCTCTTTATGTCATTGACTGATTTATGACTATTATCTATTACCCATTCAAACTGATTTTGATAAAACTATAGACTGGATCATTCCATTGTTTAGATGAGTTCACAATATATAATTAAAGTAAATAAGTAATATGTAACAATTAGAAATTGACTCCATTTCATGAATTTGTATTAAAAGTTGATTTGCATAAGGCTGCTTAGATATCTCCATTGATTTGGTGTTCATCCTAATAATTAGCCTTGTCTAATCCATTACCATATAAGACTGTGGTCAACAGATTAATACGGATTTATTTCCCATCTGCTTCATAAACCACTTTGATACTAGAGGGCATTACATTAATGAACTTATGTTGGAAGTTTATCACATGCATTATTGCACATTACTTAGCATTGTTTAATTAAATCCTTAGCATTGTTTAGTTAAATCCTATATATTCAACAAAATGCTATGTTTAAACTTTTTTATTTTTGATATCTCGATAATGTTGTCTAATTAATTTTAAAAAATGTAAATGCCTGGCATATTTGTAGCAAAACAAAAAGAGGTTTATCCTAAACAGAATGGACATTTTCATCATCACTTAAATGTGCTTTTATTAGCCCAGAAAGATAATAAATCATGCTGAGAAAAGTCCTATTTGTACAATCTTTAAATTTTTCTCCAAGCTCAAGCCTTTACTAATCTAGTAAGCATTTATATCTTTGTAGCTATTGAAGCATATATTTATAGGAATGTAATAACAACCATAATGCATTTTCTGTTGTCAGTTGTGGACATCATCATTACATTACCAAATATGATTTGAGCAGCCCAGAAAATTAGATGCTAGACTATTCTGGAAAAATTATATTCATATAATCTTTAGAATTTTCGTACAACTCAAGCCTTCAGTAATCTAATAAGCATTATTTTTGTGGATAATATTGAAGTACATAATAAAGAATGAAATGAGAAATAATATCCATGTAAATAGAAAATAACCTTTAATCTTTACCAAGAAATTATCAATTACTACTAATTGATAATTCTTGAGTCTAAACCAGTTTTTCCATTAAACATATAATAGCTCTTTTGTTATGAGTAAGAACAACCAACATATATTTTTCATGCCAGTGGTTATTAATATGTATATAATTAGGATATGGTAAAACATTATTTAAGCCAATAAACATCACATGACCACCACCTAGTTTAAGACTCAGTTTTGTAGTTAAGTGGAGATAAAAGGTGGCTGCTGGAGGGTTGCATTAGACCCTAAGATCTAGGTGCAGTGCTCATAGATCCAAGGCTCCTCACTGACGAAGTTCACAAGCCATAAAATAGTCTGGGGATATTGTATGAGTAGGCACTAAATGGGGATTTTATGCACAAGCCTTCTGGCATCCATTGATTACTCTAGCTTGCTGTGTGTGGTAATACGTATAGTGAGTTTTGCCTGTTTTAAAACATTATTTAATTTGCTCACAGCAGACCAAAAGTATCTCCTTCATAGACAGATAGTGAAGAACACATATATTAATCACATTTTATTATTTATACTAAAAAAATAATATCTAGAAGTAAAAGGGTTATGTATATAGACTACAAGATGAAAAAATATCTGGATATTAACTTTACATGACAATTCCGTTAATCTAAAAACTTTTTTTTTTTATTAAAAGCCATCATGGAAATTTTTTTGCAATATTGTAATAGTTTTTTCTTGAATTATTAAAAAAAAAATGTATTCAGCCTTTTTGAAAAGTAAAAGAACTTAGTGCAACATATGAAACCGACATTATATATATGTATATGTAACTCTTTTTTTCACTCTACTAAAATTGGTTGCTGATAGAAAATTCTGAAAAAGAGTTGAAGTTAAAATTTAATAAATTTCTGCACCATTGAAGGTGTAAATATTACTGAAATATTGTAATTGTGTTTTTTTCCATATGTCATAACATCGACCAGGAGGCGAACCCGCAATAACTGTCTGCAACCAACTGCTTGCAAGGCGGTTGTGCTGACCTCTCGGCTAACATTATGTAATTATGTTTTGTAGTGCACCTATATATTTATAACAATTTTATCACTTTATCTTCTATCCTGAGAGCGCCTAATTGGATATTTTTATAGGACCCTCAAAATGTGGCTTATGTGTATAAATAAAAAAAGTAATGTTTACAAATAAACGTATGACTAATTAAATAAAACCATCAAATCATCATGTGATCACATTTTATATATTTACACAGGCTGTTAATAACAGTAGCAATGGAAGTAGTCTCATAAAGTGCAAGCTTTAGGTGGTTGTTAGAGGATTCTGTTAGATCTAAGTACAATGCTTTTAAATCCAAGTCTCCTCACTGATGAAAGCCACAAGCTAGAAACCAGTCTGGGGATATTGGATGAGTAGGCACTAATAAGGATTTTATGCAAAGACCTTTTTGCACTCATTGATTACTAAGGCTTGCACTTGGTGGCACTACTATATGGAGAGTTTGCCTATGGAAGCATATGAAGTGGTGAGCGCATAATGACTTTTACACCTATCCTGTACAGGGGATAACATTGACTGTGGTTTTTGAAAAACCAAAAACACTGTGCTGAGCTGAATTCAGATTTATATGAGTATACAATCGAATAAGCTTGGATATGCTTTATAATTAAATAAATAGACTAAAAGATGGCTGCTGGAGGCTTGCGTTAGATAATAAGATCTATGTGTAGTGCTCTCAAATCCAAGGGTTTTTGATGATGAAAGCAAGAAGCTAGAAACTAGTCTGGGGATATTGGAATAAATAGACCCTAGATAAGAATTTTATACACAAATCTTTTTGTATCTGTTGATTACTAAGGCTTGTACTAGGTGGCAGTGCAGTATGGACAGTTTGCTACTGTTTAATTAAATAAATTGTTAAATGAATATAACAATAGTTCAAACAGAATATATAATCTATAAGAAAAGAATATAAAACAATATTTAAAATTATATTTTGTAGATTTTTGCTCAGAGACCTTCTAAGATTGAATCCAAATCTAGCCATTCTGCTTTTTGATATCCAATGGGAGAGATTGTTATATTGTTATAGCCTATTTTTCTCAACTAATTTATTTAATTCTATCTAAGAAAACATCCTTTCTCCAGAATCAATAGTCATTGCTATGGTTAAATATATTCAAAGAGCAACAAATAGATGAGAAAAGTTGAAGCTCTGCCCCTGAATATTTTTATAATGTCCCTTTAATTGACTAGCATATAATCTATCTCTTACAAAAATCAATAGATGAGGTTTCTTGTGCTGAGTGACAAATAACAGCCGGTATCAGCAATAATTTGCCATGACAATCATCATTAATCAATATCCATGAATTTATTGATTCTTATTGAGACTTAATTCCTGGTAATGGTTTAAATTTAATATGCTGGACTAAGTTGATGAAAATCCAAAGTTAGTTGCAGATGAGTTGTAATTATCTTGGTAATGATGTTATAGACAACTGTTAGAAGATGGATATACAGACTTACATCCAAAATTTTGTGATAGGACTCACTGTAAGTAAAGGTAATTAAGTATTTCTAATTATTGTAATCTTTATTATATGACACCATATACATTCCACAAACACTGGAAAAATTGAAATGTTTTTTAAATATGTATTCAATACATTTTTAACAAATCAAATCCAATTTA
Organism: Epiperipatus broadwayi; assembly: GCA_028023455.1. NCBI lineage: Eukaryota > Metazoa > Onychophora > Udeonychophora > Euonychophora > Peripatidae > Epiperipatus > Epiperipatus broadwayi. The sequence continues at coordinate 53,127 of JAQFVV010000626.1, forward strand.
TTGAATTATTATATAAAATAAAGGTTTAAATATTAAAATCAAATGCTGAATATTGACTAAAAGTATTACCAGGGAAAATAGTAGTAATGTCACTCTGCCAAAGAGTTAAATCTGTAAGTCGTTTTCGTTTGTTTTATTTAAAACGTTATAAATAAATTTGATAGCTATAGTAGTTTTAGATTTAAATTTAAACTGTTTTTATATATAACTTGAGTATAATGATTTTTTACCTTTTCACAAGATATTAAAAGTAGATTAACAATCAATTTCTACCTTCCATGAGATTTGATCTGCTAAATCATTCATGGAGATTCAGGATAATGTGCTTTTTGTGTTGGTGTATGATTGTGGCAGAATGGAGTTAAGATGAAAGATGGCAGTCTAAAATTCTGTGCTCATGAAAGGTTATGATATGATGGAGTTGAGATGAGAGAAGAGGGTCTGAGTTTCTGCACTGCTGGATGGTTATGATATGATGGAGAGAGGATGTTCTGAGTTTCTGCACTGGTGCATAGTTACGATATGATAGATTTGAAAATGAGAGAGGATGGTCTGAATTTCTGTGCTGCTGGAGGGTTGTGATATGATGGAGTTGAGATAAGATGATTTGAGTTTATACTGTCAAATAATTGTGATATGATGAGAGGGGATGGTCTGAGTTTTTATGCTAGTGAATGACTGTGATGTGACGGAGTTGAGATAAGAGTGGGTGGTCTAAGTTTCTGTACTGGTTGATGGTTGAAATAAACTGAGAGAGGATTGTCTGCATTTCTGTGCTGGTGAATGGTTATGATGTGATAAGAGAAAGGGTGATCTAAATTTCTCTAATTGTGAATGTTTGTGATATGTTGGAATTAGAATGAGAGATAATGATCTGAGTTTTAGTGCTGGTGAATAATTATATGTTGGAGATGAGAAAGGATGGTTTGAGTTTCCTTACTGGGGTTTGATTGTAATATGATGGAGTTGGGGTGAGGGAGGGTAATCTGAATTTCTATGGTTGTGACTTATTAATATAATAAAGTTTAGATGTGATAAGAATGGAGTTGAGATGCAAGAGAATGGTTCAAATTTCTGTTTTGGTGAATGGCTGTAGTATGTTGGAGCTGAAATGAGGGAAGATGATTTGAGTTTTTATGACATGGATATTTATGATGTGGTGGAATTAAGATATAAGAGGTTGACCTGATAAAGTATTTCCACTCTAGATTTGAAATATTTAGTTAAAAATACAATTAGATTACTGCTGGTCTCTTTTTAGTTTTGATTTATTTTTACCCATTATATTAAACAATGTATACAAAAGTGTAATTTGTTGCTAATTTGGTTTATAAATATATTTTCTAGTCAGCTTTAAAAAAATAAAAGTGTAAAAACAATTTTTTGTAAAAAGTTCATTTGGAAATTATATATGTCCTTTTTTTTTTTTTTTATCAAATTGCAGCTTCTTTAACCTACTGATATTAATAATTATTCAATATATATATATATATAAAACCAAAACTGTCTAACACTATACTAGCAAAAAATAAAAATGCAAAACCATAAAACAATACAGTACTAGATTAAATTCAAAATTTTGACAAAATCCTTACACAACCATGGATTCTCTACTACAAATAGACCTTCTCAAGTGAAAATCAACCTAAAGGAAAACATATATATATACAAACAAACAAACCTTCCCATAATTCATTTCAAACTCCACCTTCCCTTAATATCAAAAGAAGTCTTCATAAGATTGATAGCCTCAGAATCAAGGAGTTTTATCATCAAAGTATCCTTTATTCTTCTTTTTAACTCATTCTTTTCATAAAAAATAACCGAAGCATTGTCAAACAATATTCTATGACCTGTTTCAATTCATGAATATATAAAGCTGAGTTAAGATACCTATATTTAACTCTACTTATATGAACCTTAACCCTTTCATTAAGGCTAAATTTACTCTGGACTACATAAAATTTACCACAACTACATGGAATTTTATAAACAATACCAGGAATAGACCTACTATCAATAGACTGCTTTGAACCATTAAGTAATGAATTCAAATCAGAACCTTTCCTCCATGCAACCTTCTTTCCACCTAACAAATGACTATTCCTATAAACCAAATTATAAATTGATGCTTTAAATAGTAAAGACATATAATCATCATCCTTACCAACAAAATTCTTATCATCCAAATCACGACTATAAACATTATTATTAAATACCACTTTTTCAATAAAGTCATGACTATAACCCAATTCTACATATTCAGCAGCAAATTGACTTTTTTTGAATATCAGCATCATTATTAAAATTATTAAGCCTTCTATTCCGACAACAAAAATTCAACAAAGACATTTTTTATGTATAAAAGGCTGATAACTATCAGGCCTAATCATATTTCTCAAATTTTTAGGTTTTATAAAATGACTACAAAACAAAACATCATTAACCTTCTCAACATTTAAATCTAAAAACTTTAATTTTACAAAATCAAAACCACCCCCCTCAATTGTAAACTTAATACTAGAATCAAAACCATTCAATCCACATAAAAACTCATATATATATATATATATATACTTAAATATTTCCATGCATTGTTATTATAATAAAGAATAGAAATAAAATTATATCCATGTAAACAGAGATAACTTTAGCTTTTGATGTTGTCAGGAAATTATCAATTTACTACTAATCGGCAATCCTCCTGGGGCTAAACAAGTTTTCTTTTTATCTCAGTGCATCTTTCACCTTAGATCAGTTATATCATAATCATTCATCAGCCCAAAAGTATATACATAAAAATATAAAACTCTGAAGCAAATTCTACAATATTTTTAATGCTGGGCCAAATACTGGCAGATTAATTATTAATGGAAAAGATTTTGATAAAATTGACAAATGTCAATTATTTCTAAAGTTAGTGTTTTAATTTCAAACCAGTTACATTGGTGAGTCAAAATGTGCATTGAAAAAGAGAATTCATAGACATGAACTTTTGAAACCAAATTGCAATATTCTGTGGATAGATTTAAATCTGGATTTTCTGAACACTCAATTGTTTTTAATGGATGTTTTTTTGATTTGACAATATTTTTATTTTACATGTGGAAAACAATTTGAAAAAAAATTAAAGATATGACAGACAACATATTAAATAGGTAATATAATTCTCTGAATATACATGAATTATGGAAAGTTGGCCATTCATGTGGGAACATTAGCGTTCTGTTGTGTGACTTTAATGAGATTTTTTTATTCTTAAAATTTTAACAGTTAAATGCTAGCAAGGATGATGTACATGACCCTATAGTGGCTGAAGCTATTATTATTATTTTTTTACATTAGTATACTGAATATAGTAGAGTTTGTTCCAGAGAATTTATTATATTTATTTTATCTTATTTTATATATAATTGTATAAAATAAAGATATATTATATTAGTTGAAATCCATCCTCATTTGCACACTTGTAAATTGTGTATTATTGCTTTCATTTGGGAACATATAGCTGATAGTAAAATATAATGGAAACTATACTCAGAACATGATGTTAGAATCTTGAAGGAAAACATTTGTTGCAGAAGTTATTAATACCATAAATATCAAATAAATAGAAATATTAAACCAATATGTTATATAAACAGTAAAGATTGCCAATTCCTCTACAAGCTTTATGATAAATGCTTAGCCAGAGCCAGCACTTAAAATATCTCTGTCAGGAACCCCTCCCCAAACCCCTGACCATGGTTTCGTGCTTTGGCACTGTGCCAAAGCACGAAACCATGGTCAGGGGTTTGGGGAGGGGTTCCTGACAGAGATATTTTAAGTGCTGGCTCTGGCTAAGCATTTATCATAAAGCTTGTAGAGGAATTGGCAATCCTTACTGTTTATAACTTAAAAGCTTAGGAGATAGGGTCATGTGATCTATGAATTGATCTATGACTCTTATTTTGAATATGTTATATGTATGGACATATTTTTGGTTTATAGATTGATTTATATAGCCATTAAAAATCTCAGCTCTAGAGTATAATAATATAAATATAGGAAAACAGTTAACAAATGAAGATATTAGATTCAAGTGATATAAAATAGGATAACTATAGATATGACACTTCCTGATAGTGCTGATAATCAGTTGAATGACTGCATAACAAATAAACACAAAATAAATGGGAAAAGAAAAAACAACAATTATGGAAAATATTTTTAGACAGAGCTCAGATATGTAAAGAGGAAGTAACTTCTATAGGGCAAAAATAAATAGGAAGCATAATAGATAAGATATCTGAGAACAATGGAAACAAAAATAAAGAGGCTTTTAAAAACCAAGAAAATTATCATATAATAATAATAATGATGATGATGATGATGATGATGCTGATGATGATAATAATAATAATAATAATAATAATAATAATAATAATAATAATAATAATAATAATAATAATCAAACTTTATCTTTCTTATTGCATTGCCAAATCCATATGATATTAATATCATCTATGTTCTTTATTACTTTTTACAACACTTTTTTACAACCCATTATTGACAGTTTTGATAGCCCCAGTAATCTTCTTAGAAGTTCTGAAGAAGATTATTGGGGCAATCGAAACTGTCAGTAATGGGTTATAAAAAAACATTGTAAAAAGTTATAAAAAACATAGACGATATTAATATTATAAATCAAACTAAAATAAAATATATAAAAGATGGGAAATATTGGAATATCAGATACAAATGAAAATGAATATCAAACTGAATGACAAAAGAAATATTAATAAGCAGATATATTATTAAAAAAATTATCAATGGAATCAGAAATTTATAAAAATAACACCGAAATGAAGTTTAATATATATATAATCACTCACAAAGAAGTCCATTTGGAGTAGAATTATAATATAAAACAAAATAGACATTAATAAATAGATATTTAAAAGAAGATAATGTAAAACTAAAGTATATCATAAAAAAATTATCAATGGAATCAGAAAGAAATTTATAAAAATAGCATCGTTATGAAGTTTAAAAGTAATATACTGTATATATAATCACTCACAAAGAAGTCAATTTGGATAGTAGAGTTATAATATAAACAATAAAAGACACAAATATGATGATAATAATTAAATATAGGGCAATGTTGATAATTGTAATTATAAGTTATGGGAATACAATTTCAAACCGCATAATAAAAATTAATTTATAATACCGGTTGTTGGTGCTGATTTAGATCAAAATGTTTTTCAATATATATTTAGGAATATTTATGAACTTCTATCAAATGTATAAACACTGAAATGGGCAATACAGTATCTTCAATTTATTTTGTAAATGTACCTGAATATTATAGTAATGCTATAGTAAAATTAAAACAGATTCTGACATCACGGGGAGCAGTTGTGAAAATCAACCAATGGAATTAGTAAAAAATAGTATATGCAGAATGACAGCGGTAAAAAAAAACATACATATTTTAATGGCTTAATCCTATAAATAGGAAAGTAGTACGATATTTTTATATGAATGTTAGAAGTCTGAGAATAAAACTGAATGATTTTTTTTGCAATTTTTTTATCTGAAAATTATGATGTAGTATTATTAACGGAAACATGGTTAACTCAGATATAGAAGATTCATGAATTATAAATGATAGCTATATTTATAGACAAAACAGAAATAATTGCATATTGGGGAGGGGGTATACGTACAGAAATAAATGAGATGTTAATGAGCAAATGCATTAGAGAAATTAATTATCAAAGTGAATCAATTCGGATTAAAATACAATTAAACAATAATAAAAGACTACTTTTAGCTTTTATATGTGTACTGAACCAGAAAATTCTTTAGTAAGTAACATATGTGATCATTATATATCAAAACTAATTAATTATAATTATAATTTTTTATTGCTGGAAATTTTGATTGTCTTGAATTATACTTAATAACAATACTAAGACATGCAGCTTATTAAATCTAACACAAATCTTTTAATAAGAGTACTAAACTCTCCATACAGTAGTGCCATCAAGTGCAAGCCTTTGTAATCAATGGATACAGGAAGGTTGATGCGTAAAAGCCCTATCTAGTGCCTACTCATCCAACATCACCAGGCTAGTTTCTAGCTTGTGGTTTTCATCAGTGAGGAGCGCTACTGTATGAAGAGTTTGGTATTCTTATTAAAAGCATACGTAAGCATGTGAACTGGTGTTCGTGTGATGTTTTTGTTGGTTTTACAAATCCTCTAGTTAAAATAATTTAATAGGGATAAAAATCTTCAAAATAAGATTTTGGTTTTGTTTCTGGATGATGGTTATATAATATAGTAGTATGTAAATTATCACCGGGAATAATATTACCTATAGGTAAATATTATCCACTACTGGGAATATTACTAGATCTAACACATAAAAGAAAAAATGCAGATTTCAAAAAGATCATAGAAAAGATAACTATGATAAAACGTGATATCATTAAAAATTATGACTGGAATTTTTTAAACAACATTAGTGATATAGATATTATTTCTGAAAAACTTCTGACGACCATTTAAGGGGGGGGAAGGGAAAAAAAAATGAAAATAAAAATTTTTAAAAAAAACAAATTATATGTTTAAAAGAAGACAAGGGAACAGATTTGTGTCTAGATTATAAAGATTATAAAGAAAAAATGAACGAAATCGTAGTTAAAATTCAATTTAGTTGAAAATTTTAACAACAAGTGAATAGGGAGAAATTCATTTCCACAATCTTAGAGCTCACAAAGATAAAGGATATCGAGAGCAGAATATTATAGGATTTATCCTTCTGTACAGGCACCTAGAATGTTGTAATCTAAGCTACATAAACCCCAAGAACTTTAAGATTATGTTGGATTTTGGAGGTGTGAGTATTTCAAACGGAAGTGGTAAATCAGTGGTTAGTTGACTGTGTGGGTTTTGGTGACTTCACATCAAATCTTCATTTGAATTTGTTAGAAGAATCAAGGATATATTAATAGATCAGAATTTTGTAACTGAGATGGACGGAGAATTATATGGATCGATTAATAGGAAATGGTCAATTGAAATCATCCACAAAGAATTAATAAATAAGCATTGCCCAAATGAGAATGAACTTCATTTTATCCTTCCTCAACTGGTTGGACAATAACATCTTTACAACTTTTGAGGGTCATTGGTATGATATGAAAGAAGGTTGGTATGGTCTTCCCCTAAGTGGAATAATATCCACATTTCTTAAACTTTTTTGAAAAAATACCATTGTTAAACACATTGTAACGTTGTGGATTAATTTATGTGTATATAGAGATGTATTTATGGCAGCGAAAAATGTAATTGTCAATATTCAAAATGAATTAAACTACAATCTAAATTGATCATAAACACACTTGGGAGAACGAAGGAGAAGTTAAATATTTGGATTTGTGGTCCATAGAGAAAACAGAGATCTGATTATAGTATGATAGTTAAACCCTTGAGATCGAGGTTTATCACGAAATTATGTACCTACTAATAAATTCGAGGGCTCAATTTTTATTTAGAAATCAAAATTTATGTAAATTTGAAGATAGAAAGACAACATCACAATTTATATAAATGATTTGTAGTGTAGGTTTCACTACAGATCAATTGAAAGAAAATTAAGAATTTAAGTAAACTAATAGTAACCACAAAATAAGGATAACCTCAAATTACACTCCCTTATATTCAAAGTATCACAACAGATAATAAAGATCTAGGGAATTTAAGGTTGGTTTTTACTCCCTAATTTAACAGATATTAATAATTCAAAGGATAGAACAAATCTAAACACAGGTGATCTAAGATTCATGTCCACAGGGTGTAAATTGTATATATAGAAGAGCAAAGAACAGATATTTTAATATTTTGGAAATGAAAAAGATGATGTGTTAACACAACTAGAATTGTATGTGAAAAATGATATAAGAGAAAGATTTTTATTTTTACAACAATTTATCAATAGAGGAAGTGTTTTATTTCAAAAAAATGGTAAATGATTTGATTTAATTTGATATTTGTTATTTAATAAATAATAAAGATTTATTAGTGATGAATATGAGGGAAATCAAAATTTAATAGTTTTATAAATTTGTTTTGTTTATTTGGAAGTTAATAAATGTTTTTAGCTAATATTAAAACAGGCAAAACTCACTATATATATTGCCACACACAGCAAGCTAGAGTAATCAATGGATGCCAGAAGGCTTGTGCATAAAATCCCCATCTAGTGCCTACTCATCCAATATCCCCAGACTAGTTTCTGGCTTATGGCCTTCGTCAGTGAGGAGCTTTGGATCTGAGAGCACTGCACCTACATCTTAGAATCTAATGCAACCCTCACTGACTAAGGCAATAAGCCAGAAACTAGTCTGGGGATATTGGATGAGTAGGCACTAGATGGGGATTTTATGCACAAGCCTTCTGGCATCCATTGATTACTCTAGCTTGCTGTGTGTGGCAATATATATAGTGAGTTTTGCCTGTTTTAACAACAGTCATACACAAGCATAAGAGGTGGTAGTCATGTGATGTTTATTCATTTATAATATTATAAATATGTAATATTTGGATACAAATATAATGTATATACTGAACTTTAGATGTAATTTAGAGGGAATTTGAGCTCCCTTCAGCTATCCACTCCATTTTATATAACTGATACACATGACCACATGTGAAAAAGATTAATGATCTCCAATATATCACATGACTACCAATCTTTATGCTTACACAAGCTGCTGACACAGGCTAAACTTTCCATATAGCATCACCATTCAGTGCAAGCCACGGTAATCAATAGATGCAAGAAGGTTTGTGCATAAAGATTTCATGCATATACCTTCTTCCACCCATTGATTACTCTGGCTTGCACAGAGTGATGCTACTGTATGGAGAGTTTAGTCTCTGTGTATCTCCAATATACCTATTTCGTATTGCACCAGCACTCATCAGTTGGTTCAGATCATCATTTCCAAAACATATCAAACACTATTTTTTTTTTTTATAAAAAAAAGTGATTTCCTACCTACTTTACTGCAGAAGTAAGATTTCTTATAAAGAGGAAATAACATTATTATAGAAAATTTATTAAAACAAAAAAAAAAATATTATAATAATGTAATGAATCTAAAAAGAATTATAAAAATAACAAAAGAAATACAAGATTATCAAAATTATATTAAAATTTTTAATGAGGTTAGAGAGATTTGGGAGGCTTTCTTGTTTAGAAATATGCCATTTTTTTCTGTTATATCTTCTATATATGAAGTTTTTTAAATAAACAAACCGCACATCAGCAACGTTTTAGTTGATTGATTTTTATAATGGAACTGTTTTGATGTTTGACTGAATTACTCAATATTTGTTTTCAAACGATAAGCATTTGACGTTTTTTTTTTTCTTATTGGGGATTAGAAATATGACAGGGTGGTAAACTCTGCCCTTATCAATTTTCATCTTAAATTTTCCCCAGAGCGGTGCTATTTTTGTTTCGTTTATTGACAGACTTTTCGGCCATAAATATTGAGAGTGATTCACATTGTTTTTGCAAATAATAAAAAAAACATATGTATTACTTTAATATTGCAGAAGTATGTGTTATGTAAGTAAAATGAGTTTTATCTCGCAAAAGAGTTTCTTAGATCAAACACATTTTTCATGTGTATTTTAAGTTATCCATTATTTTAAAAAATATTAAATTAAAAATTATTAAAACAAAATTCAATTTCTATATTTTTTTTATTCTCAGCAAAATATATTACATATACCAATATACATACAGCAAATCATCTTTCCAAACGTTAAAATATTTCAACAACACCCTCTATGAATAAACCCAAAGTGTAAACCTCAAACAACTAAACTCAAAAGAATACATAGAGGTCGTTGCTGAAATATTCTAACGTTTGAAAATGTGATTTGATGTTTTCTATTTGATTTATCAGATAGCTTTATGCATTATGATATTCCCTATATATATATGTCATAGAAGTTCAAAACATATGTATATTTAATTTTAACTGATATTCTATTATTAATTGAAATTTTGATATTATTAAATATCATATTATTATTCGTGATTTAACGATGTAATATCATGTAGCTATTTTTTTCTGTATTTTTCTATAGTTTTTTGCTTTCCATTTATATTTTTTATTGTGAATATATTTCTGTAATTAAAGTAAATAAACCCACGTTTCTCTGTGTGTGCATTGAAAATGCATATTACTTCGAATTTCTGTAACGGCAACATGGCTTGAACCTAAATGATATGAATAAAAGGCGAGTATTACATATTAAAAATAAAAACGATAAGAAGATAAACCATGAGTTTAGGACCTATATGATACTCCCCTCCTCTAATCAGAGAGTTACATCATATTATAATCATACTTTCTTTTACTAACTCAGCAAAATCATTTTAGTATTATAATTGATGAGAGATATTAGGCAATAAATATGTATAAAAAGAAAACATCTGAAAAATAAAGCATGAATTTAGTGCCATATGCCCCCACCCCCACTGTCACCTGTGATACTTATAATCTATCAGCAATAAATATGCATAAAAGTAAAAAAACAAAACAACTAGAAAATAAAGCATGTATTTAGTGTCCATATGCTCTGCCTCCACCACCACCTATAATAATACCTATCAGTAACAATGGTTACATTAAGTTACAGTGACACTAATTTAAACAATCTAGATTAAACTGTAATCCATATTTTCTTGATAATAATAAGTAGATACCCATTTACCAACCAGCTGTGAGTTATCTGTGAGTTGATTATCTGAAGGAAAAATTCTGACCATGGCTATAACCTGAAAAAAATTACAAAATTCATTTAGTCAGACTTGAAGACAATATCATGGTAGGGCAAATGGATGGATTAGCCACTGTGCTGAAAACAAATTAATTTTCTAACTTTTTACAGTACTGGCAAACATTTTGTTCTGTTGTTGTTAGTTTAGAAGTACGAGAAATAGATTTCTACTTAAAAGAATGGCATAAACTGAAATCGTTAAGGTGTTCTATTGGATTTACTGTTTATTTCTGGTGACTTGAGATGACTGAATAGTTGCCCTGTGGATAAAGATGCACTGGTAAATGATCTTTGTGAAAGTCAAAATCGTCTGGATTGCAACCCAATTTATCACCTTAAGCACTAGAATGTCACATACTCCGCATGGTTTGGTGCGGTGTTAGAGGTGCAGATTCTGTGCTAAAGCCCATGATTGCCAGCCATCTCTGCCATTCCAATGCCCAAGCCTTTTATGAATACCTGTCTTTAAGCTATTACATTATCTAATGTCACATGATCGTCCATGCAATGAATCATTTAATTATTTGTTTATTTAGTGAACAAGCGAACGTCTTTTATTTTCTCAACAATTAAAATGGATAACATTTAACATTGAAAGGGGCATAAAATTACATGCTGAAAAAAGCTTTTTCGTATAATTATATATGTATAAATGAACAGAAAATAACTGAAGTTTCCGACGAGTTATATACATAAATAAACTCTTCAAAAACAGATGGTACCAACTGCCTTTTTAGTATTTGTTCTATTGGTTGTATATATTTATAGAATAAATGTTAAGAATCACCATTTAATACAGATGGGAGCATTTGTCTTTTGAAGAGTTCATTTATGCATACAAGTCATCGGAAGTTTCAGTTACTTCCTATTCAGTTACATACAGTCTGAGTTATTTATTATTTACAATTATATATATATATATTGTAATCACTGTTACATATTGATATTATATTATTTTTTATATATATATTTTTAAAAATAAGCATGTGAAAAGAATGCTATCATTCTCCAGTAAGTATATACTGATTACACTGAGATATTAAAAAAAAAAAAAATCAATTACTTTGGTCATTTTCTTTACCATTGTATATAATGTTTTGAGACATTTCTTTCATTGTTTGTGAGGTTTTTACAATTAGGGCACATGGTCATTAACAATGAAAACACTCTTGTCATTACTATTATATCCATTATGTTACATTTCATAAAATCTTTCAGAAGATTTTAAGGCTATTGTTTCTTCGGAATAATATCATTACTTACTGATTTATGGAAGTAATACAGTTTTCTTCTTCTTCCTCCTTTCTTTATGTATTGATTTCTATATTTACATATCATACCACGTCCAACTTCTTATACACTTAACAATACTATTTTTTACACTAAAACTTTACTCTTACAGTTTCAACTATCATACAGTCAAAACTGTAAGAGTTAAGTTTTGGTGTAAAAAATAGTATTGTTAAGTGTATAAGAAGGTTGGAAATGGTAAGATATGTACTTACTGATTTCCAATTGGTTTTTTCTATTAGTTGAATTATTTCTTTATTCCAATAAACACATCACCTTCTACTTGAATTATTTATAAAATAATTCATCTTTTTTTCACTATCTTCTTTTATTAGTTATATTAAATATAATATATAATACTGTATATCATTCAATTCACCAATCACAATGTTAAGATATTTTAGGACGCCCTCTGTGAACAAATATAAATTCTGAATATCAAACAGCTAAACTTACTCTTTTAAGTTTAGCTGTTTGATGTTCAGAATTTATATTTGTTCACAGAGGGCATTGCTAAAATATCTTAAGATTGTGATTGGTGAATTAGAATGCTTTCTATCTATTTCAGCTTGTGATATGCATTATATTATTCTAATGTAGTATATGTACAGTGCTAAATATGTCACTAAATCTCAATGTAACTATTATTATAGATACTTAAAATGGCCTCTAGCCATAATGTTATTATGTTTTTAACCATTAAAATTATTGTCCTATGCTATGGCTAAAAAGCATTTCAATTATCTATAATAATAATTACATTGAGATATAATCTTAGAAACATTAAGATATAATATATAGAATATACTGTCAATTTTATTGAATGTATATAGCTAATAATGTAATTCATGTATAGATTACTGTATTTATAAGTCTGAAAAGATTACTGTATTTATAAGTCTGAAAAACTGTTAAACAAATCGAAACTGACAGTTTAAAAAAGGGTTTAATACAGAAATGTATGCTATTAAGTGATTATTAAAAAGATTTTTTATTATTACTTGTATTGTCTTCATACTCATTAATTATTTTTCTTTTAAACTTTTAATTAGTTAAATTACTGATAATTGTTAAGTCTGACCTGAGAATGAAGATGATTATCCGTAATGACTTTTATTGCAACAAATAAACAAAATTTTTTGGATTGATTATGAGATATATGTTAATAAGAGAAATTTATAATTTTACCATTTTTCCATTTTATATAATATTTTAAAAAAAAGAATGACAATTATACATTTTTAAATTGTATTTGTTGAGAAATCTGATTCTTTTGACCATCATGCACAGCACCTGATTTAATTATCCCCCCTGGTGAGACTTTTGTAGGCTTACAACTTCCAATTTTAGTATTAAACTCTTATTCTACATCAGAATTCATTAAATTTAACATCATTTGGTAGTAAAATAAGTTTGCAAATGAAAAAATTCTAAAAATTCATATTTTAATTTTGAAAATATTATAGCCTTTAATTGAAAAAATGAGATCTTAATAACAAAAATAGATAGTTTCATTATTGAATAGATGGCAGAGTGGAGAGACTTCAGAAAATGAATGAAATCTTTTTTATTTGAAATTTGCTTTCAAAATGTGAACACAAAATATTAATCTCTGATAAATAAATCAAATTCTGCTTTAAAATATTAAATTTTTTTCCTAATTTTTTAAATATTTCAAATTATTTTAAAACTGATTGCAATGATGTGTTAACCACAATTTTCATAAGATGGCCTGATCAAAATTCCATCACATTTTTTGTTAATATTATGCTAAAAATTATTACCTTGAATTTTTAAAAATAAAATATATATTTATAAAAAAACAGTCTAACAATTTATACTTTTGAATATTACTAATTATTACATGAATCTTAATAATAACTAATCTTTCTTATTGCATGGCAAATGTATACCATATAATACTAAATCACTCATGAACTTTACTACTGTTACACGATGCTTTATTTACCACCCTCTTTTTCAGTTTACAGTTTCAATTGCCCCAGAAATCTTTTTCAGAACTTTTATATCTCCTAGTTGAAGTTATGAGATATAAAAGTTGTGAAGAAGATTGCTGGGGCAATTGAAACTGTAAATTGTTAAAGAGGGTGGTAAATAAAGCATCGTGTAATAGTAGTAAAGTGCATGGGTGATTTAATATTATATGGTAATCTTAATAATATTTTTTAGTAATATCAAAAACTTTCTTAGTTCACAAAAAATAAGAACACCAATTAAAAAGGATGACATCAATCAAAGAAAAGTCAACACTTAAAATTCCTTTACATTGCTGCTCTTCAATTTTATTGGTCTCTCAATCTTTTAAAACAAGGTTGAATTACAAATTTAAAAAAATTAGTAAAATATCTCAATATATGATAGTACAAATACTTTTTTTAAAAAAATATGATTGTAGTGGTTTTTTACATTTGTCTAACTAAATATCTCTGGAATGATGAATTGTATAATTAAAGATTTTTGAACTTTTGAATAGGGTTCCAAAATGAAGACCTAGATTTCTTTTATATCATTCTTTTTATCTCATGCTTTCAGACACATTGTTTTATGATTGGTATTGTAGTCATTTTGCAATTAGACACTGCTGAGACTAAAATAGAGTATGTGGCAATATGCATACAATTTAATCACTGATTAATTGTCTTCTTCCTGTTAAAGCGTACTAAATTTCTATGCAATTTTTGTACACTGTAACTAAGTGTTCAGTATATTTATATTTAATTCATATGCCTGTTTAAATATATGTACTTTTATGTACCTTTACTTAATTTACTTTGTATTTAGGCTGTACTTTTTGAATAAAAATCTTAGAGTCCCACTTTCACCCACTTCCCAATTTTCAATTCAATTGAAACTTTGCACATATATGTATTCCTGAAGGCAGTATATTTTTTAGAGTTTGCAAACAATTTTAGTAAAAAATTTGTGAAAAATAAAAAAAATTATATGTAGTGTTAAATTACCAAACATCACATGATCACCATTTCTTATGCTTGCTCATAACTGTTATTAAAACAGGCAAAACTCTCCATACAGTAGAGCCATTCAGTGCAAGACAGAGTAATAAATGGATGCCAGAAGGCTTGTGCATAAAATCCCTATCTAGTGCCTACTCATACAATATCCACAGACTAGTTTCTGGCTTGTAGCCTTCATCAGTGAGGAGCCTTGGGTCTGAGAGCACTGCACTAGAACTTAGGATCTAAAGCAATACTTCAGAAGCCACCCTTTGCCTCTACTTAATTACAAAACCATGAGAATGAAATTGATCTAGGTGCAGTGCTCTCAGATTCAAGGCTCCTCCTGAAAAAGGCTGCAAGCCAGAAACTAGTTTGGGAATATTCGATAAGAAGGCACTAGATAGGGATTTTATGCACAAATCTTCTGGCATCCATTGATTATTATGGCTTGCTCTGAGTGGCACTACTATATGGAGAGTTTTGCCTGTTATATGTAGTGTTGATATACTACCAGTTTCTAGCAGCACACCTGGTAATCCAAAACTGAATGATTAATTGAAAATTGATTTTAGTAACTTAATGTTACATGTGAGGGCCCAATAATAAAAAAATGTATATTTAATTTTAGATGTTATAAATTTAATTTCTTTCAAAGTATTGTCCATTTAATGTAATGCATTTATCATTTTTCAAAATAGTCTGAAAACTGTTGTAAAGAGATGCACTTTATTGCCTCCCTTCTTTTTTTTTCATCACTTCTAAGTCTGAAATAAAAGAGACATTTTTTTATTCGAGAGAAGAGTGAGATCGAATGAATATGGCTGATAGATAATCCAGATCATACTAAATTTAATTAAAAATTGTTTCACACTAAAGCGTTTGAGAGCTAACGCATTGTCATTATGAAAATTGCATTCCTTACTTCTCCACAAAATGGGGACACTTATGTTTTATCTCCTCAGACAAAAGTTTCACAACTTACAGGTTTTAAATGTCAGATCATTATAATCAAATTCAGAGTAGACAATGCTTTTTGCATCCAAAAAGAAATCAGCAGTGTCTTGACATTAGATTTCTCTTGACATATTTTTTTTTAGAATGTGGCAAATTTGATTCTTCCATTAAACCACTTGTAAAGTTGTGTTTTCCCAAAAAAACTTACTTGTAAGTGTCAAGCGTTGATGGTCGAGAAGTCAGCACAGCTGCCTTACAAGCAGTTGTCCCGGGTTAGTGGGTTCGCTTCCAGACCGATGCTATGACACAGGAAAAAAAACTTACTTGTAAGCTGTTTCAAGCATTACAATTGTTTCCCTACTGTTGTCCCTTAAAGTAAACAGAATTTTACATTGTTTCAACTTTTCAGCCATTTAAAAAATCAACAAATATGTGAAATACCCTTTACAAAAGAATATGATATGTGGTACTACAACTTCACACAGTGACATCATTTGGCAGATTAATGCAGAAGAATCCTTGCAAGAAGTATCCAGCAGTAGAAACATAAAAAATAAAACTTATCAAAAAAATTGTCAAAACACTTATTCAAATAAATGCATTAAAAAATACAAAATATTTTTTTTTACCTTTTACAAATTAACTTTTCTATCAATATTTATGGATTTTTTATCAAGTACTAATTACAGCATGACATTTTAACATATTTTTCATCATTTTGCTACTATGAAGTTCAAACAATATATTTGGTATTTATAAACCTATTCATGAAACAACAAAATCCAATATTGTTACTATAAATAATTCACAAGTCAGATTCACAAACAATCACTTAAATAACTTGCGACTATATGAATGTATTTATTCATCAGGTAAAAAATGACTTTTTGTATTTGAAGAATATATTTGATTTGAGACAAGAAGGTAAACATTATTTGCAAATTTATTTAAATGATTCTTTGCGAATTTGACTTGTGAATTATCATAACTTATTTTTGGGCTTGTTAAAATCATTACAATCTAATTTCTATTCCTACAAAATATAACTAAGACTATTTCTAAACATAAGCGCCCCCTGCCTTCACTTGTGAAACTAAATAACTTTTTTTTTTTACTTTTTATTGCATTTATGTGAATAATTGTATTTTTTTAATTTATTATAGTTTTATTCCACATATCTTCAAAAATACATAATGCATATATATTATTTGTAATTATTATGGACTTGAACTCAGACTTTCAAACTCCCCAATCCATCTTATACAACTGATACACATGACCAATATTGGCATCATCATGGGCTTTGAGCATGTTACTCTCGAATTTTCAATGATATGGATGGCTAAAGAGTTGGAGAGTGGGGAAGATTGAAGCTTGTCTATTAAACTTTGAAGATTTGCTATATTAATTTAAAATGAGAAGTGATTGTATACATGTGTGGGAGATGGTGATCTGGACCAACTGATGAGTGCTGGTTCAGCATGAAATATGCATATTGGAGATCATTTATCTTTTTCACATATATGTGGTCATGGGTATCAGGTGTATAAGATGGATTGTATAGTTGTGGGAAGTTTGAAAGTCTGAGTTCAAATCCCTGATAATTTTTATTAAGTTTATATAGAAAATATACATAAACTTAAATATATATTATTTGTATATATATATGTATATGATATCTAAAAAAAATGAACACTGTAATTGCAAATTTCCCATCTCAAATTATGATAAAAAAATAGGAACATTTAAAAATAAACACGTTTAAGAATAATATTAATGTCTTAAACATAAGTATTTTAAGCATTTTGAATTTTGAAAAATTAATTACATTATTTTTTTTTCATTTGTTTAATAAAAATAAGTAATGGCTTTCTCCTATAGATATCCTCAGTAAATGATTCTAAATTCATCATATAGACACAATGGTTATGCTTGATTTAGATTCCATCTAGAGAGAAATCTTAAAAACTGAAATATAAAAGTTTGTATAAAAAAAACTCCATGGCGTAGCAGCATGAAACTATGAAAAACAGAAAGAGGTATTTTGAACAGGAACTGCCATTTATTTGAGAAATATTTTCTGGTAGAAGCAAGAACAGTAATATAGATATTTATAAAATATGCAATTTAATTAACTTATTTAATATATAATTTTTAATATATGATAATCTGGACCAACTGATGAGTGCTGGTTTAGCATGAAATACATATATTGGTGATTATTCATCTTTTCTACATATCTGTGGTCATGTGTATCAGTGGTATGAGATAGAGTGGGTAGTTGATGGGTACTTGAAAGTCTTGAATTCAAATCCTCTATGTTTATATATATACAGTAAAACTCATTCACAGGCATTTAGTTTTTTAAGCCCTTTTCTCATAGATGTTATGAAACACTATATAATGTACATTTTAAACACTCATGTACTACATAGACATTTTTATTGCATACATGTAGTATGCACATAATTATAGTTTAATTTAAAAATTACATATATATCTTAACACAACGACAAAGATACTTAAAATATATATACTACTTTGCAACATGTATTTTTTAACATTTATAAAAATATAAAATACAACCATTTTAACATATAGATGTATATAAATCACAGGATAGCAACCCATGCTTATTGACATCAAGAATCTTCAATTTGCCGTCAATGAAATTTTTATAAGTAAAAGGCGGATCCCACTTTCACTATGATCTCAATCTGTTACAATGCATGTCTCGACTTTATTGCCTATATTAACATTTCAGACCAGCGTAAAAGGTGATATCTATGTTTTACTTACAAAGGTTGCCTTAACAATAGATTGAAGATTCTTGGGGTTGATAAGTGAGGGCTGCTGTTATATTATTTACATTTATGAACCATATAATTTTGAACAAGGTCAAACTTATTATCTTAACAATGATGAATAGCAGTGGGTTTGAAAGTCTTAAAAATGACTGTTTATGAATCTACTTTCAAAACATCTTATATTTACCTGTTTAATGGGTTTATTTGAAGATTTAAGAATCAAAAATCTCAATATGTTACAGACTAAGTGTTGATTTTCCTGTTTATATTATCATTTTAGACAGAGAGAAAGGAAGATCCATATTTTCCTTTAAGGCTTGCATTGAGAGGGACATTGAACATTCCATTGGTGTTATTAAGTTTGGACAGCTTTAATGTGATTTGCATTTACAAACCATCTAGCTTTGTGCAAAATGAGCTTTACTATCTCAATAATAATAAGTAACAGTGGAGTTTGAAAGTTTTAGAAATGACTATTTATACATCTGCTTTCAAAATGGGTTTTATTTGTTTGTAATTAAACTTTTAGAAATTAAAAACCTCACTCACTTACAAAATGCCAACTTTACAGTTTATATTTTCAGTACCTGAATATTAGTCCTACAATGTAGGGGAGATGGTATGTCTTTTCCCATACACAATAAATGTGTAATCTTGCGATCATGTCAAATTTAAAGGAAATAAACTCTATGATGTTATCCGATCTTGTGAAAACATGGTTCTTTTTATAAAACATGGTCCTTTTTTTTCAACATTTTTAGTTATTGTCCTACATTTCTTTCTGACAACAGCTTTTACTTCAATTGTCTTTTTGCTTCCTCCAAGTATTTGTACATTATTTCTACTTCTGAGTTTCTTGACTTCATTTGATTTTAAGAGCGTGACTATAGGTAGTGTTTGTTTTTTTTCCTTTTGATTTTCTTTTCGTAACTTCCTAATGTTAGTTACAATCATGACAATGCATTCATTTGCATATTGAACGACATAAAAAAAATTTTGACCTGGATGAAAAATTAATAAAAATGTTATAATTTATATTTCTTTATTTTTGTGGATTTTTTTTTTGTTTTGTTTTTTAAAAAAATACATTCATTTACTAACATTTCTGTGGAAAATCGCATTCAGTTGAAATACTGCACAATCATGTATTTAGTAAAACTCCATTTTGAGGAGAAAATTTTCAGTTGAGATCTCCATTTTGTGTCAAAAATGTAAATGCCAAATTGCTCATTTCAACATGACAATTCCTGTTATATATTAGACAGTAAGTAGCATATGTGTATATGTTATATTCTTTTGTAAATAATATTTAAAAAAATAATTTAGTGATTGTTTTATCCATATTTAAAATAACATTTTGGGACTAGTGTAATGGTATTTCGTGTTTTACATATTTTTGGGCTGAGAAAATGTACTTTTTAAGATCGGCTTTTTTGTGTGTTATCTTTAGTGTTATTATAAATTTTACAGTGGAAAAATTGTATATATTTCTGTATGGCAAATCATATTTATTTTTAAAATGTTCTTTTTAATATCTATTTACTATTGTTATAAATTTTAGTTTTTCATATGAAAGTCATATATATTTGTGTATGGCAAATCAATATTTTTTTAAAAGATTCTTTTAATATTGATTTCTTCCTCAAATTTAAATATCTTTATTATTGTTATAAATTTAAATCCAGCTTCATTTACTATTGTTATAGATTTTCTATTTTTTCATATGAAAGTCATATATAATTCTGCTCCATATTTTATACTTTTAGTTGTGTGAAAGTGGTGTTTTTAGTCCTGCACTGTGGAACACGTATTAGATATGCTGTGCCTTTTCACATATGTATTCACCTGCCGATAACTTTGTAAATCTTGTGAAAATATCATGTACAAGATCCGTGTACATGTTACTTTTTTGAAAATCTTGCAAAAAATATCATGTAGAAAATCTGTGTACATGTTACTTCGGTCAGATCACAAGATTACAAAGTTATGAGCAGATTATGTCTAATGTGTGCTCCATATTGCAGGATTAATACTCAAGTACCATATTTTCATATTAGACAGAAAGGTAGATTCAACTTTTTTCGTCAAGGATTGCCTTGACAGCAAATGAAATACTTTTAATGCTGATAAGTTCAGACTGCGTTCACCTGATTTACATTTATAAACCATCTAGATTTCAAAAAAATCACTTAATTATTTTAATATATATATATATATATATATATCATTACATGCCTATGACACAATTATTTAAAAGTTGAGATTGTTGATTATTAATGATACTGTATTGTTAAAGTGTTAACTGTTTTTATGTATTTGCACTGAATACCTATCTAACCTTGTGTATTATTAAGTTCATTATATAAGAAATACATATTTGGAATGCAATTTAAAGTTATAATTGACAATTTGTTATTCTGGTTTCAGAACAAGTTATATTTATCTATTTAATGAGATTTATTTAAGCTTTTTTGTATTCATAATTTAATTCTCTGTAGTCAAGTTGCAATCTTTAATATCTGTATAAACCTATTACACCATAGATAAAAGTATATTTTTACCTTTATTGATTAAAGGAGGTTGCCTTGACAACAGATTGAGATTGTTGATTGTTAATGATATTGGTATCATTTGAGTGTTGACTGCTTTCATGTATTTATATTGAATACCTAACTAGCCCTGAGCATTATTGGATCCATTATATAAGAAATACATGTTTAAAATGCAGTTTGAAAGTTATTATTGACTATTTGTTATTCTACCTTCAGAACAGTTTATATATACACCTGGGTCTCTTTTTACGCGGATTTATTTAACGTGATTTTGAAGTTACGCGATTCACGTTTCTCCGGAAGTCGAACTCCGATAATGTGCTATTACTTTAAATAATAAATTTCACGCACTTATGTCATATTGAAAGTAATAGCACATTATTGGAATTCAACTTTCATCTTAGTAATTTCACTATTTTCAGTGCTTTATAATAGTAAGATTTTATGCAATAATGAAATTAAAATCATGATTTCCACATTTTATGTATACACACATTAAATTTTACAAGATTATACATGTAAATTTCTTCAAACATTGTGCGTGTTAATTTTGCTTTTTAAATCACATTCTATTTTTGCTTTTTAAAAAAGAATGTAATCAATTATTAATCATTTAGTGTCCACAAGTTTATTTTTAAAAGGTGAGTAATAGCAGTGGGCACAATTAAAATTGAAAATTAAAAAATTAAAGATAAAAATAAGAATTTAATTTTTAATTGTTAGATTAATTACTAATTATGTTGTCACCAGAAAACCATTAACACAACGTGAGAGTGATGTTGACGCTAGTTGTATTTCCTCTTGTGAAGAATCTGATTTTTTACCAGTTTGCAAACAAACCTGTTTAACAGCAAATAGTGATAATAATTAAAATGTGTATAAAAAAATGTAAATAACTGTAAATTATGCATAAAAATATATTGTTTTGAATAAAATTAAATATTATAGTTAAAATAAGTTTATCTTGTATCAATTTTTTTCAAATTTGAAATTTTTTATTAGGCATATTTTATTTCCTTATTTTTTTTTTGCATAAATTTTAAAGTAATTTTACATTGGTGCTTTGCTTTTACGCGATTTTTGAAAAATCACAGTCCATATCCCCCCTTTTTTAAGGTAAGTTGCGCCTATTTTTGCGCGATTTCGTTTGCGCATTTTTTGAGGAACCTATCTATCGCGTAAAACAAGACCCAGGTGTACCTGTTTAATAAAGTTTATTTAAACTTCAGTGTATTATAATTTGACTCTCTGTAGTCAAGTTGCAATCTTTAGTATAAACCTATTAGACCATAAATAAAGGTGGATTTCCACTTTATTGTTTAAAGGAGGTTGCCTTGTCAACAGATTGATATTCTTTATGGTTAAGGATATTAGTACTCTTTAAGTGTTGACTGGGTTCATATATTTATAATAAAATATTAACAAAATTAAAACTTACTATCCTTTTTTATTTTTTTTTAAATAAAAATTGACGACAAAAAATGTAATAGATACAGTACCTAAGTGGTTTTAAATTAGTACATTTTAAACATATGCCTTCCCGTAATGTAAAAATAGCAGAAACCATTTTATGTTGTTTTATAATGCAGTGAGCAAAAAAAAAAAAAAATTTGGATAATTAAAATTTTATTTTTGAACAATTTTTAATATTTTATATAATATTTTTTTCAAACTGTAGTTAAGTGGATGCATTATACCTACTCACACATATATCAAACAATGCAATACTAATATATATCATATATTTAAAAACTACCATAAATCATCTTTACTTATTCTACCCTAGCGCCATTTACATAAAAAGCAATTACTTACACTTTTCTCAAAGGTTATAGAAGCAAGCAAAAGCAGACAATAGACACCAGAGGGCAATGTTAATCAGATTTGAAAATAATTTTTGAGTATTAGTTCATATATGTAAAGTGAGTTCAAACTAAGTATTTTTATTTGGAGAATTATGTGATGTTTTATTTTATATATAATTTCATTTATTATCAGTTTATGATTGGTATTATTAAAATTTATATTTATTAAGTTGATGTTTCGATATAGTTTTAATATTTATCTTAATTGGCGGGACAAGGCGATTCATATGGGTTTAAAACTTTCTGCGTCATTAATGTCTTTTGTGTAAATAGCTTTCAGTTGAATGTTTTCAATCTCTGTATTTCTCTGTCCAATAGCCAAAAGCTGGTGTAAAGGTCAATTGTGCTATCATCTGATGTCCCTCGACTACGTGCTTCTGTAAATGAATAATCAGTATATAAGATCATCATCAACCATTATTAATTCACAGCAGGATAAAAGTCTCTCCAAATTCAATCCATCTTCTTTGATATGTAGCCTCTCTTCTCCATATCATCCCTGCACACTTCCTTATTTCATCCTTCCATCTCACATGTGGTCTATTTCTGGATCTTTTATAATGTCTTGGAATCCTGTTTAATATTTCAACTGTCCATCTGTTATCATCTCTTCTAGCAATAAGTCAGCCCAACTCCACTTCAGTCTCTTAATTTTTTCAATGATGTCAGTAACACCTATTTGTTCTCTTACCCATATAATCAGTATATATATATATTATAATGGGACAATCCTTCTCAGGACTCGAGGAAGTTGCATCTAACTATAGTCGGACTTTGAGTCTTTTTATAGAATGCCATGGATGATGTGATTTAAAATATAATCCAATCCACTCCTCTATTAATGACCTCGTTACTCTCGGAATTCGAGCACAGAGTAGAAATCGCAATTGACTCTCTTCAGGCATTTCCACAAATATCCCATAATAATGATAAATTTAGTATAAGCTATATATAACTTTTTTATAAATATTAAATCACTAAGTTGATTCAATATATATATATATGCGTGAGTATGTATATTTATAATTATTGGTTTTATAAAACCACTAAATAAAATAAACAAAAGAGACCTGTTTAATTTTAAAATAAAGTTTAACACATTTTAATCCGTAATTGAAACAAAAATATTATCACATCAATAATAAAAATATTAAAATTTAGAATTATAATCTGTGCTTATATATATATATGTATATAATAGACTATTTAACATTCAGAAAAAAACATAATGTAATTATTTACATATATATAATTTAAAGTCATGTGTACAATAAATAATACTACCATACATTATAAATCTACGTATTGTGTGTCATTAAAATGATTCAATGTGTGTTGTATGTCTATATAAGATAATATCCATTCACACTAGATTAATAATAGAATGTATCCTGATTTTAATTATGTATGTTTAAAAAGAAATTATGATAATTGTCAGGTAAGATTCAATTTGGAATATAATAAAACTTATTTCCAAATTGAAATAATTTAAAAACTTTTACCTTTGTCAGCCATCACTTTCATCAGAGCATATATCAAAATATCAACATCTAAATTTTATTAAATAAATAAAAATAAAATGTTCATCTTATCAGTTCTCCCAATTTAATATACGAAGTAATTTTTCCACGTAAATATAATTATCCCCAAAGGAAATAAAGTTTAAGAGTTATTAAAGTGCACAACGAAGTATTCCAAGATGGGAAAGAATAATGGTTTCATATTCCTCCTTAGACGAA
Organism: Epiperipatus broadwayi; assembly: GCA_028023455.1. NCBI lineage: Eukaryota > Metazoa > Onychophora > Udeonychophora > Euonychophora > Peripatidae > Epiperipatus > Epiperipatus broadwayi. The sequence continues at coordinate 78,164 of JAQFVV010000626.1, forward strand.
ATAAAATGACAATGAATCTCAAAAGGTAAAGTTCCTTGATCATCCTTCGAAGAGGTAATCCAAATATTCATTCTTTTAGATATGTGTGTAGTAAAATATTTAAAATTTTCTTCAATATAATACTCCATTATTAAGGCAACTTTTTTAATGGAAATTACGATGATTATACTTTAGGCATTAAGTAGAATAAATTTACATGTTCAGGTTTAAAACATCAGCAGAAATCCTTGCATAAATTGTCTAGCCAAAGAACATCTTTATAAATTTTTGTCTTCTTAAATATATATTTTGAAAGCTCATTTAGAAGTCGTTGATAACTCTTATAACCTTGTCAATTTCAATGATTATTTTTTTAGTTCTTTATAAAATTAAAAGGCAGTAAATTAATTACTTGAAGACAGTTTCAAAAATAGTGAATCTTTTTTTTTTCTTAAATGTGTTCTAAATTCGAACACATTTAAATTTACAAACGTAGTTCTTGCCTTGATAACTAAATAGAAGATTATTGTTGTAACAATATTAGTTCATTTTTATACTGGATTAATTTCTGCGAGCATATCACATAATCATGCTCACGCTCTCTATTGTTTAACATATACAATTTGTAATGAACCCCAAACATTTATTTCCTTTGTTTCATCTGATAAAAATGCAATGTTGACTTAAGGCTTTGTCAAATGTCAAGTTTTATATTAATAAAAAAAAAAAAATACTATTAGAAACATTTATTTATGTGCGTGTATAAATAAACTAGAATTATTCTTATTCTTTTAATACTAACTAGTTTATGTATCTGATATATGAAAAGCTTAAGATAGGTGTATGTTATTTATATCTATTGATTCGATATAGGCACAGTTAAATTCACCAAGAAACAAATTGTTTTAGATGAGGCTCATGTGGTACTCTCACAATATATATATAAAGAGAGAGAATAAACCAATATGAAATTGATTATTAATGTCAGTATATTTATCTCAATGTTATAAAGGTAACATACTTAATCTATTTTTTATGTCAACTGTTTCTAACTTGATTACTGTTTTTTGATGTACAAGAATTTTGATATTAAAAAAGAGGTTTAAATTATGTATTTTAAGATATTGTTTTTTTTTTAATAAAAAATGTGATTACGTTTTTTTTCCACTTTTCTTATATTATTATTCAATAACCTTTTTCTCTCTCTTTCTCAAATGTAAGAAAGGAGAGGAGACAGAAAGAACATTATATTATCTTTTCTGTTTTGATCCTAAAATTGCTTTTCAAATGAATGACATTTGCTTCTATTGACTGTCAAAATTAATAATCAGAATACTTTTAAATCCGTTATAATAGAGAAATTAAATTTTTGAAGTTGGTTTAAATATACATGGATGTGTGTGAGAGCATCATGATTGAGCAATTAAAAACAATAGAATGATTGTTGCTTGAATATGCATGATAAGGTGTGTGAGTTTGAACCTGGAAGGTGACAGGCCAAGGTTGGGATCTTTGGATCTTAAGTCCTGGAATCTGTTGCTGCTCTAAGATATGGAAGGCAAAATAACCAAATGGTTAGTTGCTTGGAGTTTATATGTAGTTTGAGAAATGGATGAGTTTGAACTGCAATCAATGGATTTTAAGTAATGACTTCTATTCTATCATACACTAAATGATGCTGGTCATCCAATTTCCAAATGACCCTTATTCTATTTCCTGAAGTATGTGATGATAGTACTGAGCTTGGCCTTTAAATTTTTCTCTTGTGGCTATCTTTAGTACTATTTTGACAGTTTTGCATTCATTTATGGTAAAAAGTGGAACTAATATATTTTTTATTTATTAACTGAAAAAACAATCACAAAATGTCACTGTCTAAAAGTTTACTTTTTCCCAAAAGAATTGACAACTAGAAACAGCCTGCCCACAATACTGCTGATTACTAGTTTCTAGTTTTTTCTGCATGATGGTGCTAGTGAAAGATTTTGAGGTGAGAAAGATTATGTTGTGGAAATGAGATGGAGCAAGATAGAGAAGAGTATGGGAAAGTTACATGAGGAATAGAAAGGGAAGGTAAAATCGCTAACAGGTTTTATTGAGCATAGTGGCTGAGAGATTCCTGACTCTGTATAAAAAAAACCACTATCCATCGCATCACATATTCATTCTTCTGTTAGATTTTTAAAATGAAAATATATTTTTTCCTTAGTTTGTTTACATATTTGTGATTATTTTTAACAAAGTATTTAGTATTTAGTTTTTTAGAAGAATAATGTGATTAAATCAGATTTTATTAGAAAATATTTTCTTTTAGAAGGAAGTAAGTCGAGATAAATTAGTAATATATATTTGAAACTTGAAAATTGTTGAAAATGCTTATATATTTACCATAGCAGATTTTTTGGGGTCATTTTTTAAAAATTATAAGCATAATTTTAAACTTTAAATAAAGTTTTTTATTTTTAAATAATCTGAATAAAAATGTATTGGAACTTTACAAACCAAGGTAAAATAATTTTGATTTTTTTTAATTTAATGTTTTTCCCGGTATTGTGATAACCACCCACTAATTGTTCTTTATATATCTTACTACATGTTTAAGTTTAAGACTTTTTTTTATATTTGCAAAATTAAAATAATACGTTCAAGAATAATTTTTGTTTGTAAATGTATTTTTTCTTAATAAATAATTTGAAATTTCTAAAAATAAAGAATAATGGTGAATTTGAACAAACAAAAAGTTGAAAATACAATTCAACCACCACTAGGGCTTTTAAAAAAGCAGCTGAGGAAGTAAGATAATAAAAGTCTTCATCATAATAAATTGACAAATAGTATAATAATCTATAAATTTCAAGCTTAAAAAGCTATAATATCTTCTTCAGCAGTGATGAAAAGAATCATGGAAATCACAGAATTCTAGTTCTCACTGTTGTGTACTTAAACGATATTGAGGTATATACAGTGACATATAGAGGTTTCATGATAAAATTTCTAATAGTAAAATTACACTAAACATCATATGATCACCATTCTTTTTGCTACAACAAGCTGTTTACACAAAGACCAAACTCTCCAAATGGTAATGTCACTCAGTGTAAATCTTCCTTTATCCATTGACTACTCTGGCTGGAACTAGGTGGTGCTACTATATGGAGAGTTTTGCCTCTGTGGTAAAATTACAAAGAAAATATAGGAATAGCATGATTACATTTGCCTTTTATAGAACCGAATGTGATAAGACAGAATGAAGTATATGTTAACTTTATGTTATTTTCTTATTTTATAACTTGTTTATTATTTTTCCCCAGGTAAAATTTCTAACTTTTGAATTTATTTTATTCCTAAATTTATTGATATGTTAAAATGAATACATGGCATAATACAAATTTTAAAAAAGTTCAGATTCTAATCATGCTAAGAATTTAACTTTCAGAGAGATGACCCATAGTCAAACTAGTTATCCAATATTGATACATACATGGATATTGAATATTATTAGCTAGAGGATAAGACATGGATGGAAAATAGTTTAAACATTTGCCACCTAATGATTAGAAAGTATGATAAGTAAGGTTTCTCATTCATTATTCTTCCATAAGAGGTTGTTTGGGAGATGGTATTGGCTATTTAAAAGCAGTTTTAGCTTTATATATATTATTGATAATTAAACATTGTTTAATATATTATATGCTAATGTATAAAAATAAGCATTAAAGTTTTGGTTCTATTGAATTGTTATTAACATTATTTTTACAGGAATTTACTTCAGCTCATTTTGAATTTAATTATTTTGCTCTCTTTTTTTCAAAATCAATTAATCATAGTGGATGAAGATATTCAATACATCATAAAATTTATTGAACTTTGACCTTTAAAGCTATATTCAATAATTTGAAAATTTTATTTCTCCTTTCTTGCTCTGTCATAAAATTATATAAAAATGATTTACATAGAAAAGATAAAACTTTATATAAATTTATTTTATTTACTGTTTAGCCTGCTTTCTATAATTTTGCCATTTTCGTAACTTTTGCACCTTTCAGAAATCTATATAATATTTATGGTATTTATATTTTCTTTAGGACTTAATTTAATGTTTCATTATGTTTCTCTTTATGCAAATTTATTAAATGTTCCACTTTTTTGAGAGAGGAATACATGAGTCATTCTTATTGATAGTGTGGCCATCCTTTGTACTCATTCAGGTCTCAACCATACACTTTTAACCCTCTTTCCTACAGACTATTGAGACATTGTTAAGTCAAACCTGTGGCCAAATTTACATTCATGATCCAAAAATATTGAAGCATATTCCTCACTCCTTTGTGCCTATTATATAAATATGTACGCTGGGCTATTCTGGTAGATAAATTTGAACATGATTCCCCATAGTATGAAGCCTTGCACGTACAGCACAAAATTTTATAAACAATTTGTTGTGCTACCTCTGAAGGCAATTTATTCTTACAGTTATTTAATAATGAAGGTGGGGTTCTGAAACTCATTTTATATGTGTCTGTATATATGATAAAATTGTTGAAAGTATGCTAAGCAGTAAATAAAATACATTTATATAAAGTATTGCCTTTTGTGTGTAAATGTTCGAAACATTTTTACATAATTTTAAAGCTGCATTGTAAAATATTGTATGTTTTAACATAAACTAAATGTAATAATATATATAAAAGATAAAATAGTCTATTACAATTGGAGAGTTATGGAAGTTTAGTTTTGTTTTAATCTTTAAATCAAAATAAGTTAGATAGTCATTTACCCATTAATATTGGATAGTTAATTAGGTTGGCTATAGGATGGCTATTTGAAAAAAAAACCAAATCTGTTAAAAAAGCGTTGATGGCCTAGTGGTTAGCATAGCTGCCTTCCAAGCAGCTGGCCAGGTTCGCTTCCTGGTCAACGCATTTGACATATGAAAAAAAAAAGTTAAGTTTACTCAATCAAAATTCGAATTGAAGTCACATGATTTACAGATAAATATAGTATTGTATGAAAAAGCTTTTTGTTTTTTTATATGTATTGCTATAGGAATTTAAAAAAAAATTCCATTCTCGTTTTATTCTCACTCAAAATAATTCGATACCCCTTTACCAACCATTATTCAATAGTTAATTAAGTTGGCTATAGAACGGCGATCTGAAATAAAAATCCCAGTTAAGTGTATTCAGACTGAATTCGAAGTCAAGTCATAGGTTTTATAGAAAGATAAATGTATTTTGACAGGAATAAAAAACCAGGTGTTTTTTGCCCCCATTCTCGTTTTACTCTCCAAACCCAAATAAGTTAGTTACCCATTTACTAAACAATATTGGATAGTTAATTAGGCTGGCTATCTGAAAGATAAATCTCAAATCTCTTGAAAAAAATGTTAAATTTACTCGGGCTGAATTCGAATTCAAATCATAGGATTCCAGATCTGTTAAAAAAAATGTTAAGTTTACTCAGACTGAATTGCATCCAAGATCCGTTGAAAAAAATATTGTTTACTTAGTCTGAATTCGAATTCAAGTCATAGGTTTTACAGTTAGATATAGTACCATTGTACGATTTAGCTTTTTTTTTTCGTTTCTTTAGATGTATTTTTACAGGAATACAAAAAAAAAAGTAGAAAAGTCTGAGTGGAAAAGAGTTTTAATAAATTATTTTTTGAGTGCGGGTTAGCACGCATACAATTTTGTAATTTTCAATTTTAAAATAAGGTAAGAATGTATACATTTTAAGATGATATTAATTAAATATTTTTCTAACACTGTTATCTATTTATATTTTCATAGAATTAATAATGCTCTTTTATTCTTATTATTTTTGCTATTGGCAATATATTAAAATTTTAATTTCACTGATATTAATGTAAAAAAAATATTCTTTTTAATAAAATGATTAATTAGCTACCAGAAGTAAGCATTTTGCATTAACGTACCAAAGTTATTGGAAAAATTAGAGATTTAAAAGAAAACAGATTGTGTTAATTAGTTTGTTTTTTGTTTCAAGTGTTATTAAAATAATTTATAATTAAAATAAACCAATTTTTATGGTTAAATAATAAAAAAAAATCTCTGTATGTCTGTATTTAATGAGACGAGAATGCAATTATCGTAGTTTAGTTGTAATGCAAAATGATTTAAAAGAAACTGAAAAATTTTACGTGGAATAAAAAATACTATCATAAAAATGAATTCAATAACAACATAGTGTTATAAGCGAAGTTTTCATTAGTAATTCTTATTAGAAGGTAATCAGTCTTCGACATGCACCGTTTACTTATATTTGACAGTGTCTTTTACATTCCCTATATATCAGTGAGTTAATATAGAGGGTTTGAACCCAGACTTTCAAGCTTCCTTCGGCCATCCATCTATCCCATACAACCAGTACACTCCACATACATGAAAAAGATAAATGATCTCCAATATATATATATTTCATGCTGAACCAGAACTCATCAGTTGGTCCAGATCATCATCGCCCATATATATATATATGTAATCAGTGCTCGATTTTATAACATGAGTAATCAGCACATGTCGAAGGCTAATTACCTTCTGATTAAGAATTATCATAAAATTCCTAAAAAAAAATAAAGTATCGCAAAATTTCAAGTAAACAGAAAAGTCGACTAGCATGTTCTATATGCAGCGCATAAGTAGGTCTAAAGTGATCTAATTGCTCGCCAATAAATGGAACATCCCTAAATCAATTCGTGATTAACCCTCTTGTTATTAATAATAATCATACCATATTACGTTTTTAATTTTACAGTCAATGCAGCAACACTTATCCAAGCAGTTAACCTGGTACATTTACCAACTAAGAATAGCCGAAGACTCATTTACCAACCACTACTAGGATAGCTAGCTGATTTTATTTTGGACCATTCACTTGAAAAAAAAAAATGAAGCCTGCTTTTCATTATGATAGACAAATTTATTGTGCAGCTAAAAAATTATATTGTATTATAAACATATTTTTTCCCCTTAGTCATTGAGTTAATTCTCATCAGACTGACCAATTGACCAACGGGGGGATTAATTGAAAAAAAAAATTTTTTTTTTTGCTACATTATTTACTAAGCTCTGTAATTAATTGGAAACATTTTGTTGGAGCCAATTATTAAAAATAAAACAACTATTGTCTTAGTATAATGTTTCAAAATTAAAGATCATTATGGACTAAATGTTTATAAAAGTACGATAACCCCCCCACCCATTGCCATTAATAATAATTATACCATATTATGTTTTCTAAATTTGCAACTAGTGCAGCAACACTTATCCAACCAGTTAAGCTGGTACATTTATCCATTAAGAATAGCTAAATATCCATTTACCAACCACTACTAAGATAGCTGGCTACTTTTGTTAAGGACCATTCACTTTAAAACAAAATACTGTTTTTGGTCATGATCATAAATTTATTATGCCTTGAATTCTGTCCCAGCATGAAAGTTATTTTACATTATAAACATATTTTTTTTCCTTAGCCAATGCCTTAAATTTTATAAGGAATGGTCAATTGTCTAGGACTTTTTTACTTTTCAGATATAAGTAATGAACTTCCATTGAGTAATTAAGATCAGAAAACTCTCTCGGGAGGATATTGATTTATAAAATAAATCATTTAAAAATATGAAAAAATTAATTTAAATATAAGGGGGGGGAGGGCTAAATTAACAATTCTTATATATGCAAAAAAAAAATTTGATTATTCAACTATAATTTATATACTTGGAGTTATGTAATTATATAAGGGATTTGAACATTGACTTTCAAGCTCCCTTCAACTACCTGCTGAGATAGAGCATATAGCTGAAGGAAGCTTGAACGTTAATGTTCAAATCCCTTATATAAAAAAATAATAATCATCATCATTACTTTTATATAGTAAAAAAAAAATTATAAGATGATACTAATAACACTAGCAATCTTATACCAATTCTTGGCAATCTTGTAAAAAGTGTTTCTTTAAAACAATTTATATATTTATTTTTGTACACTTCTGTATGTACTCATTACTGTGGTAATATAGATCTACCTTTTTCTGCTCATTCTGTTTTGAATACCATCAATGTTTCTACTCATTAACTATTTTCTAATATATATATACACACCTGGGTCTCGTTTTATGCGGTAGATAGGTTCCTCAGAAAATGTGCACAAAAGAAATCACACAAAAATAAACGTAACTTACCTTGAAAAATGGGAGATAAGTTCCAGTAATTTTCAGAAGTCGCATAAAAGCAAAGCAACAAGGAAAATTACTTTAAAATTCACATTAAAAAAATAAGGAAATAAAGTATGACTAATAAAAAATTTCAAATATTTGAAAAAAATTAATACATGACAAACTTTTTTTATTAACTACAGTATTTCATTTTACATTTTTTCATACATATTTCAATCATTACTGCTGTTTGAAAATATGCGTTCGTTAGTGAACTAGTAAGAAATCGGATTTGTGACATTGTGTACAACTAGCGCCACTTTCAGTCTTGAGCTGTTTCTATATTAAAAAAATGAAATCGCAATCAAAACAACAAAAAATTATACATTATCATTAGAAAGATTATTTTCACTTTATAAAATCAATAAAATCTTCGTTATTATTTATTTTAAAAATCTAAAAGCATTTTTATTTCTGTTAATATCTAATACATTTTAAAAGTTTAAAATTTTTGAATATTTATTGTGATATTTTTATACATACGTATAAATCTATTATTATTCTTTACTTATTAGTATAAGTAGATTATTTATGTAGAAGCTAAGATTCTAAATACACCTCAGGCCATATTCACGTTAGCTGCTAATATAACGTTATATTTTTGAAAAAAAAAAGTATTTCAAGTCAAAATAAGTTAATAATAATTAAATTTCTTGATATCGAATAAATATAGTGAAATATTAAAGATATTAAGAAGAAACATGAATTGCATAATTTCAAAATCACATTAAAATAATCCGCATAAAATGAGACCCGGGTGTAATTATAAGTTTAATTGCTTGTAAGGTTATATAGTGTTTGACAACCCAAGTGGAATGTTGAGCATAATAATTCTAATTAATTAATCAAACTAAGATTATTTTTATTTTATTAATCTGGGAATCATTTGAAAAACTGTTAAGCTTAACCATTATATCACCATTTGAAACCACATCATATGGGACACTTTTTAATAAATAGGTTATCTCATTATATATCCACAAATGTGACAATAAGTGATCTCAAATATATGATTATATTAGATATTGTTTTTATATTATCCTTTTCTTTGTACGAAGTCCAATAGGCTGATTGAGTTAAAAGTTTCAACTTTTGATTTGTCAATTACATAATCAACTGTAAGAATATATTAGTTTTTTTAATTATATAAATATATATTAGTTTAGTTTCTAAGGTGCAAATTAATAATTCATTAGATTATGAAAGTAAATGAAGGTTTGATTTAGTTTACTTTCTAAAATGCAAATTAATAATTCATCCGATTGTAAAAGTAGATAAGTTTTTAAAAAAATAAGTTTCTATTTATAATTGATGAAAATAACCTGTAACAGTCAATATTCATATTTTTGCTATTCAATTATGAATTGCAACCATATGACATTGATTTCTTTTTTAATTTATCTTCTTATAAAAGTAAATAATTTCTACTAAAATCTAAATTATTATTATAAAATAATTAATATTTGACACATAATTTTGTAAAAAAAATAGTATATGTGTAAAAAAAAAAAAGGAAATATATGTTTTTATTTTCAAAATCAAAATGAAGTAATGGAACCATCAAAATCATTGACAGATGCTCTCCTGCAAAGAGAACAAGAAATCACCAATCAACACCTTGCCTCATTTTAATAGCTTTACATTTAAATATTGATTTATTAACTATAAAAAAAACCTGAAGATGAATGCATTATTCAGTATGGCTTAAAATAAACAGAAATTCAGAAAATCAATGTTAAAAATAGTACTTATAGGAGGAGTTAAAACTGCATACAAGAGAATTTATTCCATGCTGTTAAACTCTTAATGTCATTTATTCATGTATGCATATGTTAAGTTTTTTGGCATGAAACCAGGCAGACTGCTGTGATAATACAAACACTTGGTGATAGTTTCCATTTTCTTGGCATTTTCCCCTCCCTTCTTATTCTAACATTGTAGACTTTAATTACAATCTGCCTTTTATTGGTTAATGCTTTCTTGAATAAACTCCAAATTTATTTTGCCTATTTTGTTTCACATTTTTAATTATATTTTTTTAATGAAAAATACCTTTTGTTTGCTATCTTATCTTTTCATTTTTTACAAATTGTATTAAAAATATAAATTCAATAAAGAAAATCTAAAAAATAAAATATCAACTTTGCAATTAAAAAACACTAACAAACAAAATAACTAATCAAAATAAAAACTTCATTTTAGCTTTCAGTCTAAAAAAATAACTTTAATAAAAAAATATTTTTTGAAAAATTCATATATTTAATTCGGTCATTACTAATTCCATTTTGGCAATCCCCCTAGTGGCACCTTTGGGCATTTTGCAATATTTGGTTTTTGCAGTTCAACATTAATTCTATATCATATTTTGATAATCTTTACATTATTTATTACATATTAGAAATAAACATTTTAAAAAATAATATTTTAATGTTGTAAATACAGAAAGAAGTCAAAAATGAAATATGTAATGAAGGACATTTTTTTAGTGGATTGTTTCCTTTGTTGGTTAAAAAGATATTGAACAAATTATTTTTATTTGTAACTCCATTCTTAAAATTGAAATAAATTTTTGTTTAGACATCATAGAGCAATATAATTTTGTTATAAATTTTAAAATTGGTCTTTTTAAAAATAATATAAAAAAAATATTTTTACACTGAAAATGTTATTTTTAGCGAATTAATCACAAATTTTGCTTTACTATAATTATACTTTCATTTAACTTCACTTTTTAAAAATAAATTTTTTAAATATAATTGTAATCATTAATAATTTTGGTTTAAAATAAATATTTTACAAATATATTATATAAAAAATCATAAGCATATAAATAAACTATGAAAAATATATACCTTTTCTTTCTGAAATAAAGCAAAATCTCACTTCAAAAAATTACCAATTAGTGATAATGTCAGTTCCATTATATTATAATATTATGAATCAACTATGTACCTATGTTGAATTTTGCTATTTTTATAATACTGACATCTTCAGGTTTAATAAATCAATATAAATTTCAGTTCCAATTTCTGATGTTAAACGAACAAATCAGGTAACTAGTGCTAAGAGAGCTGTAAGAGAGCAAAAAAAAAACCAAAAAAGACTGCAATGCAATCACAATGAACTCAAGACATGGAATGCCAAGTAAAAAGATTAAGTTATACTTCATTAAACCATGAGTTCAAATCATGAAAGATCTTTTTAAAATATTAAATTTTAACTTAATTATAAAAAAAAATAAGACCATTATTGGCAGAAAGTGTTTAAAGATCATTTTTAGTTTGACATCAGTAAAATTTTAGTTGAATAATTTTCAGCTAAAAATCTTATATTTAAAATAAAATCTAAATGCAAATCACACAATTTTAATTAGAAACAAGTATTTAATAATTTCAGAAAAAAAAAAAATATAATGTCATGAAATTTACCAAGTCAATTTTAAATAATAATTGAACTGCCCTCTAGCTGCCATGTTCAATAACTCTTTACTGTAAAAACATGGCAGCTAGAGGGCAGTTCAATTATTATTTGAAATAAATTTGATAAATTTCACATGACTCTGTATTTATTCAATAATAAAATATCAAAAAAAAAATAATAATAGAAAGATAATCAGATTAAGCATAAACTTGTTTGCATTCATAATGTAAATAAATGTCCATGCTAACAAATGCAATAGTGTGTTTTCATCCCTGCACAATATGAATACATTCTTGTTGTTTTTAACTGTCTTTAAACTCTATTTATTGTTTTTGACCCTTGATTAGTCCTGACATCTATGTACTTTAGCTAGAACTAGTAATTTATAAAGCAGTTTTTAGGTAAAATTTCTACCATCAAATCTTAAAAATGTATTTCTGATATTAAAGGCATATGATGATAATACTAGTAACAACAGTCAGCTTCCATAAAGATCAACTAAAATGGTAGCTGTATTATATTTCATAGAGAATTAAGGATTGGAAATAATCAATGATCCATCTTTTTAGTTTCTCTTCCGTTTTATTGCTTTGTTATTTCTATTGCAGATATTATTAGTCATTATTTTTCTAAAGTTTTTTTTATATTAATGTTAGACGTTTTTAAAAATAATTACAGTATTATGATCATTGTTATTACAATATTCATAATAACAGCATGCACAATAACATATTGTAATTCTCAAACATATTGAAGTTATTTTTTAAAACCTTTACTTTTACAATTATTTGCATCATAGTTTTTGTCTTCTTCTCTATTCAGTATAGTAGTCCTCATCTCCATAAACTTATTATTTATGTATAGTTTAAAAAATATTAGTGCAAAATGGAAGTTTTATGAATTTCTAGCATCACCTGATTACTTGAATGGCATCATGAATCACCTTGGTGATTTCTCACATCAGTCAACTGCAATTACTCTCTCCTTTCTCACTTTGTCGATATACTGCCCAGTGTGCTTTAATGAAAAGCATTTCAGCTCTGTCATGCTTGAACTTGCTATGAAATCTTAATTAATGATCATTAAGTTAATATGTTCTTTACAACTTTCCAGCATGCTTTGCTACAGTAATAGTGGCCGATTTTGGAGCTCAAGGTCCATTAATCACACCAAGTTCTACTTTTTCTGGTGCTTGAACATTTTGTGTGCCTCTGGAATAATAAATCATTCAATTATAGAGAATGCTCTGATGCAGTGGTAGAATGGCAACTTGGAGATCAATGTCCATGGATCACAGCCCAGTTCTGCCTTCTCTAGCTTGAACATTTGATGGATGGAATAATAAATCATTCAATAAATGAAAATGCTCTCATGCATTGGTAGAATAACAGACTTGGAGATCAAAGTTCATAGATCACAGTCCAGTTCTGGTGCTTGAACTTTTTAAGAATGTCCAGAACAACAAATCATTCCAATTATTTTTTTTAATTCTGAGAATGCTCTGATGCAGTGGTAAAATGGGATACTTGGAATGTCCATAGATCACAACACTGTTCCACATTTTTTGGTACTTTAACATTTTGTTGACTCCAGAATAATAAATAATTCCAATTATTTTTGAGTTCTGAGAATACTTTGATGCAGTGGTAAAATAGCACACAGGGAGATCAAAGTCCATAGGTCACACAACCCAGTTCCACCATTTCTCGTGCTTGAATTTTTTATGAACTCATTTTTGAGTTCTGAAAATGCTCTGATGCAGTGGTAGAATGGCAGACTTGGAGATCAAAGTCCATAGATTACAACCCAGTTCTGTAATTTTTGGTGCTTGAACATTTTATGAATTCTGGAATAATAAATCACTCAATTGAGAATGCACTGATGTAGTTGAAGAATGGCAGACTTAGAGTCAAAATCCATAGATCACAGCCTAACTTTGCCATTTTCAGTGATTGAACATTTTATGAACCATGCTAATCATTGGTTGAGTTCTGAGAATGCTCTGATGCAGTGGTAGATTGGCAGACTTGAAGATCAAAGTCCATAGATTACAGCCCAGTTCTGCAAATTTTGGTGCTTGAACATTTTATGAACTCTGGTGAAATAATAAATCATTCTCTGATGCAGTGGTAGAATGGCAGACTTGGAGGGCAAATTCCATAGATCACAGCCCAGTTCCACCATTTCTGGTGCTTGAACTTTTTATGAACATCTGGATTAATAAATGATTCAATTATTTTGATTGCTGAGAATGCTCGGATCCAGTAGTAAAATGGCGGACTTGGAGATCGAAGTCTGTAGATCACAGCCCAGTTCCACCATTTCTTATGCTTGAACATTTTGTGGACTCTGGAATAATAAATCATTCAATAGTTTTGAGAATGCTCTGATGCAGTGGTAGAATAGCAGACTTGGAGATCAAAGTCCATAGATCACAGTCTAGTTCTGTCATTTCTGGTTCTTAAACTTTTTGTGAACTCCTGAAAAATAAAGCATTTGATTATTTTTCTCTGTATATTTTGGCATAGAAATAGAGAAACAGGTTCTATAGATCAAATTCCAGCCCTTTTACTATAGGCGTTTGAACTTCTTACATATTCTTAAGAATAAACCATTTGATTGTTTTGTTTTACTGTACTGTTTTTTTCATAACTGCATTATTCTCCTTTTTTTATTTATTACTTGATGCATACATTTTAAAACTTAAATTATATTATAGGGATAACTATATATACCGATATAAGTTAAATAATTATATAGCATTTGTTATTAGCCACGGTTTATGGAATCCACAGGATATTTTGGAAACAAACGGTAATGAACACTGGGAGATTAGTCAAGCATTGGTGGTCGAGAGGTCAGCAGCTCTTTACAAGCAGTTGTCCCGGGTTAGCGGGTTCGCTTCCCGGCTGATGCTATGACACATGAGAAAAAAAAAACACCGGGAGATTATTATATTCTAAAATTAATCAACACATTTTATCATCTATATAAGATATATTTTTGCTTTCCCTACTTTCTTTGCATAATAGATTTATTCAATATATGTTTTCAACATAAAAAATAAACATTTTTTTTATTTAAAAAATTTAATAAGACTACGATATGATTTTAAATATTTAGATTGGTTTTATTTGTATAGAAACATAACAGGCTTAGAATCTGAACCATTCATCTAAAACAACAATTAATTGCGCAATGTTAGGTGTAAACTTTGAAAGATGTTTTATAAAGAATATTAAACAAAAATGTCAAAGGAAAATTATTGATCAAATTTTCTTCTTACGCTTTCAGTTTCTTCAATATGTCTTTCTTTCTAAAATAGTTTATCAACTTTTAACCCTTATATAACCTGATCTTAAACAGTACTTTGCAAATAAGTTAAAGCGTTTGTTTTTATATCTTGTATCTGAAACAGGGGCTCAAACTAATTTAAACCCATAAGTTTGGATGGTTTTCCAATGGATATTTCTGTGATTAATTTAATGCTTGCTCATTTCAAAATATTTTTTAAATCTATTTTTGGTAATCAGTCATATCTTACATCTATATGTGTAAAGATTAATTAATACATATGAACACCATTTTATCACGAGGATTATTCTAGATGAGCCGCTATTCAATCATCATCACACTTACCCCGTTTACTTGCCAAATAAAGTCTCAACTTTAGTCTACTTCTCTAGAAATAAGAGAATATATTGTTTATAATTGAATAAGATCGAAATGGCACTGTCTACCCTAACTTTTAATTATTTATACTTAACAAAAAGAAGAATCACACACACACCAACAAATAAATTACATCTAGCCAAATACATTATTTACAAGTAATATATGAACATATAACAAACAATAAAAAGTATTAAATCAAATCATCATTGTCAAACATTATCAATCCACGGAAGATGAAGGTCACTCCAAGTTCAATCCATCTCCGATCTCTAGGCTCTCTTTGGCCCAACACTTTATTATTTCATCCATCCATCTCACATGTGGTCATTTTCTGGGTCTTTTACAATCTCTTAGAATCCAGTTTAAGATTTCAATTATCCATCTATTATAATCTCTTTTTGCTATGTGTCCAGTCCAACTCCACTTCAATGATGTCAGTAATACCTGTTTGTTCTCTTAACTATATATTTAAATAAATCAATTATTTTATATAGCGCGATGTTTATAAACTGTAATATTTAAACAGCATTAAGCTGTTGCACATGCGCTTTGCAGATTTTAACTATAAATGACTGAATACTAACACTTCAAACACATGATAAAGTCTTTGGAAAAGATAGAGTGGCCATCTATCTTTTCGAACCCAAACGCTTTTGTATGGGCAAATCTTAAGTGTCTGAAAGTGATAGCATGAAGATATTAAATAATCACTTTAAATTACTTTTACATGCTTGAATGAATGACGCTGGTGAAAATTACTAGAATTTACAATACGTCATTCTTATTTGAAATTAAATATATGTAAATAAATCAATTATTTTATATAGCGCGATGTTTTTTATAAACTGTAATAGTTAAACAGCATTAAGCTGTTGCACATGCGCTTTGCAGATTTTAACTATAAATGACTGAATACAAACATTTCAAACACATGATAAAGTCTTTGGGAAAAGATAGAATGGCCATCTATCTTTTCGAACCCAAACGCTTTTGTATGGGCAAAGCGCATGTGCAACAGCTTAATGCTGTTTAACTATTACCTATATATTGAATTTTCGATCTCTTCTTGTTACTATCTCCCCATACTTCTTTGAGTGGTCTGAAGTGTTTGTATTGCTCTTCCATTTAGTGTCCAAGTCTCAGATCCATAAGAAAGAACACCTATTTATTAAAAATCTTTCTTTTCAACACAGATCCATAAGAAAGAACACCCATTTATTGAAAACCTTCCCTTTCAAGCACATAAGCTTTTTTTTTTTTTTAATATTAAGTTATTTCTACCAAAAACACTCCAACCAAGTTTAACTCTATGATTAATTTCATTCATTATTTTTCCATCTGTAGTAATAATCTGAGTAAGATATCTTTAGTGGTTAACTTATTCTAATTCATCACAATCAATCTTTATGTTCATCTTTCAGAAAAGCCATTGAACATTACTTTAGTCTTTTCAATATTTTCCTTTAATCCTACTTTCTTATTTTCATCTAATAATTCTTGCAACATTTCCTGAATCTCTGAAGCATTATTTGCAAAAACTTTATATTAAGGAGAACGAATATAATTGTAAACAAAATATTATCAAATATGATTTATATGTTAATAAAATACTAATATAATGATCTAATCATCTCAAACATACACAGTAATTAATGCCCATATAATAAATTGATTAACTCATGTGATTACTAATTGTTTTCTTCTATTAATAATATGTGTAATCCTATCAACTATTCCTTTCTTTTTAAAAAAATGTTGATAACTGTCTTTAACTAGCTTTAATTATAGTTCACATGTACATATATGAAAAGGTATTTTTTCTTGGCTTTCTGGATTGTTTCACCATTTTCTTGATAAAAAAAGAGGAAAGATTGTCCGACAGGTCAGGGCAGCCACCTTGCAAGCAAGCAGTTGGTTAATGATTGTTGTTGTGGGTTCGCCTCCCAGCCGATGCTATGACATATGGGGGGGGGGGATTGTTTCCTTAATAATGATAATAGAAATTGACAATTTTTCAAAGTCATATTTTAAAAGTAAGTGATTGAGAGATTCAACAATGGTAATTGGTAGCTAAGATTTGGCTTATTAGCTTAATTGGCACTCAGGCAGAAATCTTTTGATGTTGATAGGATGTACATAGCTAAGATCAAATCATTATACTTTAAAAAGTTAGTCAGTCATTTATTTGGTTGCTATGAAACACATTATGAAAAAAACTAGTGGCTTCATTTTGCAAATAACTTTCTGTATTACAAAATACTATTTAATTTACTTTTATTAAACCACTAAACATCACATGATTACCATTCTTTATGCTTTCAAAAGCCGCTACAATGAAGCAAAATTCTCCATACAGTGAGCCCCTCAGTACAAGCCGGAGTAAACAATGAATGCTAGAAAGTTTGTGCATAAAATCTCTATCTAGCGCCTACTTATCCAATATCTCCAGTCTAAGCACAAACCTTCCTGCATCCATTGATCACTCTGGCTTGCACTGGGTGGCGCTACTGTATGGAGAGTTTTGCTTCTGTGTTAGTTTATTTTTCTTATTGACTATCAACACACTATAATTGTGTATACATAGCTGACTAATTTTACAGTCACAGATAATGTGTCTTTTAAATTCATGGCAGGTAGATAAGATCTCTTCAGATTACTTTTTCCTTGCCTTTTCACTACAAACTATTTTTTTTAGTTTAAACTGGTTTTCCTTTAAAAACTTCACACCACATAATGAATATCCTTTTATCAATTCATCTATAATTACAATTTTTAAAAATCCTTCGTTAATTTCTTTCTGTTTATTTAATGTTTATACTTTTAATTTCAATATGAAAAATAAATTCTTTCCTTAAAATATTGATCTTAGAAACTTAATTAAATAGATTAACATCCACATATGAAATGCAGATCAATTGTTTTACCAGTATAAATATCATTTCTTATTTTTTTACGTTTTCACATTCTTGGACGACAACAACATGCAGATAAACTATCACTTATCAAAATAATTTAATTAATACTCATCCCTTATACACACTCGTACACAAAGACTTGCTTTTGCTTGTAATAAGAATAAAACTAGTATTACGAATGGGCCAAATTTCAAATGTTATTACATATTCTAGACTAAATATTGACTTCATTTATACATGCATCTATGCAACACTTGTGAATAATTAAATATTTCGATTATAACCTTATGATTTTTTTTGTCTTGCAGTCCAAACTTTCAAATATATTGGTATGGCTGAAGATATCTCAACCCCATATAGCTATTTGAGTTGGATAGCTAGGTTTGAAGTCAGGTAGGTGTCTGAAAATATCAGATTTTCCACTCAATAGATAACTTTTAGTTAAATGCTGGCTTTGGGTTAGTGTTTTTAGATCTAGTGTCTGAACCTACCCTAACACCTCTCTGAGGAGTGCCAGAGCATTAACCCATGGTCAAAGGTTTGGGGGGGGGTCCTGACAGAGATATTTTAAATGCTTTCTCTAGCATTTATCGAAAGCTTGTTGAGGAATTGGCAATCCTCATTGTTTATAACTTACAAGCTTAAGAGTGTAGGGTCATGTAATCTATGACTCTTATTTTGACTATTATTTGTTGTTGTTTTTATTTTTTTTAAGCTGAACAATTTATAATGCAGAATGACTCTAGATTCAGAGATCCATTCAATCATTATAATATTGATGTCACTTTGTCATCTTAAAATGGTACATTTTCTTAGTATTGCATACCAGTATCTAGTTAGTGTCTTATATTTGTTACATTTTGAATTATAAAAGTTAAATTTACTCTATCCACAATTTTGACAATATTCATTCTAGATAAACACATAAATGATTATTACAAATTATTTACTAAATTAGAGATTATCCCTAGCTCAGATAAAAACTCTGAACCTCAGTTAATATATCTGTTTTGTAATTAAAATCACATTCACAAAGTAATTCAACATCATTTGTCTTTTGCCATGTGTAATATCTTTTATAGGTATACTTAATAATCTCCACTCCATCACAAATACTTGAAAGATATGAATAAAGGTACATTAAAAGACAAATGTTCTTAAGATGCATTTTATGCTAAACTAATCCTCATCAGTTGACCCACATCACTAACTCTTACATATATTTTTATCTCATGCTCAGTATTTATAAATAGTAAATTATTACATTTTGATTTACAAGTGTCAAACTTAGTCCAACCACAATTGTGGTATGATCCACTCTAGGTCAATCTATTAATGAGTATTATAAATCATTTATTAAACTAGAGATTATTCCTAGCCTAGATATGAACTTTAAACCTCAATTAAAGATTCATGTATCTATTTTATTTAAACATTAATACATGAAAAAAATTCAACTTACCTTATACTTTTTTTTAATATGTCAAAGCGTCGGCCAGGAAGTGAACCCTAGGACAACTGCTTGCAAAGCAGTTGTGCTAACCACTCATCCACCAACACTTGACAACTTACCTTATTGTGCATAATTTAGTGCAATTGAAGAGTGGCAAATTCTGGAGCTCACAGTCTATCACTTTCAGTTTCACTCTCTTACTTCCACTTCTCAAGTCTCTTATGAACTTTCAAGTAATAAATAATCATTGCTTTATGTATTCTAGTGCCATAGTCGAATGTCAGACTGTAAAGTTTATGACATTATCATTGAGGAGCATTGGATATTAGCAAAGGGTTTTTGGACATTTAGGTCTAATGCACATTCCTTCTAGCAATTATCATTTATCTCTCTGATATACTGGCAAGCTATCAGCCCAAACTGAAAGCCATATAAATGTTTTCACTTTTAGTCAACTTGCATACATAGTCATATGGATCTGTAGCCAGTTCACTTTCTATAGATTATGGTGGCCTTAGTTTTTAACAACTGTAGGCACTTCTATCTTTAAGCAAATTGAAATCATGTGATAAGCAATATTACAATTAGTATTTACTGCCTAATTATAACACTGCATTAAGAACAGATTGCTTATATTTCATTGGTTTCTTGCTGTGATATATTATCTTAGAATGTGCATAAAGCCATACGATATTAAATACAAGAAATATCCCAACACATACCATTAAATTTTCCATTTTCTTAACCTGTATGATATAAAATTTTTAATTAACCCTCCTGTATTCTGACAGATTTCTTTATTCTCACTTACTTTAAGCTTTCTTTTAATATTAAACCATTATTATTTATCAGAATATAATAAATTTGACTTTATTTGATAGATATTTTTGTTTAGAAATTAAATAAATTTTAAAAAATTACATTTGATTTTCAGAATTATGTTTAAAATTAGAATTTGATTTTCAGAATTATGATTAAAATTAGATTTTAATCAAAACAAAGCATTATTTTGTCATTAAATTTCAGGCAGAGCAGATTCAATTTGTAAAATGAACAAAACCTTCTTTGTTTGATGTTTGTTTTAAAAATCTGAATGAATTATTTTTAATATCTACTAAATCTATCAATTTATGCTTAAAAGGTTTAAATTTTTTTTGTACTTTTACAATATCACTAAATGTTATAACAGACTGATTAGTGATAACATTTATAGGCAATTGTATTTCCCATGCTCATAATCTCTATGCAAACATTATTCAGAAGAACATATTTTTTTTATATTTAAAAATAAAACAATTTTGTAAATATATATATATAATATATGTTTTTTATTTCCAATAATTACTACATAATTACAATACAAAAATAATCATAAACTTTCCAAAAAATCAAGTTTTTAGACTGTTATAATATTATTCTCAAAATAATCTCACAAAGTTTGAGATCATCAAATATATAATATGCACCCATCATCATAACATTTAAAAAACTTTGAAGACCTGCTTATTTGATTATCCTGATATATTTTGAATTTTTTTTTAAATTAAAATATTAGAAAAAAATGTACATGAATTTTAAAGCTGTAAAAAAAAAGGTTGAAAAATTTTCTCACTAGAGGGTGTAAATGCAAATTCAATTTCTTGACTTCTGTCCTGATAAAATATCATAATGGAAAATAAAAAGCTTAAGCTAACAGAAAGAGAGAACATTTTTTTATTATTGCTAATATTTCAATATATAGAAACTCAGAACAATGAAATTAGTGAAAGAGCTATTATAATATCTAGACTCACTAAGTTTTATTTTTAGTGTTCTCAGTATTTCTAGTTGCTCTCTTATTGTCTCTTTAAAATATTAATAGTTGTGGTGAAATGTATATCACTTTCAGTTGCTTAATTTGAAACTTTATAATATATACATAGCATTGCAGGAAAATGCAATGTTGAATAATGTAATATTTCTTTCATATATATATATATATATAATCATTAGAAACCAGTCAACACTTAAACAATCCCATATCAATTACAATCAACAAATATCAAACTGTTGTCAAAACAACCCTTGACGAAATTGTTGATTGTAATTGATAGTGGGATTGTCTAAGTATTGACTGGTTTTTAATGATTACTTATAAACCCAAATTACCCTTAAACATTGTTACATGCACACACACATATATATATAATTAATTGCCAATAGCAATGTAGTTTCTAAATGCATATCCCATGATGCAGCCAAAGCTTAAGTAAATTATATAAAACTACTCATTAAGGATACTGTAACAGTGTGGAATAAGGGTATAGCAGTGATGGAACTGATCACCTAAAGCATCAATATACTGCTGAGGATAGATAATGAGCAAAAATAATCACTTCTGAAGCTAACGATAAATAACATGTGGTAAGGGCAAACATAGAATCACTATCAATAACCATCAACAGTCATCCTTGGTAACTGGATTTAAGAGATACGTTAAAAAATATTAGGCTAATCCTTATCAAGTTAATGCCAAACTTAGATTGTAATATACAAACAATCCTACTTCATTTGCATAAATATCTAAATGTAAAAAATGACTATTAAAGTAATCCTATTTCAATATTGCTGAGACTATTAGACCAACACTGATCATTGATTGCTCTGTGTGATCAATAAAATAATAATTATCATAAAGTGAATGGACTTCAAAGATGACATTTATCATCCAAATAATTCCAAAGAGACTATATGGATGATCACACATATGTATGGAAATACCATTATCTCTAAGTTAGCTTTGGGATTGCAGGGCCTGAGACTGTGAACAAGAGAATTCATACACACTTAATTTGTTCTATTATTAATTAACTTCATTGGGATAATCTAAATATCCTTCAAAGCACAATTTTATGATGGAATAACTAGTAGAATAAAGATATCAAAGAAAAAATAATTTCAGAAGTTACAAATAATTAATCAAGTTAGATAATAAATAAATAAAAAATAAAAAAACTATAAAGTGTCTAACCCAAAATTTACATATAATTTTATATATGTGTGTGATTTATTATAACACATATAATTATTATTCCCTTTTTATTTTCCTCCCTCTCCCTCATCTCTCCCCCATCCCCTCTATTTTTCTTTTAAACTCTATAAAAGTATTTCTCAAAGAAGAAAGAAAATAATTTTAACTTGAACCTTTCTTTTCTTTTTATTTTGAAAATGAGAATATCTTCACACAATGTTAACCTTGTAAACAATTCTTTTCATCAAAATTGGCAAAAAAAATTATTCAATATTCTTAATTATTTATTTATTTATAAAATAACATTTATAAATATAGATATTCACACTACAATACTTTAGAGTATAACTTGTTTTCATTTTAACTGTGGGTTTCTTCTCATTATCTGTTGACGGTAATAGTTTTGTCAATTCAGTCTCTTGGTTTTGGTTCTTTTTTATAATTCTCAATTATTTTTTATCAATTTAGTCTTTTCTTTTCATTTGTTCCAGATTTCTAGTTTATCAATTATTTTCATTTCAGGTTAACTTCTTTTTTTTTTCTTTTTAATCTCCAGGTTTTCAATTTAATAATTATTTTTATTTCAGGTTAACATAAATTAAGACAACCATGAATCAATACATAAGGTTTATTAAACATTTTCCAGGGATAATGTTTATCCCCTGCATTTCATCTATAAAGATTGATTATGTGATTGGTTCAAATAATGTTAAGCTATTAGCAAGAGCTTAGCATATATGGTTTTTGTAAACTCCATAATATTATACTGCTGTGTAAACATTATTTCTTTTTTAACCAATAATGTGATCAATCTTGCATCAGATTGCCAAGCTGAGCTTCTGAACTACTGTACTCACTACTACTGAATTCTAACAATTTCTGCTGCACACACACTTATTTATAGTTTAAAAAATAACCTTGATATCAATTTTTAATCCAATCACATAATTACCTCAAAAATTACTGCATTAAGACTTGACAAATTGGCATTTGCTTTTTATAGAAAAGATTGTTCTGTTTTCAAAGCAAATTATGTTTATACATTAATTCAAAAACAACTTCATTTCTTCAAAGATAAAAATCCTAATCCCTTCTTGTTTTCTTTAATTAATCATGAAACAACTCATTATTTCTTCAGAGGTAAAGATCTTAATTCTTTCTTGTTTTATTTTCAAAAAATTATATAAATATACATGAAAAATATTTTTTTTCTTTTGTTGCAAATATATCTAATAAAAATTAAACATTTGTTTTAATATTATTATGATTATATAACCTCAAAATTTATGATTATATAATCTCAAAATTTGTCATATGATTGTTTCATCTATTTAAACCTTTCAATAAGTTTATTCTAAATATTTAAAAACCAGCTACCAGCATGGAATGTGGATTTTTATCATCAGATTTTCAATGATATGGATGGCTGAAAAGTTGGAGGTTGTAGTAGATTGAAGCCTGTCCATTAAAGTATGAAGATTTGCTATTTTAATATAAACTGTCACTGATTATATATGTGTGTGGGAGATGATAATCTGGACCAACTGATGAGTGCTGGTTTAGCCATGAAATACATATATTGGTGATTACTTATCTTTTCTACATGTGTGTGGTCATGTGTATTAGTTGTATGAAGTGGTGTGGATAGTTGAAGGGTGCTTGAAAATCTGAGTTCAAATTCTCTATACATAAGTTTATTCTAACTAAATTCCTATTTAATAACTAGATAACCAAGCAGCTAACATGAGAAGTAATAATACTTTTCATTATATATAATATCTATGTTACTATTAAGCTTCAAAATTATTGTGCTAATATAAAAGCCACGAACATCAAATTTAAACTATATCTCTTACATTGTAATTAATAGAAATTTTTATGAAAAGTTCAAAAAATTGTGTTTTTTGTCTTTTTTATGAAATGGTATAAAAACATTTATCAACATATAATTTGGGATGGGGGGAGGGTGATTCTAAATTAAAGTTGAATAAATTCATATCTGAAAACTGTATGTGCTAACACAGTATTTAATTTTTTAGCTTACTACAGTATTATAAAGTCATTTTTTCTACTCCAGCACCATCTATTAACAGCTTTTCTAATCAGTGATTGCCAGTGATAATGCAATATAATCTTCATATTCAGAATGGCTTTTATCTTTTCTTTTTTATCAATGAATACTTGATTTAACACTGGAAACAATGCAGTTATGTATCTAGAAGCCATCTATATTTTTTACTTCTAAGTTACTAGCTTAAAACTTCAAAACCTAAGGTTCAACCCAAATCAATTTATATATGGTATCAGATCAGTTTTGAATTTTCAGGCTATTATCTTGATAGCAGGAAGAGAGTTAATAGTGGTTGCCACATATATAATTGCATTGGTTCCAATATTCGGTCCCAAATCCTCATTGATGAAGCCAACATTGTTTAGTTTGATGAAGTGGTAGATTGGTTGACTGGAGATCAAGGTCTGTGGATCGTGTCCCAGATTGGCTACTTTTAATATCTGAACTTTTTATAAACTTCCAAGCAGTAAATCTGTTCAATTGTGTTTTTGTTAATACAGACAACAGTTCAAACCAGTTTGGAGATGGGGATTAATTTGCCCTTCTCAAATACTGATTATTCGAACTTACTATTTGCTGTGGTTTCTTAGATGCCACATCTGATGCAGCCCAATTTCTAAAAAACTGCAATCATGTTTAGTGTCTATTACAAAATAAATAAAATTAGACATCAAACCCTTACATCTCCGAATGTATACGCAACCACATGTAGCTTACTAACCTTGTGTATGTCACTGTGCCACTGGTCATTAAAATTATAAGTTTTGTCCTAGTCCCCAGTAGTTATTATTATCCATATGCTTTACTAATTTAAAATTGATATATAACCATCCAAATGATTATTAGCATATTAAAACCATTTAAAATCTAACCATATGTCATATTCTGTTAGACTCAGCCCCATTTGTATATAATTTTTTTTTAAAATCTAACCACATTTCAAATAAACATGTATATGTACAGATAAGGCCATTCAGGGAAAATGCAAGGCAACTAATATTTTAGAGGCCCTTCAAAATTTAAAACCAGGACATGGGGAAAGAGAGAGGGGAAAGGAGTGTTTTTACTTAGAGGGCCAAAAACTCTGGGAGCAATTAGTTAAACGTCACAGAAATGAGCAGATCCAGATAGCACTTGGTAAATTCATTCTAGCACTGCTAGTATCATAAAACACTGTTATCACAGAACTGACTGACAGGGGGCTGAGACTATTAGTTCTTGCAGTCACCGAATGCTACAGTCACTTTCATCGGAAAGTGGTCTTGACATCTCAGCCCTAATTGCTTACATTTTCAACTCATGGCATGCCTGCTTGGAAAAGTTTTTCTCGAATATTTTTTGGGGGAATTTAACTGTAAAATTAAGGTCATTCTATGAGCCATGACATCGCTTTGTCTTCTTCTATATTCTTGTTTAACATATTGAGTTGTCAAGTTGAGGTCCCTAATATTGCAAAGTTTGGGGCAGCTGCCTCTCTTGTCCTCCCTCTGATTGTCCCTGTATACAGATATAAACTTTAATCTTTTCTATATAATCTAAAGAATAGATGTATATATATATGTAATATAGTCTACGCAACTAAATTAATTCAAACCCTTTCTTCAATAAAAATTATATCAAAAACAAAAATTAAAATATATGATTTTAATTTAATTGGCAGTATATGTATGTTTGTCTATATAATTTTATGCATTGAATTAAAACAATTAAATCTTATGGAAAAGCAGAAGTATGTTTTAAAATTATACATGTTATTTTTTTAAGAAAACTCGCATCAGATATCTCAGAATAATTGTGCAATAGAAAAAGTTATTTAGTTTAAAGTTTCAAGATGTAAGAAATTGGCAGTCATATAAGCTTCGAACTATGCAATGAAACACACACACATAAAGATCCACATGCACTTAGAATTGCTCTCGTTTAAGAAATACTGTCTGATCTAGTTTTAATTTTTACTGAAAGTGAACGCTCTCAAAAAGACTTTGCGTGGAGAAAGTAAGAAAAATGTGT
The DNA here is from genome assembly GCA_028023455.1 of Epiperipatus broadwayi. NCBI lineage: Eukaryota > Metazoa > Onychophora > Udeonychophora > Euonychophora > Peripatidae > Epiperipatus > Epiperipatus broadwayi. The sequence continues at coordinate 104,935 of JAQFVV010000626.1, forward strand.
TATAATCTTAACAATAATTTCATAAATTTTTGTTTACTTTGATCAAAAATGTACTTGTTGTATCTAATTTCTGACTAAAGTTTTTAAAGTATTTTCATATTAATTCTGCTCATTCTCTGACTTATAATGTTGTGTGTGTGTATATATATATCTGTGTAATAAATTTGGGCCATTAGAATTTAACCTTTACTGAAATCTTCTAGTTTATTCACCTGCAAATATCTTTGCTTGAATAGACTCACCCATATTTAATGAATAATATTTATGAATTGTAATTATTCACTAAATCACTCTCACACAAGGTAGGGATTCGTTTCTATCTGCTTTTAACACTTTGAGGAGGGGAGGCAATTATAAACTTCTAGTCTAATGTATGACTAATAAAAATCATTAATATCGATCTATATTTATTATAAAATTTGAGCAAGTCAATTGTAATAATTTAAAATTAACATACATCCTGTTAAATGTTAAAAAAAAATGTTTATGAAGATATTTTTAACTCCAGTTTTGATAATGACTTTTTGAGAATATTAATAGTATTATATTTTAAAAATTTACCTTTGTTAACAATTCCACTATTCCAAACATTTTTTGGGGGGATAGTGCTGGTCTTTTAATACATGGTCTTGATGATTTACAATAAATGATAAATCTGAATTGCATTGAGTAGGTTTCAATTTTAGATGGCAGCTGTTATGAGGAGAGAATAATGTTTTGTGATGTTTATGCATTAAAAATAGATGTTACATTTGTTTTACTTTTGTATATTAATAATGGCAGTGAAGCAATTTTTTTACTTCAAACTAATTGATTCTTTTTTATATATTTTTATAACTTTATAATGTCCATAGTATTTTCCAAATAGATATTACTTTTTATAAAAATACTAACTTTTTTTAAGTAGCGCAAAAATGTACAAAATGGTAGGAATGAAATATTTATCTGAAGTTTGTGATGATGATGGTATATTATTAGATGTGATATGTTGGACTACTTCTATCATCTATGAGTGAATGTTGAATGTATAGAAAATTTTAAACTTTATTTAAACTTTCCAACTACAAACAACTTGTTAGTAATAACACACAAATACACAACACAATGTTTTGAGTAGTATCATTGCCACTTTTTTACATTAGTAAAAAAAATATTTATCATTATTTTTGTTTTTTATTCTAAAAATATTTTAATAAAAATATCTTGAAATTTTTTTTACTATATACAATAGCAATAATGTAATGAAATGAACCACATATATAAATAATAAGGATAAAAACAATATTTATAACAAACACTTTTTTTACTGTTTCTTTGAACTAAAAAGCCAAAAAAAAAGTTTCTTTAACAACAATTGGGATTTTAGATTTAACTTGAAATAAAAGCATGAGGTGGGGGGGAGGGCAGAAATTATTTAAATCAATTCCTTATTATAAGAAAATATAGATTAATGTAATTAGCTTCTGAACCTCCAACTCTTTTATGTCAAATTAAATATAACAACTGCAATTGCGGTTGAAGAAACAATTATTTTCTGATAAAAAGTAATACTAGTAGTGAAATGAAAGTGTTTACTGTAAATATTTTTTAATATTTACAATTTTTAAGTTTTTAACATTTGGATCTCTTTTTCAACTATTTAAATGTCAGCCTAATGAATAAAAGTAAAATCATGCATATTAAATAAAAACCATTTACAATAAACATTTATATATTTCAAAAACATATTTAAACAGCAAACTTTTACAATCAAATATTCGTTTTTGTTTGAATTTTAAATTATCACTAAAGTACTTTTTAATGTAATTTTTTAAAAGATATATATATATCATTAAAAGTCAGTCAACACTTAGATAATCCCAATATCAATAACAATCAACAATTTCAAATTGTTGTCAAGGCAATCTCCTGGAAATGTGATGCACTGTTTTATTCACAATCAGGAATCTCTCAACCACTATGCTTAGAGAAACCTGTTAGACACTTTATCTTTCCTTTCCATTCTGCACCCTAATTTTTTCCACATTCTTCTGTATCCAGCTCTCTCTCATTTCCACAACATAATCTTTGTCAACTCCATAGCCTTTATATCTAAATCCCACTTATCTTTTCCCAAACCCAGCATAAAAACCAATAACCCACTTTTTGTATAATCACTTTGTTTATATTTATTCTTCCACAACTTCACTCTTTGTACCCTTTCTGCTTTCAGGCATTTACATTCAATTAATGCATGCCTAATATTTTCTATGCCTTTCTTATACAAATTGCAGATTAAATCACCCACATTTTTCCATTTGTGAGTATATTCTCTTGCTAAAGATCCTGTTTAAGCCTTTTAACTACATATATATATACATTTCCCTTTTCATGAATTACTGAAAATGTAACAATCTTCTTAATATTTGAAAGTCACAGGGATTAAAAATTATTTACGATATAATTTTATTTGAAAAACATTTTTAAAAAATCAACTATTAAATAAAAAATGTCAGATACTTTAAAAAAAAAAACTTTTAGAATGAAGATTTATTTTTATTTTAATTTAAAGTATTGTTAAGATACTTTTTAAAGTTTTTAAACATATATATATATGTATCTTGTATCATTACTAAAAACTTATTGAAGTTATTTGAATATATTTTTAATTGATATGCAAATATTTAAAATTTCATTCTCCCAGTTCTTTAGATTTAAAAATTAATAACCAAATAAACTATCCAAAATATTTTAGTGCCATATTACATTGCCAGTGATTTATATCAAATGTACCAAACTTTTGTAAACTATATTGTAAGAATGAGAAAAATGTAGACTTTCCAATTAACCAAGTAATATGTACAAATGTGCTAAAACATAGGCAATGGTGATGCTACAAATTGTAATATTAATTGGTTAAGCACTTTTGAGAAGTTTTATCTTCTCATAATCATAGCAAGTGGGTTATGTGAGTATGATAGAAAATGTATGTGACAAATATTTAAATATATGCAAAGTAGATTAGAGAGCCCACTTATTGGGGAGAGAACAGCATGCTTCCTTCCAGTTTATAGCATAGGTATTGTTAGCTATAAGCCATGCTTCTTTGATATTACATTTAGAATCATGGCATTCTATGTCTGCGGTGGAAGCAGATGATTCAAATATATTGAATAGAAATATATTAAACCTCAATTTTAAAATTTTATTCTAACTTCAATGTTTATATATTAACAAATAAACTAACAAATCTACAGAGATTGTGCCTTCATCAGAAATGTTTAATAAAAATACATGTGATGCCTGCAGAGGAGAATGGTACAAAAATAAAAATTATGAAAGTAGTTAATAAGTGCAGTTTCAAATTGTAATTAGTTTTTTTTCTTCATTAGAATTTAACTAAGCATGTATGTAGGGTATATGAGTACAGACTTTCACACCACCCACCTCTCTCCACTCTATCTAATAACACTGATACACCCAAACACATATATGTTGAAAAGATAAATAATCACCAATATACGTATTTCATGCTAAATCAACAATCATCAGTTGGTCCAGATTATCATCTCCACACATGTATATAAACTTTTGATAATTATTTGTAAGTAGTAAAAGTATATAGCATAATCATTTGCTTGGTAGTAAATAAACTTGAATCAGCTTAATTGCAATCTATTTTTTTAATTATTTTTGAATACAGTTATTTCTTTAATACACATATTGTTTCATCTAAAAATGAAGTCATCTTTGGTTTAAGTATAAGACTTAAACTTTTTATATCAAACTCTTATTTAGACATGAACAAATTCAAATAAAATCTTCAGAGTTAGTTTTAAACTGTTCCTATTATATTTATGAATATGTAGAAAGAACTTTTTATTATCAAGGAATCCAGAGGCATTATAAAGCTTAAAAATTATCAGTAAAAGAATAATGCATTAAAATACAAGACATAGCTTTATATTTAAGATTTAATAAGACACAGTACTTGAAATATTGTGAATTGAGATAAGATATGTACTTATCAAAAACTCAACAAACTTGAAAATATTTTAAAAATGCAATGATTATTCATTTTTCCACAGAATATTAAAAGTGAATAAAAAGCATCCCTACCTTATAAGAGAGTCAGGTAATGGAATAATATTGAACTGTCAGCACAGATAATGCTGATCAGGTATTTGATTGATAACTCACTTGATCAACTAAGATTCGTCAAAAATGTAAGCATAGTAAGAGACAGTAGTCTGAATTTTTGCACTGTAGGATGGCTGTGCTATGATGGGATTGAGATGAGAGAGGATATTATGAGTTTTCATGTTGTTGGATAATTGTGACATGATGGAATTGAAATGGAAGAAAATTATCTGAGTTTCTGAATCAGTTGAATGTTATGATATTGTAGAATTGAGATGAGAGAAGATGGTCTAAGTTTCTGTGCCAATGGATGTTTTAAGCCAATAAACATCACATGATCACCATTTCTTATGCTTGCTCTTAACTGTTATTAAAACAGGCAAAACTCTCATATACATGCTGCCACTCAGTGCAAACCAGAGTAATCAATGGATGCCAGAAGGTGCAGTGCTCTCAGATCTAAGGCTCCTCACTGACAAAGGTCACAAGCCAGAAACCAGTCTGGGGATATTGGATGAGTGGGCACTAGATGGGGATTTTTTGCACAAACTTTCTGGAATCCATTGATTACTCTGGCTTGCATTGAGTGGAAATACACATATGAGAGTTTGTCTAATGGATGTTTGTGATATGATGAAGTTGAAATGAGGAAAGACAGTCTAAATTTTTGCACTGTGATAAGGTATGCATTGATATTGAACCGTATTCGATATGTGTAAATTATATGTGCCTATATAATATATATATATATATATATATATATATATATATATATAAATTAAACTAAAACAATATTAATAATTTTAAACTTTTACAGTGTTTTTTAATAAACTGTCTGATAGTTTTAACTGTCTAGAGCATTCTTCAGGTCTAATTTTGTTCTTCTAGTAAATCCTTAATTATAGTACTATAATATTTTCTCATGAGATTCAATACTTTTTATTCTTTTTTACATCGCTCTACATTAAATAAAAATCATCTTTTTTTACACTTTTCACAGTGTTTTCTGACAAAAAAAGTTACTTGTGTTTAGAAATCTCTGTAATTATAAAAATCCCAAAAAGAATGAAAATGCACTGTGGAAAATAATATAGGAGTATATTTAAGAATAGATTAGAAAGAGAATCAGTGATTACCAGATAGATGAAACTGTTAAAGAATTCAATAAAAATATTGTGAAAAGTATAGAAAAAATTAATTAGTTATGCATTTATTATAAATAATGCAAATGGAATAAATCAATAATTTAATAGTTTTATTCTCTGAGAATTTATAAGAAATTTGAATACCAAAAATCAAATTCGGAACATGATCTATGGACATAAACTACAGAATCTGACATGCTACAATTACCAAACCATGCAAGATATGCAAAAAGAATAAAAGAATAGTAAATAGATTGAAGAGATAAGCACTATAGTTCAAGATATTCTCTAGTTCTGAATAGTTAGATATATGCAGTTTTGACATATTGTTATTATACAAGCAATAAAATGAATTATCAAATGTTTTGCAATTGAATTTAAAAAATGCCATCTAAAATTCACATTTTAATTTTTGATATCTTTGTATTTTCTCTTTATTTTGTTCATTTTTAACTGTTTTTTATCCAGATGGTCAAGCTTCATTTAAGATTTTTAGAAATTAAATTTGCGCTTTTCTTTCCCTGATGAAAATTTTGTGAAACTTTTTTTTATGTCTTTAAAATTCACATATATTAATTTTCTAATATTTTAGATACAAAAAAATCAAAAGATAGTGAAAAAATTGAATAGGTGGTCTATCAAAGCATCTCAAACTATGGGATGATACCCATTATATATTTCGTGATCACAAACCTTGCAAGATTACTTTGAGAAAATATTATGATGGTTGAGAAAATATTACGATGGTCTAAAAACTTGAGTTTTTGAAAAGTTTATGATTATATTTGTATCATAATTGTGTAATAATTATTAAAAATCAAAAATAAATATTATTACACACTTATTTTTTACAAAAATGTTTTATTTTTAAATTTAAAAAAATATTTTCTTCTGAATATTGTTACTATTATGGGAAACATAGCCTGTCTAGAAATAAAGTCACTCATCTAATTTTTATATTTAGCAATATTGTAAAAATTACAAAAAATTGTAACCTTTTAAAGCATAAATTGATAGATTTAGTAGTTATTAAAAATAATTTGTTCATATTTTTAAAACTGACATCAAACAAAGAAGATTTCATTCATTTTGAAAATTGAATCAGCTCCACCTGAAATTTAATGACATGACAGTATTTTGTTTTGACTAAAACACAATTTTTAAAATAACTCCAAAAATCAAATGTGATTTTTTTAAGGTTTTTTAATTTCTAAACAAAAATATCTATCAAATGAGATCAAATTTATTATATTATGATAAATAATAATGGTTTAATATCAAAATGAAAGTTGAAAGCTTATATCTAGTGAGAACAGAGAAATCTGTCAGAATGTTAGAGAAACATTAGATGGTTAAATTACAATCTGGTCACCTTTAATATGTAGTGGTTTGACTTATATGATTGTATCAATGTCTGATTAAGTAGATGCTTTGAAGATGAATGCATAATTTTAACTGGTAAATAGTTCTAATGCAGAATATATTAAATTTATCATAAATAAAAACATATCATTCTAAACTTACTTTTGAGCTAAAAGTAATGTATTTGCCTCAGTTAATTTCCCATAGACTGTTTCCGAATTTGTAAGTTGTCTGGTGCATGAAGGTCATTTTATATAATAAAGCTTTTTATTTTTTTCGATCAGATGATGTATTGGCTTTCTCACAGTTATTACTGTTGTGTGTTTATAAGATGGTTTATGTAAACAAATAAATATTTGTATACATGCGCTCAAATAAAAATTAATTAATTTGCACCAAAATACAGTAATAATTAATATAAATTAAAAATTTATATTAGTTGGATGGATAGCAAAGCAGCAATATATGCTATATCAATATACCCTACTTTAGTTATATGCTATTCAAAAAAAGTAAATAAAATAATAAAAACATTAAAAATTCATGCATTTAATAAATTTTATAATGTAGCCGCAGCTATTTTTAATATCATGCATGATCATGTTTATTAATTCTTTAAGTTTAATTGAAACCACAGATATCTTATTCTACACTTTGGTATAATATAGTATTCATGTAAGTATTATTAAGAATAATGCTAACTGAAAATTAAATGGAAAATATTCAAATCACTCTTCAAACATTGAGATATTTTTTGACTTCAGCTATTTGAGGTTCATATTTTATGTTTATTCACAGAGGGTGTTGCTTAATAATCTTAATATTTGGAAAGGTGATTTGAATATAGTATTCATGTAAGAAAATGAATTCTAAGTGAAAGCTAAAAGTTTAAGAAAATTTTATAAAATTTCTTAAGTATCTTGGCAATCTATATTTTTTTGAGAATGCGTAAAAGTGGTTAAATTAAATGCCCAACTTTTTATTTGATCAAATTTACCTCTATTCTTTATTACACTTTCAGAATTTTTAAATTATTTGTTAGATATATATGTTTCTAAATGAAAACTACTCCTAAAAATATTATTTCATTTTTCAAATATAAAAAAAAATTTAAACTGAAATATCTAAAAAGAAAAAAAAAATTTTTTTTGGATTGGTCTATTGCTATATTACTAAAAAAAATATTAAATTAAAAAAATTGTACCTGTTTTAACTCAGTTTTCAAAAGCTAAATAAAATATTGTTCTAATTATTTAAAGCTAACAAAATTCTATTTAAAATTTTATTTATAATATCAAAAAAGGGACAAAATAAATCTTCTATGGTCAATATGTGTGCACATTTTCATTCAGTTAATTACAAGGTGTGGACATTGGTGATTTCTCTTGACTTGTCTTCTTTTAAAAGTAAACATTTTTGAATAAAATCTGAATTTAATCATGTTATTCTTGTAAAAATTAATATTATACCAATATTTTGTAAAAAAAAAAAAAAAACTATAATAATATGTATATTTATTTTCGAAATATAATAAAAGTTAGAATATGCTCAAAAAATTTTGCAAGATGTGGAAAGAAGTAGATATTATAAGTCAAAAACATTATAAGCTGGACGCTAACTCATAATAAATTTCTCTGTGAAAAAATAAATATAAATATGTAAACAAACTATAATAAAAATAAGAATATGCTCAAAAGTTTTTGCAAGCACTTTCATGTGGAAAGTACTACAAATTGTAAGTCAGCAACAATGTATGCTGGCTACTGGTTCGTTTGTAATAAATTTCTCTGTACAATACTGCCATCTTGTAAATTATTTATGAATTTATATATCTATTTTATTTTAGTTCCAGTTTCTACCACCAAATGAATATAAAAACTGGCAAGTAGTGATAAAGATAACCACAAGAATGTGAATTGTTATAGATTACATCCTGTGAATTCACTCCAGTCAGATCAGTTAAGGAGTTAGGCAATAAAATGAAAGTTATTGATTTATTATTGGTGAATATAAAAACAGTGAAGTATTGTTGTATTGTATCAAAAAGCTTAAAAGTTTGAAGACTTTAAGCAAAAATATGAAATGGATAATGGCAAGGAAATCTGTATAAATTCCCAAATTGATGTGGACTTAGAGATATTAAAACAATTAGAAAGATTATTGTTGGCTAATAGTGAGATTGCTATTAATATTTAAGTAGAAAAAAATTATTGAAGAAAGCAGATAAAATTGAAAGTCTGATACATGACTATTCATTCATTTTATTTTTAAAAGATAAATAAATAATTGAAAGGCCTCATTGGTCAGGAATTTATAAGAAGTTTGAGAATCAAAACTGCGAGAAATAAATAAATACTATACAAACAAGTTTTTTTATTATTATGTTTTGAGAAAACATCAAGAATTAACACATGCACAGTAATATACTGGCACATAGGGCATATGAGCACAGACTTTCACACAACCCACCTTTCTCCACTTTATCTCATAACACTGATACACTTGAAAAGTGTTGAAAAGATAAATAATCACCAATATATGTATTTCATGCTAAACCAGCAATCACCAGTTGGTCCAGATTATCATCTCTACACATATATGCAATAAGTGCTCAGATATATATTAAGATAGCCAATCTTCATACTTTAATGGACAGGCTTCAATCCACTCCACACTCCAACTCTTCAACCATCCATCCAATTAAAAATCTGATGATGGAATGCTCAAAGGCCACCCTGAGGCCAAGATTCTCATCACACCCATGTTGACCTAAAGTCAATTTGACCCCTCATGTACAGAACATAATCCATTTAATACATACACAAGGGATGAGCTTAATAACTACATTAATCTTTCTTTAAAGGTCATTTATACTATAATCTTAATTTATATGCATACTGTATATACTTCCACATCTGTATTAGATATATGGGTGTCTACTTACAGTTCAAAAACAATGTTTTATTTACATTTAAAAAAAAATAATAAGAATTTGTTCATTTTGTGAAAGAATGTTCATGCAAACATCATTGGTGAAGTTTATATCCCTTATTCTTATTTATTTACAACTCCAGTTTTAAATGTTTATAAAATTCAAATATGGCTTTTTAGAATATTATTCATTTATAAATGTAAATTATAGAGAAATCAAATCCAATTTATTGAGTTTTAGTATGAAATAAAGTCTTTTCCCTGAAAGGAAAAATTGAGCATTTTCAAAAACTTCCACTAGGTAGCGCAGTAAAAATTTCAAATGAATAATTTCGATTTTTTGAAAGTTGAAGTAAAAATATATCCACACAGAAAAAAACCCAATAGTGAAGAAATATCATATACCATGAAATTTTTTAGCAATTTCACATAGTTATGCTTTTATAATTTTCAAATTAAATTTAAAACAATTGTTTCTTTCATAAATATTACGTAACTAAATTATCTCAAGCTTAGTAAAGAAACGTAGTTATTTTTAAGCCTCCGACTCTTAAAAATACTGCCTAGAGGTCTCTAATATTTGTATATTGTCATGTGTATTTTATTATAAAAAGTAAATAATTTTTCGTCATTTATTGACTAAGTTTACCCGCTTCCAACTAATAAAATAATGAATCTCATAAAGATAACGATTTTAACAAACTCTAACTGTTTTTTAAGAACTGATTCAACATTAACTTTCTACTCATTTGATTAATGTAATTTATTATTTAGTCGGACAAAAAAATTAATTTTTCAACTGAGCTTAATCTTTTTGAACTTTTCTCATGGGTTACTTATCTTCGCTAACACATGTTCATTTGCTAAGTCGACAAATCTACAGTTAGTTACAACTGAAGCAAAGTTGTTCTTTTAACCATTATAAAACATTACAATATTTACTTAATTAAGAACTTGTTTGAGCTATTGGTCCGCCCTCTGTATTACATTTTTGTAAATACAAGCTTATAAAAGTAATGTCACGTTATATATGACTTGCTTTTTCTTTTTGATTATTAATTAAGAAAAGATGATAAAATTTTTGCTGGTCGTTTTACTTTTTTAACAAATGTGTTGTTGTTTCTTTAAAAAAAGTTATAAGCCTAAACCAAAAAACTATTTAAAATAAGATTGTCTATCTTAATATATATCTGAGCACTTATAGTATATATGTGTGGGAGATGATAATCTGGATCAACTGATGATTGCTGGTTTAGCATGAAATACGTATATTGGTGATTATTTATCTTTTCAGCATATATGTGCTTGAGTGTATCAGTGTTATTAGATGGAGTGGAAAGTGATGGGTTATCTGAAAGTCTGTGCTCATATACCCTATATATTACATATATAGACTCATATATAGAATAAGCCTGTGTTTCAGTTATTAAAATAAAAATAATATTAATAATATGCAATAATCATTTATAATTTTACATATATATATATAATACATTTGAGATAACATCATTTAAAGCTAATGTACGTGTCTACTACACCAATAATGAGAGTTCGAATCTAGGCTGCTGCTGATCTTTTTCTGTCTCACCCTGGAAATTTGGACTCTTGGCAACATTTTTTAAATAAGTGCACTATTACCTTATTACAATTTTTATATTGTAAAAGCAGCAAACTGTAGACCAATTTCCTTTCTGCCTCTCACTATGGAGGTTTGGACTTTTGATTCCATTTTGTAAATAACCAAACTATATATATATATATGTCAATTTTTAATGTGGTAGTAGCAAATTATAGAACATGTGCATGTACTGTGTGTGAATGTTATTTAGATTTCAGGTTAATTTTAATATTTTTTTAAAATTATCTGGTTCATGCACAGACCAACCAACCATCCATTATTAATCAATGTCCTTATCATCTGCTCAAATTTTGAAAAAATATTCTAAGCTTTATACACATATATATTTTAATAAAATAATAGTTAATGCATGTAATGCTAGAATGAAGTGCTAAAAAGGTAAATGAATGGATAGATGGATAGTTATTAGGTAGATAGGTAGATGTATAAATAAATAGATAGATAGGAAGGAAGGTAGGTAGGTGCATACGTGGATAGGTAATAAGAGAAATAGGGGATTGATGGATGGATTATTAGATAGGTAGACACACATATACTAAGATAAGTATATAGATAGATCAAGCAGATACATAAATATCGATATGTAAGAAGATAGGTACATGATTGGCAGACTGTGGTAGGTGAATGATAGATGATGGGTGGATGAATATGTAGGCAGTTTCGATGAGTAAATGATATATATACAAAGTGAGTTTATAGGATAAATGAATAATAGATAATTGTGTAGAGTGGAATGATTGGTAGATAATCAGACAGCTATTAAAATAGCTTTCATCCTTTATAATAAAATTTTGTATTTATTTTTGTTTTGACACCTTTTCCTCTTTTCTCCAATTGTTTCTAATTGCTAGGATTTAATTAAAGTAGGCGATTATCCACAAGTTAATTATTCTAAATTTAACAACTGTTGTAGGTCTCTTCCCTTCAAGTCCATTTCAAAATTTTTTGCAATAAATTTATGAGGAAAACTTGATTTTGGGCATCCTTGGCTTTATAATATTACTTCCCCTGTGGCTTTAAAATCTTTCAATTCCATGAAAATGGAATTTTTTTCCAATCCAAGCAATAATTTAATCATAAGCTTGATTACCCATTTCATGTAAAATATGCTTTTGCATACCCAAATTTTGTTGCATGAATCTATTTCCAATAAATAAAGAGGACTTAGAAATCAAAGTGAACATAGATAAAATGGAGAAAAACAGGCAAAAATCCCCATACAGTAGTGCCTCTCAGTGATCATGTGATGCTTAATGGTTTAGTAAAATGGAGATGATATTTATTAGCATTGTTTTTGAAATATTTGCTGTTATGTGAGATACATATTGCTAGAAGAGATGATAATAGATGGATAATTGAAATTTTAAACTGGATTCCAAGAGATTGTAAAAGACCCAGAAAGAGACCACATGTGAGATGGATGGATGAAATAAGAAAATGTGCAGGGATGTTGTGGAGAAGAGAAGCTAAAGATCGGAGAAGATGGATTAAACTTGGAGAGACCTTCATCCTGCAGTGGATTGATAATGGTTGATGATGATGATGATGATGATGTAAGATACAGAGAAGTTAAATTCTATGAACAACTAACATTAGAATAACAATCAAACACTTTAAATATATAATGTATATCATTGAGAAAAGAATATAAAAGTCTTAAGAAAGAGGTGGATGTTTGCCTTTTGGGAACAGGAAGGATTAATAAAGGTGGCATAGAAAAAAAATAATTCCACTCTGAATTACCAATAATGTTGACAAAGATATGCTTCTAAATATCAGAACTCAAAAAAAAAAACCCTGTGCAGTTTGTTGTAGTTTGTAGACCACACCAATATGGGATCTATAGGTCCACAAACCATCTCTGGTTCTCACAGTCCTGGTGCTTGAACTTCTTATGAACTCTTGAGCAACAAAGCCATATGCCCTTCTTTTTAGGACTCCAAAGAATAGGTGGATTCATTCTGTTGTTGATTCTTTCTTCAATATTTAGAGTGCTTTTAATTTAGCCTGATGGGGAGTAATTTATTCCCTTTGTTTACATATGTATTGAGCTTTGTTTAATTTAAAATTTCTATCATAGTATCTGTAAAAAAAAAAAGAACAGAGGTCAAGAACTGATTAAAATCAAATCATTTATAATAGTCAAATTGTTTTATTTTGGATATTCTTTAATATATGAAGAATTAAGTGATTCTTTCAAAGTGAGAGAATAATATTCACATGAAGTCATACTTGGAGTTTTTATACAAGGTTAAAAGATTAAATTTCTTCCATACTTTTATACAATGATTTGCCAATAATAAAACTATTGTTATATTAAAAAATTAGTTAAGACTTTATTTCATTAGCGTTTGAAATTAATTAATATATATATATATATGCTCTGCGCACAGATAATGAAAGTATTAAACGTAAGTAAAATTATCAAAAATTCCTGCCAAGTCCTTTTGGGACTATAAACTGTCCCGAAAGTGCATGGTGATAATTTTTGATAATTTTACTTACGTTTAATAGCTTCATTATCTGTGCTAACCAAATACAAGTTGCCATGAATATGGAACTATAAACTGTCCCGAAAGTGCTTGGCGGTAATTTTTGATCATTTTACTTACATTTAATAGCTTCATTATCTGTGCACAGAGCACATATATATATATTAATTGATTAAAAATTTACGTAGATGGGATAATGTTTTTTATTTTAAATTAACAAAACCAATCTTAGTTTGACTAATCAAGAATCTACCTGTGCCACTCGTTCAAAAGTTAAAGGTACATGCAGTAACTAAGTTTGCTAATTCAAATTTGCATAACTGGATAAACATATCAGCTTAGGTTAAAAAATATCAGACTGTTAAAAATTTAAGCCATTAACTTTAAGAGAAGTATCTTTGCCATTGTATGATGCTAATAATAGTGTTTTCTGCCACTATTAAAACTAACTAGCTAAAAATAAACATGATTACTACTGTCATCTAGTGTCAGATTAATCAAATAAAAATAAAATTGAGAAAGAGAAATCATGGCTTGGATGATTATACAAACATAAGGTATTGACATTGGCTATTTCATAAGAAGGTGATAATTCAGGGATAGGTTTATGGTAATTGTAATAGAGCAAAAGATATTATAGATATAGTCAGAATTGCATTTGGGAAGTAATATGAATAGATGATTGTATTTTGATTTACAGATATCAAATTTATTTCAACCAATCCTGGGCTCTTAAAAATAGGTCAAGCATTGTTAGCCAAGATGTCAGCACAGCGGCCTTTGATTGCAAATGGTTGTTGTGGGTTCGCTTCCCAGCCGATGCTATGACATATGAGAAAAAAAATAAGATTTTTATAAAAAAAGGATTACAAAAACATAGTGTAGTGATCATAGGAATCTCTTACTTAATCATGATCTCTTAAAACGATTAATGTGTTTTGTTTTTTTTTTTTGCTTTTCAAAGTTATTCTCACAGCCCACAGGTATAATAAGTATACTTAACATTATTACAAACAAAACAAAAAAAGAAATAGTTTATTACTTGGGCGTTCATAAGAAAATTGACCGCTCGAAGGGAACCACATTCTGTGGATCTCAAATCCACTACTCTAAAACACACAGGAAAATTTCTTTCTTCTTTTTCCTTTTTTTATTTTTCTTCTTTCTCTTCTTATTCTTTTTCTTCTTTATGTTATTCTTATTTTTCTTCTTTTTTTAATTATTCTTCCTTTTATTAATCTTTTCTGATTTTTCCTATTTCTCTTTTCCCTTCTCATTTTTTTCTCATTTTTCTCTTTCTTCTTCTTTTTCTCCTCCTTCTCTCCTCCTTCTTGTTTTTCATATTCTTTTTAATTTTAATTTTCTTTTTACTTATTTTTTATCATTATTATTATAATTTCTTTTTTTTATTCATCTTCATCTTTTTATTTTTATTATTGTTATTATCACCATCATCTGATGTAAAAATAAAACATAAAATATGTCTTTAATTATCTCCAGCAAAGCAAATGCTCTTCAGTCATTTCTTAATAAAGAAACAATAAAGGAGATGGAATTATATGTAGGAATTACCATTTGTAGATGGTAAGAATTTGAGAATATTTTATTTTTGATTTATCTCCTTATTTATTTGCAAGTATCGTTTGTCAATGGAATGGTATTTTTATTGAATTTTTATATGGCTTGGATTTGAACCTAGGTCGTGGATGCAGCAGGTAGATGGGCCTTCAGTGTTGAGCCTTTTTGACATATAAAAGTATATATATATTGATTATAATGCTTTCATATGTTGTTATATCAGGGCCTCACCAATCTTTAATCTCACCTGATTGGAGGAAACAGCATTCGTTAACATATTGGAAATATTTAAAAAAAATAAGCAATTTGAAGATTTATAATCTACTGCATAGAATCATTTTTGAGTTGGATGATTTCCTTGTATAAGCTTATTTTTATTTTTGATATCGTATTTTAAAAATATTGTCAAGAGACATGGATATTAAAATTTAATGAAAGAGAAAAGTAGGATGCAAAGATATAGTAGTGTAATAGAATTTTATGCCTAACTTTCACAAAATTAAAAGATTAATAGGAATTTTTAGTAAAGCCTGTTTCAATAATTAGATATATATAAATTTGTAAAAGACGAAAGTATTATTGGGGGAAATATTTTTATGAATTATTTATTTTATAAGTAAAAATTGAAACACGATAATGAAAATATGTTTATGCTTGAGTATTTATGGATTTAAGCATTGTTAAAACTCTAGAGATTTAAGAAAGAAGTAAGATTTTAAAAAAATAAAATAAATACTTTGAAAGGAATTAATAAAAGTGTAAAAAAAAAAAAAGATTAAGATATATATATTGAAAAAATACAGATTGAAATTGCGTGTTTTAGAAAAAGAAAAGTGGCGTAAACTTCAGGCCAAGAACTTCAATTTTACATTAGGTAGTGTTTATTTTATCGCTTAAAATTTAGATCTTATATAACTATGAATATATATACATTAAACTTTATATTTTATAAGTTTTATTTTAATTGGACACGATGTGATGGAATACAGCTATTCTTTGTCAAAGTCACCCATAACTCTTATAATTATGCTGTCATTTATTTGGTATTCAAGCCACCTAGTGGCCAATTAAGCATTTAACACTTCAAATTAGTAGCCATTTTGTTTTTCAATTATTGGGTTAAGAACTAGTTGCAGAACATTCATCTTGAGTTTGCTATTACACAATATGTTAAATTACACAAGGCATATGTTATTTAATAATTTATATATACTATAAAGATTGAAAATCTTTTATTATTTATTTCTATTCTTTATATTCCATTTTTCAGGATCCTCTTTCTATTCCTCACTACCTTATTTCTAAATTTCACACATCCTTAAAAAAAGATTCATCAATTCTTTTTTGAAAATATTTTCACACAATAGTGTTACCTAGTAAAAGCTCTAGCAATCAATAGATGCTAAAAGGTTGTACATCATATTCCCTATCCATGTTCTTCCTATCCAATATCATCAGACTAATTCTAGCTTATGGATTTCATCAGTGAGAAGCTTTGGATCTGGGAATAGTTCACCTAGATCTTTGGATCTAATGCCTTTTTGGTTAACTACAAGACTATCAACCCAAACTGAAAACTCAGCCATAAGCTAAAAACTAGTTTGGGATATTGCATTAGAAGACACTGAAGAGCAATTATGATTTATATTTTTCCAGCATCTACTGTTTAGAAGAACTTGCACAAGGTGGCATTACTATATGAAAAAAATTGCTACTGTTTTAACAGTTTGTTCATGTATAAGGAAAAGGTGATCCTGTGATTTTTTAGTGACTTCTATTTTATCAAAATTTTCCTTTCATTACATATATATCCCATACTTTCATCATTTCTTCTCAGTGTTAATTAAAACTGCTCATGCTAATACCAAATGTTCAACATTTTTTGCCTCTTATATCACAAATTGTTAAAAATTTAAATATTTTTTGTATTTCTTAATTTTATTCTTTGTTTTTAAATTTCTTATTCTAATGTTAACTCAATAACAAGGTATATTAACAATGCTATGGTTGTTATCTGCTTTTTTCACTCTTATGGCTACCTAAAGTGCTATTTTTGCCAATTTTGTGTTCATTCGATAGCAGAAACTGGAACTAAAATATATATATATATTGATTTATTAATTCATAAATAAGTCACAAGATGTCAGTATTGTATAATACAAATAAGTCAACAATGCCTCTGATCGATTTGAGATTGGGAAGGATAAAGCACTCAAGATTAAAATCAATACAAATAAGTCAACAATGCCTCTGATCGATTTGAGATTGGGAAGGATAAAGCACTCAAGATTAAAATCTTTACTAATTAATTATGTTGGAAATTGGTGTATTTGATTACTCTTGAAACTGGATTTAGTGATTCGTGTATAACATTTTATATCTTAGTTAAATAATAAGTGAATGCAAGGTTATTAAATACTCTCATTCATAATATATGAATTTTTTCTACAGTACAGGCTTTTACATACCTGCACACTAATATGTAATATATAGAGGTTTGAATTCAGACTTTTACATGACCCTCAACCATCCATTCTATTTCATACTGCTGATACCCTTGATCGACATGTGTGTGATCAAGTGTGTCAGTCGTATGAGATAGCATGGATGGTTGAGGGTCATATCTCATTCATAATGTTATAAGCTGTAGATTTGTAATTTATTAATCACACGACTAATTGTATATCATCTCTAGGATTTTTCTAAAATCTCATTTAAAATCCTTATTATTAAAATTATTCTTCATTGATTACTCAAGCAATAATCTTGCATAGTTTGATGCTACTGGTAGAGGGTCCATATTGGAATTGGGCAGTCCCAGTGTTGATTCTGGTCCTCACAGGTCTGTTGCTTGAACTTCTGAGCAGTTAAGCCATATGACATATAAGCATGTGTTAAAATAATATTTTTCAATTAGAAATTTACTCTACTTCATATTTTTGTTACGCCATCTATAATTGGCCTTTGTAATATGAAGACATATGTATTGCATTCCACTGCACAAATCTCAGTTACAAAATGTTTCTTCAGAACCTTTACGGCAATCAGAACCAATGACCAAGTCTTATAAGTAGGAATATCACTGAACAAGTAAGTTAGCTCAAATGGTAGAGCAGAAAATTAAATACTGAAAAGTTATTGGATAATATAGCTGAAATTTATTTAAGAATCTTAATTTTATTATTTGAGTGCAACTCTGGGCTCCATCTATTGTATTGTTACTATGTCACTAGATGTTCAGAAGAATTAATTTTAATTATGAGCTTAGGCATAATAACTAATTATTAAAGACATGAACATATTAATCTTAGTTTCATATTTGCATGAATAACATGTGTGCAGTAATTAGTAGGAGATTAACCAAACATTCATTTCTTTTTCCAGGCAGATAACTGTTAATGTTGTGGTATTTATCACGATGATAAGAAATGAATTTAAGAGCTAAGAATTTCTGATTAACAAGTAAATGAAACTTCTGTTTTTACTGATCTATAATATTTGTTAAAAGTTTTGATGTTTCTATCAGATAAAGCATGATATTTTTGTTGCTTTAGATGACTTTTTTACTGTGTGATATCTCATTTTGATATAGACTTTTTTAAATATTTTTTAATTGAAAAAAATCTGAAGAGGTCAGTAACTTATAAACTAGCAGCAAATATCAATAGTCTTTATTCTATTTTTCTTGAAGGAAATATTTATTTTAAATGCATTCCTTCATCCTTGACCATGTTTTACATGAAACTAATGTGGTATCACCACCTGTTAAAATTAACATGCATTTAGACTTTTAAATCTTTTTCTAATTATAAACCAAATATCAGATTTTAAATCAGAATTTGATACATTTATCACAAATTCACATTAATTCATTCACATTTTAAAAATATTTAAATAAAAAAGAATTTGTTCATTTTCTGAAAGTATGATTAATTTGATGTTCTTAGTGATGTTTACATGTTTTCTCTTATTTACAAGCCAGTTTTTAAATAATTATATAGTATAAATATGATACACTTAAAAAAAAATCGAAATCCAATTTATTGAATTTTAGTATAAAATAAAAAATTTATACAGAAGTGAAACAATGAATGCTTTACTTCCAGCAGCTTTAACAATAGAAAATATCAGAATATGAAAATGTTAAAAATATTTTTTTAAAAAAGTACTCAAAGAGTTCCATTGCTCTACAATTCATGAGAAGTTTGAGCACTGGAAATACTGGCACTGGAATAATTAATGTGAGGACCTTACACTTCAAAACCTGCCCCTCTATCATTGCACTTGAACATGCAGGCCATTCAAAACACTAATTTAATCGGAAATCTGAGAAAGGGATGATTATATAGCTTATAAGATTTTAAACCTGTTGTCTTTGTTTACTTAAAATGTATTTACCACTCAGTGGCAGCTTAAATGCTGGTTCTTTAAAAATTATTACTACAATACTAACATTCAGTTTTAAAAGTAGTAGGTTTATTGTGCTTATTCTATTCTAGAGCCACCTATTGTCAGTTTTGATGAACATTGGACTTATCCATATCCCTGTACTAGTTTTTGATATATGTCTTACATCAGTAATGAATATTTATTCTTCAAAATCATCTAATGTAAGTTTGTGCAATCTTTGGTGTCATAGGTCATAAGCCAGGAAATATTCTGGTGATTTGGATACAGTACTACCTTACAGATTGAAATTGGTTTGATATTTATCATTGCTTTTCTTATTTCAACTTCACCACACCAGTGCTGATATTAAGGCTATCTTCTCTCACTGTGCATATATTTCTTGAATAACATTACTTGTCAGGTGATCTATACTTATGAAATGAGGATCATCTGATTTTCTGCATTTATGGATGGTTATGATGAAATTAAAATAAGGAAGGCTTCAACAAAAGTCAAAAAATAATACCTTATAGAATCTAGTTTACTCAAACTTACAATAGC
Source organism: Epiperipatus broadwayi (assembly GCA_028023455.1). Classification (NCBI taxonomy): domain Eukaryota; kingdom Metazoa; phylum Onychophora; class Udeonychophora; order Euonychophora; family Peripatidae; genus Epiperipatus; species Epiperipatus broadwayi. Next base: position 125,151 of record JAQFVV010000626.1, read on the forward strand.
TGGCTTAATGGAAAAAAGTAAAAGCTTATGTTGCTCTGAGTAGTTTTGTTGCAATGGTAAAATAATAGATTGTGAAGCTTTTAGGTCCACTAACCATGCCAGTTCTCTCACTTCCACTTCTCTACTCATTATTAAACTTCTGAGCAATAAATCTATTCAAATGTATATATAATTTATTTTAAATACCCTAGATTTCATATTTTCCAAGCATTCTGATAGCACTGTCATTGCTTTCAGTTTTTCTTTAATCTCTTGTGTTTACCTATAGTACTATTTTTCCAGTTTTGCATTCATTTGATGACAGAAACAGATTAAAATTTATGTCGATTTTTTAGTTATAAAAAAAGGCTGAAGATGGCAGTATCATACAGATATCTAAAATTCAAAAAGCTGTCAATGCCACTGATTGGTAGATTTATTGTTCTCAAGATTTGAAAGAAAGCATTTATCTTTTGTCACTTAAAATAGAAAAATTGTATATTTTTCACAGTTTATTTACATACTTTTTGCAATATTTTAATAATTAATGATAAGTGCAATTTTAAATTTTAACCCTTTTCCCGCCTCTTACAAGACCTCTCATCAACAGTTGATGTCACTCTAATTCCGTTATTTTTAATGCTAGGATATTCATTTGACAGTTATTGATTAGATTTTTAAAAGTTCTGTAAGATGGTGCCCTCTTCTGAATTATTTTACAAGAAAAAAATCAAAAAAACCGCATTTAAAGCTAAACAAAGAAAGAAGCTTGTCGGTGATTGGCTCTCAGCCAACAAAGACATTCTGATTGGTTGGAAAGAACAAAGAAACCGCCTGATCAAAGAAAATAAAGAAAAATGCTGAGATTTTCATTTCGAATGTGATTTAAAGTATATTAAAAGTATATTTTGAGAAATTACAAATCATTTTCATAGAGTATACTAAAAAAACAAAATTATTTTCGAAAAATATTGAAGATTTTAGTAAAAATATTTAAGATTTAGCAAAAAGAAATATTTACTTTTCTATAATGTAAAAAGCATTTATGTCACCAACTCTTTGTTTGTATGTTCGCTTTTATTTTGCCAAAATTGAATATTTTATAATAAATAAATAGCAATTTATTTTTGAAAGAACTTTCGTTCACTTTCATAACCTGACAAATTATTAATATACTTTTTATAAACGAATATAAAGTCAATATGATATTAAAGGTGAAAATATTTTGACAATTGACTTGTCCTCAGTTTGTGAGCTGGCCAATTAAAAGCTTTGATTTTTAGCTGACACAACCAATAATATAATTAGCGGTTAAAAGGTTAAAACAATTTTGTTGCTTTATGAGTCTGAATAATAATTTTTTCCAATTTTAAAAATTGAATTCAAATAAGAAATATTTTTATTATATATACCCTCATTTCAGAGGCATTTAGCCAGAGAAATCTAAAAAAAAATTTGAAAGCATATTTTGTTTACATTTTGTTTGTAGCACAATCTATTGGAATATTTTGCTATTTTTTTAAAAAATTTGTTTTTACATTCTTTTAAATTATTGTTTTTTAATTTAAAAAATATTAAAAGAGGCCTTCAAAATTAAATAGCAGAAAAGTAAAAAACAAACAATTTTTTTTCTCTTAGATTGATTTATTCCATAGTAATCACTATTCACACTATTTTGAGCTTGTTTTGAGAATGTTTTTGAATAACTCCAAACCTTATTTTTTTGTGAAGTTTATTAAGATTCATAATTATTTTTCACAATATATGTGTAATAATTGTTAAAAATCAAAAAGATAAACATTTTACACTGTTTTTATACATATGTATTTTATTTTTAAAAGTAAGAGGTAATAGCTTCTAGTGTAATGTCAGCAAAGAAAATCGGTATTCTGATCAGAGCCACCATACAAAAATTATTACTAATTTATTATTGCTGTAACTGTTTTAAAATAATATAAAATATTTTAAAAATTAGAAAACCATATTAATATTTTAAAACTGAATTTGATAGATTTATCAGAAATTAATATTTTTTGTTTGTATTTTAAACATAAATTTCAATTAAAAAAGATTTCACTTATTTTCCGAAATCACTCTGGTCTGCATTACATTTAATGGCAAACTCATCTTTTTTTTTGTGATTACAATTTCATTTTTTTAATATTTTCAAAATTCAGATATAAATTTTTAAAGGTTTTTTATTTATTAAATGTATAGTACTACCAAATTATGTCCAATTTATTGAATTCTCATATAGAATAAAAGTTCAATATTAAAAGCAAAAGTTGAAAGCTTACAAAAACTCTCACCAGATAAAACAATTAAATCTGATAATGTGCAGGGGGTTAACCAGGAAAGGCAGTTGCCCAGTAAAAAAAAGTTATTGTTTTTATTACATATTTTATCTTTTTTTATCTATATTTGCAAGGTTCAATACATTTTTTTAGAATAAACAGAAGGATTTGAACTTAGGATTTTCAGTTTATATTTATTCTCCCCTTCATTTCAAACAAACAATACACATGACCACACACATGTAAAAAAAAAGAAAAAGATCCTCAATGTGTATATTTCGTGCAGAACCAGCATTCATCAATTGAACCAGATAGTAATCTCATTACAAATGTTCAACTTGTGAAGCACCAGCTGTTTGAAATGGAGTTAAGGATGAATATAAATGAAAATCATAAGTTGAAATCTAGAACGTATATATTTACAAGCGAAATTTTAATTTACTAAAATATAAAAAACGATTAAATCAAAGAACTTAACGCTTTAGAGAGACTCCTTGCTCTCATACTCATAGATATTGTTCTTATAACTGTGTGGTAGAAATGGAAATGGAATATATGCAAATTGGAGGAATGGAAATAGAATTTATGCAAATAGGTTATAATTGCCATTTTCGAGACAGAGCAAAGCATGCTTCTCTCCTATTGATGGATTTGGGATCGCTAGCTATGTAAAACGCCTCTCTAATCTTGCGTCTGGCATCATGTCTTTCGGAGCATACGACGCTGGCAGTGATGGGTTCAAATTTATGGCCTGATGCTCTTTTGTACACTGAATGAACAGATTAATCTTTTAAGGAATATATTTTGCTTGTGAAATTGCCATTGTGATAAATAATGTAAGGATTATCAATATTTGGCGTAGATTAAATCTGTAATTGCAAAAATATAATATTGCATATATAACGAAACGGCCATTAGGGGAGTGTGCATACGGAGCTGAATGCATTAAATATAAGCAAAAAAGTTCGTGTATTGCTTTGACAGCAATACAATAACACACATATATGCATGTTTGTGTCTGTCGATGAATAAAAATAAAACTCAACATATTTTTTATCATTCACAAGTGGACATCTTATCTAAAATAGAACATCAATTATTTTATCAAATTGTTTCATGGCAAAAAAAAAGCTAAACATCTATGTAGTTATGTGAAATGCTTATTGATCAGAAGTGGGTTGTGGGGATAATTGGTGTGGAGAACAGCTATTGATGGAAAAAGCATTTCTAACTCAGTAGCTGTTTTTCACTGATAACTCTGTGACCTTCAAGGTACTGAGGAGATTTTTTTTTTTTTAAATCATCAGAAACTAAAATGTCACTCAAGCAGCTGTTTGAGTTAATATTTGCGAACTTGAATGTTTTTCTTAACAGGAAGAGAACAATGCCAACGAGGAAGAGGGAATGATTTGTACAAAGCAAGCCATTTAATATAAAGAAAATGTTCAAACATACCCTACTTAATAAATATATTTTCAATCTGTAAAAAAATATTTTGATATGATTTCGTGGATCACTAAAATTTATAAATATATACTTTTTGTTATACTGTAAACTTTGTGTATATAAATTTAATTTCTTTGATTTGATATATATTGACAATAATATAATTTAGACTTGATGTTGGAATATTTCAGAAAGAAAATTTTTCAGCTGAAGAAGTTAAAAAGTATCATGGATAAACCCAATAATGGACCCGACTGGATTGGAGTATGGGTTTTATGCAGACCAGAGAATCCCCTGGTTGTGATAGGGTGAAGTCTTTAGATATGAAAGCTAGTTGAAGCAAACAAACAGCCACTGACAATTAGATAGCTTTCGCTAAGAGGAAGTGGTGAAGGAGTGGTTACATATGTGTAATTGTGAACACTGACTGCCATTAATTTAAGTTAATATTCTTCTGAGTTCCAGGTCAGTGACAGCATCCTTCCAAGTCAGCAGAAGATAACTGGAGAAGATAAAATCAAGGAAGAAAGTGATAGGTTGATTATCATTTTTTATGAGAAATGGATAATACATTAAATCTGCAATGAATGTTATTGATGGGTAAAGAAGACAATAGGAAACCACTTTGCCTTATAATTCCCTTGAGATTTTTATTATGAGTATAAAATTAATGGAAATAAGAAGAAATGATGAAGAAGTTTTGCCTTTCTGAATAATATAAGGAATGGAAAGAAGAATTGGAATTGAACATTTGGGAAATGAAAAGAACATAACCATGAAATGGATAAAGTAGCTGCATAACTGTTCTCCGGAATGTTCCACAAGGCAGACCATAGTTGATTGACTGGATCATATTTATTCCTGAGTGGAAATGCTGCTATGATAATGATAGATAAATAAAAAAGGACTGGTAAATAATAAAGGGAAGAAAATTTAAAACAGAAACATAGTTTGGCCTATATATCAAGCTCAGTCATTTCTTGTACCTGCTTCAGAAGTGGTTTATTGAACAGTCATACTCACATTGTCCTTAAACACTTTTGGACAGACTTGATCTTAAAAATAATCATATGTTTTAAACCACTAAACATCACATGATCTACGTGCAGTGCTTTCAGATATAAGCTTCCTCACTGATGAAAGCCACAAGCTAGAAACTAATCTGGGGATATTGGATGACTAGGCACAAGATAGGGATTTTATGCACAAGCCTTCTGGCATCAATTGATTACTCTGGCTTGCACTCAGTGGCACTACTGCATGGAGAGTTTTGCCTGTTTTAATCGTGTTTTATTGTTCAGGAGGTCATGTGGTGTTAGAGAACTGGTGAGAGGCCCACTATATTTCCACATATTAATATAACCATATTGAAAGGTCATGTAATATTATTCAAGAGACCACAAGTGACAGGTTGAGCTCCAATTGAAAGGCTTTTAGCCTTCAAGTCCATCCCAATGGTACCAATACTACTATAGTGTAGAGGATTTTTCAATTGTTTGATTAAATTTTACAGTTAAGAATCTGAATGTTTATTGGGTTCTTTCTGAAGATTTGATGCTAAATCATAAATGATAATTATATGGTTTTAGGGGAATATTAAACAGTAATAATCCTTTACGTAATTATATTACTGCCTCTTGTATAAATAAAATGTAAACATTAAACATAACCTTAATTTACTTTCAGTGCAGAATATCATTTTTAAAGGCAATCATTGTCTACTAATAAATATGTTGTTTATTGCTCAAAATATCATGTGGCATTAGAGGATAAAAATAAAAAAGCCAGTATTACATTTTTTACTAAATATAAAAAAATGGGTTGCTGCTTGGCAGATCATGTGATATTTAAGCACTTAAAGTGACAGCCTGAGCTTTTGCCTTTGAGTCTTCATTCTATAACTGCACTAACCTGCATAGAGCAATTTTCATTTTGCATGATCAAACTTTCCTTTCTACTTTTCTCAGAAATCCATGTATTCTTGCAGAATTCATGTGAAATGATATAATAATAATAATAATAATAATAATAATAATAATAATAATAATAATAATAATAATAATAATAATAATAATAATAATAATAATAATAATAATAATAATAATAATAATAATAATAATAATAATAATAATAATGATGATGATGATGATGATGATGATGATGATGATGATGATGATGATAACAATGATGGTATGGTGATGAAGGTAATAATGAATAAACCACAGAACAACTAGATAGTCTATATGATAAGTCAAAATTCTCTGAATTTAGATATTTAAATTGCTTGCAACTCCACCACAAAATGCACTTTTAAATATTTTTTTTAAAAACCAAGAATAAAATTAGATATATAAAATAAGTTTGTGAAAATCCGTGTGTGCATTTGTGGAAGAAAAAAAACTAATACACTTAGTTCACAGCGTCGGCAAAAGATAAAATAAATGGCTGCCAGGTCTTCAGTATTCATAATGCTAGTGCAAAAGCCTAAGAAATAATGTTGCTTTAGTTAATAAAAAAGCCTATACGGATATTGCAAAAAAAAAAAAAAACTTGGAGTCTCCTCATAAATCTCAAATACGAATTTTAATCCCTCTTCTCTCAAAAATTCAGAAAATCTACAACCAGTGATATTGAAAAATTAGATTTACAAACCCAAAATAGTGAAGAAGGACCAACTGCCCCTTCTGTAATGTGGACTGCTGCTATACTAGACAGCATTTCCAAGAAGTTTCACAACAACATTACTAATGGACTGCTTAACACATTCTGCTGTTTTTTCACAGATCATTCAATAGTTTTATCAGCTACAGATATTCATTGGTCTTTATATAAATTCCCAAAAGCTTTACTATATGAAGCAATCATATTGCACAATCTTTGGGACAATGTTCTCCACTTAGCTGATCATCCCAATCAAAGATACCTGATCATATAATTTCATGATCAAAATCAGAGAAAATGATTTAAAATGATGATCAAAGCACTGGGCCATTTTGCTCTAATTGTTGTAGATGAAAACAGACCGAGTTACATAACTGGCATTTTGAAAAGTACATACGTAGGCTACTCCACACAGGATTTTCAAAAACTAATGGAGCCTTTCAGGAAGGTTGTCTCATTGCAACTAGTATATAAAGGACACCCCAGTTCCAATGTACTGCAATAGTTGTGAATTTAAAGTCAAGCTAAACAAAAACATCGATCCAACTACTATACCTACTCATATTACAGACCAAAAGGCCATGCTTTGCCTATACAAAAGAGAATTAAAGCCACAACATTTCTACACAACCTCTTAATGCCTGCAATGTTTTCAGGTAGGTAACCATACACCTAGATGCATGCATAATCAAAGCAAGTATAATATCAACAAAACACCTAAAACACACAAACTCCCTCTTAAATGATGCTTTCCCATTAGACCTTTCCATTGACCAGAAAAATCAAACCTTCAATACACCCATTAACACCCACAGACAAACTACTCTGTGTGATGATAATCAATCCCTTAGTTCATCAGCCAAACCATGTGACCAGTTAGTTTCAACTCACATACCTGAGGGACCACAGTCAATTATTCACAATGACAATACTAACCATTTTTCACCTATAATAAAAAGACCACCCTAGATATCATGAATATACTGACACCCACTATTACCCCTAGTTGAAAGTTGTGACCCAGATTACACTTCAAAAAGAAAACTTGGGTGACCATGAACAAATTCTGGTAATAAAAAAATAAAAACACTTAATCCTGAAATTAGTCTAACATTCACCACTAATAACAGCATTTACAATCTAGAAATCTATAGCTCTAATTTACCAGACGCTCAACAAAAACAGAAAGCTCTAATTGACTCCAAAAATTTTCATCGTTTCTCTTATTAAAACCTCAATCTCAAGCAACAAATTGAAAACAAACTCTGAATGACTACATATATACACTAGTATACCAACAGATATCAAACCTTCCTTGCTTAAAAAAAAATAATGCTAACAGAACAACTCTTAAATATTTTGATGCCCTAGATGCCAGCCAGCCCTGAGGATTTAATTTTGAGTCATAACTGGCCGTTTATGTTCATCCAGTTTTTTCTCTAAACATTAGAAACATAACAACAATTGGAAATCTCAATCTAATACATATAAAACATCTGATTCTCAAAACATATTCTCTAATAAACTTGAACAACTGAAGGCCAGAGATCGTAAAATTGTACATCCAAACATTTTTGCTGCCACTATCAAAAACCCGAGCCAGACCATAACCTCAAACAATCAAATAACTTTTGCTATAACAAGAACTATTTTTAAGCTGCATATCACATTGTAAACTATCTTTTAAACACTATGTCTGGGTATTGAATAGTCCAAAGGATATATTTATATTTAATTCAGTCAAACAAATTACTTTTTAAACAGATGAACTAATCCCTCCGACCAAAAAAAAAAAATAGAACCATAGACCGATATACAATTTTCAAATTTACATTTATCAGTCACCTGCTGAACAATTTATTTAGACTGCACCTGTAATATCTATATCTATTTGTTCTGAAATTATCTGGTTTCCACCCACGTATTTCTAATAGTGTAATTCTTTATGACTAATAAAATTTGATTTGAAGCATCATCATCTTCATAATAATTATAACAACAACAATAATAATAATATTGTTTGTTGCCTTGGGGGTCATGTGATATTTGACATGATAAATATTAAAAAATAATCAATATGCAATCACATTATTGCTACTTACATGGAAAAAATATAAAGCATATTAAACATAATCTTAATGCATTTTCCATGGAAAATAGTCTTTTCAACGGCAAACATTATACTTTTAATAATTATATGCATTACTTTGAAATATCATGTGGTTTTAGAAAAAAAAATGGGGAATTCAGCATTACATTGTACTAAACATAATCAAGTTGTTTGTTTTTAGAGGTATGTGATTTTGGAGCACAAGCGACAAGAGTCTCAACCCAAGAATCTTTTACCCTTGAATTCACCACTCTATAATTGCACTATATTTCCTAGAGCAATCTTCGCTCAACTGATCAAGCAAAACATTTTTTTCAATTGGAAAATACTTTGAATAATTATTCTTATAATTTTATTGCTTTGCTAAACTGCATGAAGTATTCCTTCTATCTAAATTATGTAAAAGGGTCCATCTAAACATATGATGTAACTTAAAATATTGAGATGTTAAAATAAACATTTCTAAAAGAGTCACATGTAATAGCAAACATTTACCAGTCATTATCAAGTATTAATGCTTGGTCACAATAATTTTATTGCAAGTTAAACCAGCCTGTCATTAGTCCAAAAACTTGCATGCAAACAGCAAAGAAACTATTTTTTCATAAAACCTGTGGGAAGGAATCCAATTAATAGTTTATAGAATCAATTTAATATTTATATTTTTTAGTGCACAAATGTATGAAGTTTGTAAAATTTCACTGCTGGATTGTAATCTCACTACACCTGGGTCTCGTTTTATGCAGATTATTTTAATGCAATTTTGAAATTATGCGATTCATGTTTTTTCTTAATATCCTTCATATTTCACTATGTATATTAGATATCAAGAAATTTAAATTATTAATAACTTATTTTGACTTGAAATACTTTTTTTTAAAAAATAATATAACGTTATATTAGCAGCTTATGTGAATATGGCCTGAAGCTGTATTTAGAATCTTAGCTTCTATGTAAATAACCTACTTATACTAATAAGTAAGTAATAATAATAGATTTACACATATGTATAAAAATAACACAATAAATATTCAAAAATTTTAAACTTTTGAAATGTATTTTGTTAGATATTAACAGAAATAAATATTTTTTTAGATTTTTAAAATAAGTAATAATGAAGATTTTATTGATTTTATAAACTGAAAATAATCTTTCTAATGATAATCTTTTATTTTGATTGTGATCTCATTTTTTTTAATCTTTTGTTTTGATTGTGATCTCATTTTTTTAATATAGAAACGACACAAGACTGGAAGTGGCGCTAGTTGTACATTACATCACGAATCTGATTTTTTACTAGTTCACAAACGAACGCATATTGTAAAATAGCGGTAATGATTAAAATATGTATGAAAAAATGTAAAATTAAATACTGTAGTTAATAAAAAAAAGTAAAAAAAAGTGTGTCTTACATTAATTTTTTTTCATAACTTTGAAATTTTTTATTTCCTTATTTTTTTAATGTGAATTTTAAAGTAATTTTTCCTTGATGCTTTGCTTTTATGCCAATTTCTAAAAACTATGGGAACCTATCCCCCATTTTTCTAGGTAAGTTACATTTATTTTTGTGTGATTTCTTTTGGGCACATTTTCTGAGGAACCTATCTACCACATAAAATGAGACACAGGGGTATATTGAAAAAATAATAATAAATGTTAATTACTATAGAAGAACCACATGGTATAGTGGTAAGTACTACCCTATTGGTTCTTTCAATCTGGAATTGTATCATAAGTAGAATGCAGCCATTTTTTGAAGATACCAGGGAATATGTCTAAATTTAAAATTTTTCTTAGGTAGCATACCCATAACAGCCATAGATTTATTTTATCAATAAGTGGTATCTAGATAATCTTAAGTAGAGAGGGAAATGAGTTACATCATGTACTGAAAGTCATCCTCAACTGATATTTATTTAGCATAGTTCATAGTGCCTTCTCTTTGCTATTTCTTTAAAGAAAAATCCCTCTTTGTTTTACAGACAACTATTAGTGGATATATCAAACAAGCATCATGACCCTACCAGTTTATATTCAGCATCTGTATTAGGAATAGAAGTCTTTTCTACTATTCCAAGGATATCAATTGCAAGTTTTAGTTAACAATGGACAGTAGATGGCATCAGGAATGTTATAATTAAGTTCAGTAGTCAGAAACTAGTATGGGAACTAAATAGATGCGTTTGTAATACAATGATGATACATTGTAAGATGGAAGTAATTCTGTGCCATCTAGCACAAGCTCAGCCAACCAGTGATTATTAGATGCATACAAAATTTCTGTCCATAGTATTTAAATTCCTATCCCTGGTGTGGTTTTTGGTTTTTATATTTATCAATAAGACTTGGAAGACAAACCTGGAAGAACTGTAGGCATGCATGGATTAATTATTTTGACTCTATTTTATCTGGAAAAGTGGAGATTTGAAGTTCAAATCAACCTAAAGTTTTGAACCTGAATCAAACTGCTCAAGCAACAACCTTAAATACTAAGAATAGGGATTTTTTATTCTTCTAAAACCCACTGATTGTTCAACATGTTAGGTGGTACTAGAATGGAGAACCACACTTGTTTAATGGTCTATAAACTCAGAATTTGGTGAATTGAACTGTTTAAATTTAATAAAGAAAAATATTAAAAAATTATTTATTTATTCATTTATTTTTTGTCTAATAATCATATCGTTGATGTTTATTTTTAAGAAAATTATTCATCTATCATTCCGTTCGCCATTAACATTCAAGCATTATTAAAAACATTTTTCTCAAAAATATCATAGGTCAGTAGGATAAGTTATATTTTATTTCATATTGTATATGTTGTTATAACATATATAGTTAAAATTACATAAGTAAACTAAGCATACATAAGAACAAATGTTAAGAAACATATAGTATTATCTATCTTTTGGAGAGTTTATTTACATTATATAACTCATTGGAATCTTCAGTTATACATAACTTGAGTTATTTATTGTTTACAGATATTAAAACTGAGTTTCCATTTCATGTTTAGAGGTTGTTTAAATTAAATCTCAGATTTGATCTCCTAAATATTTAAATGGTGATTTTTATCATTTACTCTATAAATAACAATCAATAGATCAAACTCACTCATCTAAAATTATGTAAATAAATTAAACATATATAAAAACAAATGGTAAGAGAGAGGTGGTGTCATCTGCTTTTTGAATCACTTATTAACATTATATGACTTATTAGAAGCTTCAGTTGCATCCTGTTCCATTACATATAATCTGAATTATATACATACTAATTCTAATATTCTCACAAATAAATAATGAATTTATAATATTTACTGAGGCTATAACCTCGATAATATGCGTGTAAAATGCGATAGTAGGGACCTCTACAGGTGTTTTAACCACAAGTGCCCATGTAATAACAATAGAATAGCCAAATAGCTAACATTTCAGTATAATAACAAGTACTTTCCTCAGAGCCTCTTCTTTCTCAAATCATAAGGTGTGTGATGAGATTTAAAATTGTTATTTTTTCTTTTGTTATTTTCTCCCCATTCTCAAATTCTATTGGTTGAAAAGTTTTAAAAAATATTTTATCCTCCAATAGCTTTTTCCAAATTTTGACAAATTTACAAGTGCGTTAAGGTGCTGGCAGGAGAAGCTATATAAAGCACTCTTATAAATCAATAAATAAATAAGTAAAAGCTGAGCACTTTTGAAGCGGGTTGCTTCATATCAATGGCAACAGCATTGTAACTATGAATATGAGGCAAAACACTTTGAAAGCACTCAGCTTTTACTTATTTATTGATTGATTTATAAGACTACTTTATATAGCTTCTCCTGCCAGTGCCTCAACATGATTGTAAACTTGTTATAATTATTTTGAGAAAGTAAAGTGTAGTATTTTCCAAATTTTGTTAATTTTCTTTAATTCACACTTTTCATTTACACTCTTAGGCTTTTTAAAAATCTCTATAGCTTTTCTTAGCAATCTCTATTCATATTATTCAATCTTTGCTAGAATATGTATTTTATTAAAATTGATATCATAGTTAATAATTTAATGTGTGAATAAATGGTTGATGGATTAGATTTTTCTCTAAATGCCAAAATTTGTTCTTCCTTTCTTATATTTATTCTATGATTGGTCTGTCCAATGTATGAATGTGAACAAACTCCACATGGAATTTTATATACACCATGACATTCCAAAGGAATTTTCTCTTTAGGGCAAGGAAGTACTTTATTGGTTTTTTAAAATGTGGTATAAATTGTGTGGATATTATTTTTCTTTAAAACATTACCAATTTTATCAGTTACTCCCTTTATATATAGCAGAACAGACTTAATTTTTGAAGTATCCAAATCTTTTTTATTATTATAAAATTATTATAATTTTGAAATGAATAAACCTATGTGAAAATATTGCACAATTGATTTTTTATAAACAAAATCATTTGGATCTTGATGTTTTAGTGACAAAAAAGACCAGTAATAAAAATAGGAAAACAAATCAGAAATGGCAAATTTAAGTGCAATAATTGAAAGCTGTATTGAGCATTTCAAAAGTAACAGGCTTTAATAATTAACACCATTTGTTTCAAATTTCAAATAAATCAGACTTTATTTGATAAAAATATATGTCTACAAATGAAAAATTATACATGAACTTTGCAAGTACACCTGGGTCTCGTTTTATGTGGTAGATAGGTTCCACATAAAATCTGCATTAAAAAAAATCACACAAAAATAGACTTAACTTACCTTGAAAAATGGGGGATAGGTTCTGTAATTTTCAGAATTTGCATAAAAGCAAAGCAACATGTTAAATTACTTTAAAATTCACATTAAAAAAATAAGCAAATAAAATATGACTAATAAAAAATTTCAAATATTTGAAAAAAATTAATACAACACACTTTTTTTACTTTTTTTTATTAACTACAGTATTTAATTTTACATTTTTCATACATATTTTAATCATTACCACTAGCGTTCATTTGTAAACTCATAAGGAATCAGATTCAATGTGATGTGATGTATTGTGGCTTCTCCTTAAACGAAGTCAAGAATCTCTCAGCAATTATGCCCAGAGAAACCTGTTAGCCACTTTATTTTTATTCATGATGTGATGTACAACTAGTGCCACTTTCAGTCTTGTATTATGTTGATGGTTTTCTGTTTCTATATTAAAAAAATGAGATCGCAATCAAAACAAAAAGATTATACATTATCATTAGAAAGATTATTTTCAGTTTATAAAATCTTCATTTTTTATTTTAAAAATCTAAAAGATTATTTATTTCTGTTATATATAACAAAATACATTTAAAAGTTTAAATTTTTTGAATATTTATTGCGATATTTATATATGTAAGTTTAAATCTATTATTATTATTTACTCATTAGTATAAATAGGTTATTTACATAGAAGCTAATATTCTCGATATAGCCTCAGACCATATTCACATTAGCTGCTAATATAATGTTATATTTTTTTTTAAAAAAAAAAGTATTTCAAGTCAAAATAAGTTATTAATAATTTAAATTTCTTGATATCTAATAAATATAGTAAAATATGAAAGATATTAAAAAGAAACGTGAATCGGATAACTTCAAAATCGCATTAAAATAATCTGCATAAAACGAGACTGGGGGTATTGAAAAAATAAGTTTGTAATACAAAAAAGAATGTGAAACTTCATTCAACAGTTAGCAGTAAAAATAGTTTTTAGAAAATGAACGAAATCTTTTTTATTTGAAATTAATTTTTAAAATGTCAACAAATAAATGTTAACATTTAATAAATTTATCAAATTCTGCTTTAAAACATTAAAGTTGCTTTATAATTTTTAGAATATCTTAAAAGATCTTAACACTCTGTCAATAATGACAGAGTAGCAATCAATTTGATGAGGCGGGGTGATTAGAAAGCTGTTGTTTTCTTTGTTAATATTATGCTAGATGGTATTACCTTCTATTCTTATAAACAAGCATATACATATAAAATAAAAATGTAATCATGTATCCTTTGGATTTATAGTAATTGTTGCACAATTATTGTGTACAAATAATCAAGAATCTCAATAAACTACACAAAACATTAAGTTTTTAGTTATTCCAAAAATGATCTCAAAGTAGTCTTGCAAATTGTCTTGAAATAGATTGGAAGAGAATAAGTCCACAAATATATGGAGCCAGAATTTTTTACTTTGACCTTGTCACTGTTCAATTATATTGCCTCTTTATAAGAACATGAGTTTGGCTATTTAAAAAAGTAGTGAAAAATCTTATATGGCTAATTAGAGGAATTTGAACTCAGAATTTTTCAGTCAATTCATCCTCTACTTCATCTCAACAATTGGTATACATATGCAAAAAACATTCAGTATAAACAAATTACACACTGCCTTAGAATTGATAGATGACTGTACTAATGTGATTTAAAGCAAACTAATTATATTGGTTTCTCTAGATTTGTCTGGCCAAAAGCCTTTATGTGAAGTGCAAATATGTTAAAGCATCTTAAAATGATGCTTTCATTTTAAACATTTGGGTTATATAATATTTTGATTCATTCCCCTCTTTAATCTCACTATGTGCCATTTCTGATTACTCTTTTAATGATTACTAATAAATGGCTAACTAGAATTGCTTATCACCCATCTTATTGAAAGAAAAATTCTAAGCTTGTTTGCAACTTGAAAAAGCTTCAACGTATATTCCAGCTAAGACATAATCTTTAAGGCATGAGCATGAAAGGCATGTGTACTGATCTTAATGCAATAATACCTATCAAAAGGGTAAAATATTGAAGAAAATATAAAACTGTTACCACACAAAAATGAACTAATCTTACAGTTTCCATTCACATTGTTCATCTTGAAGAAGCCTTTGCTTTGCAAAGAGCTACTTTACTCTATTTGTCTAAAACAGTGTGACAATGATGTTTTAGTTGTAATAATATGATGGGATTATTTGCAGTTGAATGTATTTGGAATATTTAAATAAAGTTTAATTTTTCTAAAGGCATTCAATACATATATTAGATGATGGAAATAGTCCAATATAAAAATGCAACTAATATAAATGTTTTTAGAAAAATTCAAACTTCTATTTAAACTTTTCAAATATATTCAAGTGTTAATAATAGTGCACCAGTTAGTATATAATGCAATGTTTCCAGTGGTATATTTTCATCTTTTCTTCAGGTATTGCTGGTCTAAACCATCAATGATACTAGCATGAGGATTGAACCAGGGAACTGTGCAATTGAAAAAAAATTTAAAAAGCTACTTACAACATAATTGCAAATACCCCATAATCTAGTGTGATAACTCATAATGGTCAGAAACTACTCATTAACCTTGTCTTTAATAAAAAGTGGATAAATCAAAAAAACTCGTGTAGATAAGTATATGAAATTTCTCCTGATTGTTGCTATTGACAGAATAGCCTAATTAGTTAGTACATCACTTTAAATTTAATATACACAAATATAAATACACCTAGATTTGATTCCTATGCTAGTACTGTCACTCTTCGGACCAGATACATCTAAAAAAGGAAGAAGGCTACCACCCAAAACATCAAGTTAGCCTGTGTACTACTACTACTAACTAATTGTTATATGTGTTCAAAAGGGTTAAATAAAATTGGAATATTTCTAAAGAACATTTAATTGTTAAGATTACATTTAGAAGTAATTGAACATGCAATTGCAATTATATTTTGATTTTACAGTATCTTTATTCATGTGTTTCAATAATGTGTGGTGGCATGGATGTTATTTAGAACATCTATAATATTTGGAAGGATTTGAACCCAGACTATCAAGCTCCCTTGAGTCTTTGACTCCATCTTATACAATCAATAAACATGACCACATACATGCAAAGAAGATAGATGATCTCCAATATACATATTCCAAGCTGAATCAGCTCTCATCAGTTGGTCCAGATCATCCTCTCTCACACATATGTGTTATCAATGCTCAGTTTATATTAAGATAGCAAAACTTTAAACTTTAATGGATGGGTTTCAGTCTTCTCCACTCTTTAGTGATCCATACCATTGAAAATCTGATAATGGGGTGTTCACAGCCTTTGTGCCAATTTTTGTTGTGTCATACCTGACCATAAATCAATCTGACTCTTCATATGTAGGATCTGTAATAGTAAGTACAATTAC
The DNA here is from genome assembly GCA_028023455.1 of Epiperipatus broadwayi. Lineage (NCBI taxonomy): Eukaryota > Metazoa > Onychophora > Udeonychophora > Euonychophora > Peripatidae > Epiperipatus > Epiperipatus broadwayi. Next base: position 141,818 of record JAQFVV010000626.1, read on the forward strand.
AGCTACTTTATTCCGTTAACATTATGCATTTATTTCATATACTATATAGTTGCCAAAAAATAAGCTTTACTTTTAGTGCAAGCTTGTTATCAAAGTTCATTGTTTTTTTACATTGAAAAAAACATTCTTATGCTTTGTCTTTTTACTTAAGGTTTTGGTATATTTATTTTTGTTGTTTTATAATCAGCTTCTTTATAAACTCTCCAGGGTGATTTGATTTTTTTTTTTATTCTTTTGTTTTCGATCTAGTTTCTTCTGGTAATTGATTTTTTTTCCCATCCACTTTTTTTTAAAACAGCATCATTATTGAAGAAAAGATAGTGGGTTAGTTTAATACGATAAATTGTGTAATTTATCTACACTTGTTGACTTCTTAAAAGACTTTTCTTTTTTTGCTCAAGACTTATTATTTTCAAAGTGATATGCAATAATAAATATTTAAAGTCATTTTATTATTACTGCTTCGCAAATAAGCTCTTAATTTATAATTATTTCCAGAAATAATATACAAACTCCATTAAACGTCAGTAATAAGTAATAGTTGTTTATGCAAAAACCATTAGTCATTTCTCTAATGCGTCTCTATGGAAGAAATGTTAACAATTGAAACGATAATATAAGAATAAAATAATAAAAGTAAAATCATCACGTGCAGGCGACCCACTTTTAGGCACAATTGATAAAAACTATTTTGAGTTATCAAATCGTTTCTGTAACTAGAGGGGATTTGAACACAAGCTTTCAAGCTTTCTTCTGTTATTCAATCCATCTTATATAACCGACCATATTTTGTGCTAAATCAGCACTTATCAGTTAGTGCAGATCATCATCTACCACATATATGTAATCAGTGCTCAGTTTATATTAAGACAGCAAATTTTCAAACTTTAATTGAAGAGGTTCCAATATTTTCCATCCTCCAACTCTTCAACCATCCTTATTATTAAAAATTAAAAATTTGATGATGGGATATTCAAAGCCATTTTTGATGCCAATATTGTTGTCATACCAAGGTTGACTTTAAGTGACTCTGACCCCTCATTATAGGACCTTTAATATCTCCCATTTAAATACATAGAAGAGGGATGAGCAGAATTCAGACTGAATCTGTAGTAATTAAATACAACTATATGGTATATATTGAACTTTAAATATAATTAGAGGGGATTGGAACACAGATCTCAATTTCTCTTCAGCTATCCACTCCATCTTATATAACTAATGCACATGACCACATACATGTGAAAGTGATAAATGATCTCCAACATAAATATTTCTGCTAAACCAGCACTTATCAGTTGATCCAGATTATCATCTCCCACATATATGCGATAAATCCAATTTTCTTCCAGTATAATGACTTTTAAGGTAATTTTTTGGTTTAATGCAATGACAGAATGGCAAACTCTGGAGGTCAAAGTTCACAACTAGCAGTCCAGACCTGTCATTTCTGGTACTCGGACTTCTCATGAATTCAGAACTACATTCAATTATATTTTTAGTTTTAAAGTGAGGTTTGCATCCTGTTCGTTAGTATAGACATTATTTGTACTGTACAGTAGGTGTTATATCCTCACATTATTTCACCAACTTTGCTCTTACAAAAAAGTGGATATATCAGGAAGAACTTCATATATAAGTATATGAAATTTCTACTGACTGTTGCCTTTGGCAGGATGATTCAGTTGGTTAGAGAATTACCTTAAAATTCAATACTTAAGAATTTAAGGGTCCCGGTTCAATTCCCATGCCAGTAGACACTGGAAGCCAGCAATACCTGGAAAAAAAAGAGAGAATAATATCTCTCGAAACAATGTGCATATACTAACCTAGATGCCATTACTAAGAGTTGAATGTATTTGGGATATTTAAATAAAGTTAAATTTTTTAAAAGACATTCAGGACTCATATTAGATTATGGAAATAATCCAACATATAAATACTACTTATCATTTTAGTTTATGTTTTTAGTCACTGCATGGGCTCTACTAAAATGATATTGTTGAAACTTATTGCTAAATTGAACAATTTTTGAAAATTTGTTTCTCCTACATAATATTAAAGTACAAATTAATTTTACATTGCATATTTTTAAATTTTCTTATTAATTCTCAAATACTCTGACAGCTTTCTTTGTTATCACCTGCTATAAGCTTTCAACTTTTATTTTAATATTAAACCATTATTATTTATCTGAGTATAATAAATTTAACCTTATTTGACAAATATTTTTGTTTAGACATTAAATATTTTTTTTAAATCACATTTGATTTTTGGAATTATTTTAAAAATTTGATTTTGGTCAAAACAGAACAGCATTTTGTCATTGAACTGCATGAAGGAACAGAGCCAATTTTCAAAATTAACCAAATCTTCTTTGTTTGATGCTTGTATTAAAAATCTAGTAAATCTAATAATCTATGCTTTAAAATTTTTTAATTTTTTAATATTTTTTACAATATTACTATATTTTTTAACAGATTATTAATGATGACACCTTGTAGACATTATATTTCCTGCAACTGTGATTTCCATTGTAATGTTACTCAAAAAAATGTATTCTTTTATATTTAAAAATAAAACATTTTTACAGAAAATAAAAAATATAAAATATAGTTTTGATTTCTAATAATTATCACATGATTATTATGTAAAAATAATCATCATAAACTTTTCAAAAAGTTAAGTTTTTAGTCATTCTTAATATTTTTTCAAAATAATATGAAGTTCGATACCTCCAAGAATATAATACAAGTCCATCATTGTGCACTTTAACATACTTAGAAATTTCTGCTTTTTTGATTATCCTGACATCTTTAGAAATTTTTTTTAAATTAAAATATTAGTAAAAAAAATACATGAATTTTAGTTTTGGAATAAAAAAGATTAGCAAAATCTTTCAATAGAGGGTTAAAAATGCAAATTAAAATTCTAGATTTTTCAGGCATCAGACCCATGCCTGAAAGAAAGCATTGGTTAATTGTAAATTACTTTTTTATTTGTCTTTCAAAATGGGCAAAAAATAAGATCAACTGTAAATGTTGACTTTTATAAAATACAATATTAGAGAACATATATTAAAGAACAAATATTTTGTGAATATATATTTTTTTTATTTTTTATATTGTTTTACTTAATCAATATATAGTACAATTAAAATGAATTAGTAACAAAAATTAAAAAGGATAAAATGAAAAAAAAATGTATTTTTTATTATTATCAGTAATAAATGGAGTAACATTGTGAAGAAAGGCTAAAGATTTTAGGTCATTGCTGTTTATTGCCAAGACATTTTTTAGCTTAGGTGATCCAAATTTGATTGCAATAAGTCACAGGACATACCTATCTTGTTCAGAACTTTGTGTTTGGCTTCAACTCATGAACACTCAATCACGAATGCTTTTGATACCTGATAGTCAAATATCTAACATTAAGGGAAAATGTTTTATTTTGCAATTAGAAAATACACTTAATTTTGTAGATATATTAAGTGTGTGGTGATGTAAAGTAAGAAAAGCATAACAGTGAAAATGTTTAATTTATTATGCTGAGGATGCTTTCGATATCTTTGTATTGATGTCATAATCATAGCAATGAATGAGTGAAATCTGTGATATAAATATCATGTAAATTATATCCAAATATGCTTACATAACCCATTTTTTAGAGAGGGGGAACATGATTCCTTTTTGTTTATAGCATTATGATTATTGGCAATATGCCCAAAGTTCTTTTATTCAGTATCGTTCATTTCTAGACATACAATGCTGGCTTACATAGGTTCAAATGTATGACCAAGTTTGTTTTCATATTCTAGAAATATGGATTTGTGGTCTGGATTGCCTTTTGCTCTTTTGTATGATATTGGTATTAGGAAAGTCTTATTGCTAGTCTGGCATGAGATTCTCTGAGTTAAATGGCACTACAGTTGGTTTGATTACATAGAATTTGTTCAGGTGAAAGTTTATCCTTGGCATTGTTGATCAAGCAGTTTAGAATGAGTGGAGGGTGAAAGCTAATTCTATAGAATTTGGTACAAATTTTATTAATATTTCAAGAACAAACTTGGCCATACCTTCGAACCTACATCAGCCAGCATTGCATGTCTAGAAAAGAACGATCCTAAATGTAAGATAAATGAAACCTGGCATATTACCAATAATCATAATGCTTTAAGCAAAAAGGAATCCTGCTTTTCCTGCTTTAAAAAGTGGGTGACATAAGCATATTTGCATACAATTTGAATACAATTTACATGATATTTATATCACACTTTTCATCCACATTTTCACTCATTCATTGCCATGGTTATGATATCAATACAAAGATATTGAAAACATGCTTAAAATATTAAATGAAAAGTTTTCCTTGTTAAGCTTTTCTTATTTGCATCGCTCAATGCTTAATTGTTTTATGAAAAGTAAACGTTACTTAATTTCATGTTCTATTTTTCCACAACGAATAGATGTTTTGTTTTTGAATTATAAAATATGTGTAAATATTTCAATTTTTTCAATTATTTATGCATTTATTTTTAGATTATGCTATAAAAATGAATAAGAAAATATATTAAACTGCACTTAAATATAGTAAAAATACAAATCTTTGATCCACTATTTACATATTTATTTTTAGATGAACATCAGACAATTACCATTTCATATGCTTACATGTGCTGTTAATAAGAGTAATGTGATGAGATGTGATGTATTATGGCTTCTCCTTAAACGAAGAAGAAAATCTCTCCAATTATTTCTGAAATTTTTCCCTTCCTTTCTTTCCCCCCCCCTTTAATTTCACTCTCTCCCTCCCCCTCTCAAAAAATTTTTTTTTTTTTACTCTATCTTTCCCCCTTTCCTTCCCCACAAAAAAAAAAAAATACATTTTCTTTTTTCTTTTTTTTTTTTTTTTTTTTTTCCTCCACTTTATTATTCCTTTTTTTATTTTATTTAAAAAAATAAAATATTTTTATTTTTTTTATAAAAATAAAAAAAAAACACCCTATTTTATTTCCAAACTCTCCATATGGTAGCGTCACCTAGTGCAAGCCTTTGTAATCAATGGATGAAAAAAACATTTCTGCATAAAATCTCTATCTAATCCCTACTCATCCAACACATCCAGACTAGTTTCTGGCTTGTGGCCATCATCAGTGAGGAGTCTTGGATTTGAGAGCACTGCGCCTAGATCTTAGGATCTAATGCAACCCTCCAGCAGCCATCTTTTACTTTTCTAGTTAACTATAAATCTAGAACCCCAAAATGAAAACACCATAATGATTCCAACCCAAGTTCATTTGCTTGTATAGTCATATAAATCTGAACTCAGTTCAGTATCTATACATTTTGGTGGTTTTAGTTTTCCAAAAACCATACAGACACCATTATTCTATGGGAAGGATGGGTATATTACCATCAAAACATCTGCCTATTCTTCCTATAGGATAATGGTGGCTGTGGCTTTTGAAAAACTGAAGATACCAAAATGTATAGATGCTAAACTGAGTTCAGATCAATATGGTTAGAAACATTATAGTGTTTTTATCTTGGACTCCTGGTTTTATAGTTAACCAAATAGGTAAAAAGTGGCTGCTGGAGGATTCTATTGTATCCTAAGATCTAGATGCAATGCTCTCAAATCCAAGGCTCTTCACTGATGAAAGCTACAAGCAAGAAACTAGTCTGGAGATGATAGATGAATAGGCACTATATAGGGATTTTATGTACAAACCTTCCTGCATCCATTGATTATGAAGGCTTGCACTAGGTGACAAATATTATGTTGTGGAAATGGGATGGAGCAGAATATAGGAAAAATTAGATTGGGAAATGTAAAATTAAGTAGCTAACAAGTTTTTCTTGGTATAATTGCTGAGAGATTCTTGACTTCGTTTAAGAAGAAGCTACAATACATCACATACTAGATTACTATATAAAATTCAAAGTTCCATTATTTGCTTATCATAAAAAAATATGCTTAATCTTCAATTTATTGATTAGTTGTCATGGTGTTGCTTAATGGCTGAAAAAAATGGTAATTGCATACATTGAAATCGGTATTTGAATTTCATTAAATGGAATGATTTAATTTGTTTTGATTTGAAGCCCATCAGTGCAGATTGTATACTTAATCTAAATACTAAGCCTTTAATATTATCATTTGATTATACTAAAGTATTAATAATACTATACATATTAGGGTAATTATAATTCAGAGTTGAATAACTTGGTTTTATTAGTTTGAAGGATAATTCATTATGATTTGTTAGTCATATAATTGTGAAGCAAATCATAATATATTATTTTTCAAACTAATAAAGCCAAGTTATTAAACTCTGAATTATAACCAATTTTATGTCATCTTGATTGTATATTGTATATTAAAACAGGGTGACAAAACTCTTTATACAGTAGTGCCACTCAGTGCAAGTCAGAGAAATCAATGGATGCTAGAAGGCTTATGCAGAAAATTCCTATCTTGTGCCTACTCATCCAATATCCCCAGACTAGTTTCTAGCTTGTGGCTTTTATCTGTGAGAAGCTTTGGATCTAAAAGCACTGCTAAGATATAGGTGCTGTTCTCATATCCAGGTGCAGTGCTCTCAGATCCAAGCCTCCTCACTGACAAAAGCCACAAGCTGGAAACTAATTTGGGGATATTGGATGAGTAGGCACTAGATAGGGATTTTATGCACAAGTCTTCTGGCATCCATTGATTACTCTGGCTTGCACTGAGTGGCACTACTGTATGGAGAGTTTTGCCTCTTTTAATAACAGTTATGAGCAAGCATAAGAAATAGTGGTCATGTGATGTTTAGTAGATTATATTGTATATTATAGGGTTATTTCAGGTACTGACTTTCATTTTATATTACTATAAGTTGGTGCAAGTGGTGAGATACGTTAGATGAGTTGAACTTGTGAATTGCATTTTATTATATTTTTGTATTGTAGACATTTTATTCCATTACAATTTGATGTTGCAAATATATAAAGTTGTAAAAGAGAAATTTTTATATATTTTATTAAGGATAAATTGATTAATGTACATAAATCTGTAAGATAGCAAAGCCTTTTATTGCCATTGAGTATTTTATCCCATTATGATTGGTTGGTCCAATGAGGACATACTACTATGTATGAGACAATATCCACTCCATTAGCATTGTCTTTATTTTCATTTTTATTAGCATTATTTTCATTTTACTTATTGTTTTCATTCTGTTACAAATGGTTATCAAATTTGTAGAGCATACTAATGTTATTTTTGTCATCTATTCATGACTCGGTTTTATTCTGTTACAAATGGCATCAAAATTTGTAGGGTATTAAATAAGAACCTATCACTCTTTTATTCTGTTACAGTATGCATATATAAAATATCATGCATTAAAATATATACAGCATTCTATTTTTATTGATGTCTTAATATATATTATTTTAAAATTAAATTGCATATACATATATTCTAACAAATGGCATTAATTCTAAATGAATATCTTAAATATTGCGAAGTTTAACGAAATACAATTTTTACTAAATGAATAGATTTTGTTAAACAAATAAGTTTTGGCTAGGGGATTGATGTTTAATAAGCTTCCACGTTGTAGCCAAATCTAACTAAAAGATATTTTCCGTAATATTGGTTTTTGAAAGATGAAAATTTTCTTAAATATAAATTAACGAAAGATGCATTTCTTAAGTATCAATTAAATATGCGATGCATCAATTATATATATTCTAGTATAATAAGTATAGATTAAATAATTTCTAAGTATAGATTTAATATAATAATTTCTCAAGTGCAATGTATAGGCTAATATATTTTTCATACGTATAAATTAAATATAATCTCCTTCGTGCGACAGCGTTACAAGCCAATTGTAACTAAATAAAAATCAGTTCAAACAAATGAAAAGTTATTCTTTATTTTGTTAACTTTATAAAAACTTATTAAATTAACATAAAACGCATTTTGCAATCTCTCGATCGGTCATCCACATTGGATTTTAAATAGCATTAAAACGATTGGGAAAGTTTACAAATATCACATATATTATTGGATAGTTTAAGTTAATTATAACTTTATTCTAAAACAATGAGAATTTTTATTTAAATTGTCGCACATCCACGTTATGGATTGATTGTACTTTATTGAAATCTCTATGGCATTTAAACACTTAAAGCTAAATTGCATGTGCCAATTATAACATTTTAAGGATGGATCGATGGATGCTTCACCATTCCCAGCTGACACTATTTCTGAAGCCTACTGGGATGATGATGATGGTACAGAACATCTATAATTTTAATTGCCAGGGCACCAAATTGCAACTCTAATAAAATATAAAGGTTAAATCTCAATTCAATACTCTTAGTAATAATATTTCATGAATGGATTAATACATAATCGATTTGAGAACACTGAGAACGCATTAAAATTGACAATATTAATTTCTTTAAGAATTCCAGGTTATTAGCGCATTCCCCATTCACTATGACTAAAGCTACAATTAAATTTTATTCTAATCATAAAGTTCTATATTCGTCTCCACCTTCCTGATCCACCCCTCCATCAACTTCACATCCATATATCTATTACACTATTATTTATTTGACTATTAAAATTTACATTTTTTTTGTACTAGCTCATTTCTTTCATTATAATCTCTTCTCAGGGTTTTTTGAATAATTAGGTGTGGAAATCGAATAAGCTGCGATAGATTATTGGTGATAAACACTCCTCTCTTGATCGCCTCCAAGGTGATCTCGGTTGTCTTTAATGCAGTTTAATATTTATTTACATTAAAGCTCGAATATTTTAAGCTTATTAAAATCTTCTAGTAATACATTATAAACCTATTCACTATTATAACAAAATTATAAAGAAGTGCATCCAGAGAGGGGTTTGAATACAACGGATGGGGAAAGGATTTTATGCCCACCCCACTGCACTCGCTATCACTCAATAACTATCTCTATTCACAGTTTATACTTCAATAATATTAAATTATTTGGTAATTTTAAGTATCCGAAATTAACCTTTTAAATAATCCTACTGAATATTAGTTACGTACATGATAATTCAAATATTAATAATAATATATTGATGTATGATTGGATTGGAAATATCTAGATAATAATAACCCACAAAAACATTAAGACATACGCAAATTTTATTTAAAACAAATAACAAATTTTATTTGACAAACTATAATTCAATACAAAAACATATACATTATATTTACGCTTTCATTTTATCTTAAATATAGTGAATACCAATTTTTTCCCGTTTTCAATGCTTTCTCTTTTATTTCTGATTTATTTTAGAACTAATTTCTCCCCTAATTAAATTTAATAATTTTATTTAACAAATCTAAAATTAATATTCCCTCGCAAATTTCTTGATCTTATCTTATCATCCTGATCAAACATTCTTTTGCCCTAATCTTTACAACAGAGATATCTTAAAAATAGTGAGACTAAGTCATTGCAAATAAATTGGCATCAAGCCCAACCATCATCACAGTGCACACACTCTATATTCATGTTCTTATAACATAATAATATTTTAACAATATTACCTTTCCAGCGAAGTTCTCAGCTGGCCACGTAAATATTTATTAAATAAATTTATATACGCACTGCTTACGCCTACGCTTAACATTTGTAAGTTTTATTTAACCCTTAATTTCACCTTTATCAACTTTATCATTTTTGGCTCGAATGACAAATTAAATCTACAAAACAATATTCAAATACACCAATCGCACATACATTATCTGCATTCATTCTGACATTAAATTGAGTTTGCGACCTGGTATCGATACTTATAATAATGCTTATCATGGCTATCTCTCATACACACGTAAGGAATATCAAATATTAATATGAGGCAGGCAGTGACCCGAATAAGAGAGAACCTTTTCACTAAGGTTGAGATACGCTAGGATTTTTTATCGCTAGTCATACAAAAACATAGGTATACCAAATACCTCTGGCCATCAAAATAAGAAACCTTCTTATGGTGCAGAGAATACTCAAGTGGGAAAACTCTTCCACTGGGTTCAAATACTTTATGAATATAGCATAAATCTTAGTGAACTAGACGTCACTGGCTTTGTGGAGATCTTTGTCTATCCACACACATACAGGTCAAAACATCAAATTATACAAGTAAAACTTTCATCTCTTTAATATTCTTGCGACTAGTGAACTGGAACATGAGCCCATAAATTTTCCAAGCATAAATCAGCTTGTTTCTGGCCTTAGATCTATGATAACAATAATAATAAATAATAAGAAATGCGTATAAAATTCTCAAAAACGATTTCCATGCACTTTTGTAAGGAAATGATGATGATGTAGCCAATAAACATGCAAATCATCCATAAGACTCAGCATTTGACAATAACTTCTGATGCTAATAATAATATCTCTAAGTTGGTTTTTTTTAAATTGTTTGTAAAGCATTTTAAATAAGGCATATCAGAACGACATGATATAAATTTCACCTACCCCCAAAATGACAATAATAGCAAAAGTATTTAAATAGATATATATAAAATCATCTGATGTCAATATCACCTACCCCCAAAATAACACTATTATAATTACAGCATGAATTATAATTACAGCATGAACATAAAGAAAGAAATTCTCTTTTTTTTTCTTTTTATATAGATATTAAATGTCCTACGTACATTATAGTGAATAATAAATATATATATACTTAATATAAAGTTCTTTAGCAAGTGTCCTCCAATTAATTAATTTTAAAATAGATATACATACTCAAACATAAAGACAGAATTTTTCTTCTTTTTTTATATTAAATGTCCTACATACATTATAGTGAATAATAATAATAATAATAATAATAATAATAATAATAATAATAATAATAATAATAATAATAATAATAATAATAATAATAATAATAATAATAATAATAATAATAATAATAATAATAATAATAATAATAATATAATAAAAAAATTATACTTATATAAAGTTCTTTAGCAAGTTTTTTCCAAGTTCCTGATTTCCACTTTTCCTTTTTCCTTTCCTCCATCAGTTTATAAGAGCATATAAGTCTTTGTAACAAAAAGTTCTTTTGATAGAGTTTGGTTCTCTGCCATCATAAATACAATTTTTATTTTGCTGAACCATGTTCCACATTTCCCATTCTATGCAGGTTACAGTTAAACTTTTTAATTTTATGCAGGTTATAGTTAAACTTTTTAATTTTATGTAGATTTCAGTTAAACAGCCTTTGTTTAACTTTTTCATTATATAAGTCTGTTTTTGATTGTCCTTTTTCATCTTTGAATTCATTTTATATATTTAAATTGAGTTACATATACATCAAACTTCTAAGTTTTAAATTTTACTATTTGCTGATACAATTATGATTATTGGTTAATTTCTGGAGATTAAAATGTGTGCCAATTTAAAATTTATTCACTACATATTGTCTTTTCTTAAGAGAATGTTAGATTTAGCCAAGTTATTCTGAAGAGACAAAAAGTAACAAAAACGATTTTTAAATTTTATAGCACAGTTTTCTTTAAGTCAAGGAAAGCTTGTAAAAGGAAAGCATCAAATATAACCAGCCCCTCCCCTCTGCTAACAGAGTTTTTATAGAGAAATACCACCTGGCCATTCTCTTTATAATTAATTGACTTGTTCCTTTTTCTCTAGTTAATTTTTAACCTTTTTGCCCCTTCAGAAAAACATGCCAAATTCCAATCTGTATTTTACCAGATGACTAACAATTAATTTTGCAATTCAACAGCTATAATTGCCAATTAATTTTTGACATTTCACAGACTATCATTGTTAATGGTCCACTTAAATTCCTTGGTGAAAATTGGTATCATTTAAATGCCTTGATAATTGACTAAGTAATATAATACTGTGAAACCTACACTAAAAGTAAATAACAGAAAACGCTTTCTTACTTTTTCCATTAAATAATGAAACAAAATATATTTTATAGCCCAGTTTCAAGCCCAGACTTTGAATTAAATTTGGCTGCTAATATTAAACTTATTAAAATGATTTAATTTCTTATTCAAATATTGCTTTACAACATGCAAGGAATGATTATTAATTGTGAATTTTACAATTGAGATCCACAATTAGATTATATACACACGCACATTGCACATATACATTTCTTTAAATTGACCAATTTAATGCCTTAATCTTTATTTATTACAACTCATACCTATATTATTATTATTTTTTCATCTACTTTCATGAACTATTTATTTCTCACTTAGTATAAAATAATGTCCATTCATTTTCACTCTCTAACACAGTTTTAAGAGTCACACATCTTTTCCCTTTTCTCAGTCAACCTATCAACAAATGTATAAATTTTGCTTTTCTAAATATGTTTTTACTATTAACTTGACCCATAAATAAAACTAAAATAATCTTTTGGATAGAAACATCTTAACAATAAATTTTTAGATTGCTTACTAAGTCAAACATATGCAATCCCTTTAAATATGGGTTCAAACTTAGTCTTTGCTAAAAAAAATTCTTATTAAAGAAAAAAAAATACATACATTATGAGGAAAATTTTTGTTGAATCCTATTTTGCATATATTTAACTCTAAAACTGGAATCTTGGACAAATCCAAGGGCTACAATATATATATAATATCTTCATTACATATTTGCATGGATTTGTATATGTAAACATTGACATATAATGCCAATTTTTCAAGCAGACAATGCAAACTGAAATCACATCATCTAGTAGTAACAATAGTATTTATCTAACCTCTGATCAGTTAAATACTAGTATTATCGATAGATGGCACTGTTTCAGTTTGCTATAACAATTTAATAGATTGTTGTCTAATTATATTGAGGCTGAATTTTATTTAGATTATTACTTTAAATTTTTTTTATTATATTTTAAAATTTACATACCCACTGATGCATATAGTTTGTTCATCTATGTAATGGAGTGTTTTTTTCTTCTTTATAACCTAGAATTGAGTGCGTTTTCAACGAAGTTTACCATGTACATGATTATGGTGAACTTCACAGAAAGTTCATTCAGCTTTAGATTATAAAGAAGAAAGAAACCACTTCATTACACAGACAAACAAACATATGCAAATTTAAATTACAAATGCAAATGAAGAGAAAAATTAATTATATATATATATTAACCCATAAGTGCTGACAGCTAGTTATTGTATATAAATTACATGACCATTATTTTTATGTTTAAACAAGCCAATAAAATATTAGCAAACTGTTGTCAAAGTTACACTATCTTATGCAGTAAATAGAATTTATTTATTAGTCGTGTCCAAAATCTTCAATTAGGTTACTGCATTAGCAACTGTTGTCAAGAAAGCACTACAATTAGGCAGTACATGGAATTGACTTATTATTTTTGTCTAATGCCTTTATGAAGACTGTATAACATTTACAGAAAATTTAAAGATCTTATTCAATGAAAGTAAGTGGATTCCATTTACTGCTTAGCTGTAGTAATTCCATTACTCTGTTTAAGCATGAGTGTTGTAGGTATGTAATTTACTTATATATGTGTTAACAATATTATAGAGTTAGTTACTACCCATGGATATTGTTGTGAATATGGAGATACTATTGTATTAAGATTTTAAAGTGTCAAACAACTGTAAGTTTGTTCAAATTAATATAAGAAGTTAGAAAAAAAATTTTTGAAAATTGCTCAAAGAGTTTACAAAAATTTTCTTAATTAAAAAACTTTGTTTTAAATAAAAAAAACAATTGCAATTAATACAAATTGAACAATAGATAAAAAAATTTAAAAATACCTTATAAATAAATATATATTTTACTTAGCAAAAGAGAAAGTAAGTTACATTCTAAAAAGAAAGATTGAAAAATTATATATCTAAATGGATAATATCGAATTATAGAACCAATTGTATGTAATTTATTTATTATAGAACTATGTGTTACACTATTTTAAATAAGTGCATTTAAGCTCCTTCTACTAACTAATTTTTTATTACCTTATATCTTACTTGAACAGGAAGTAACTGAAACTTCCAATGGGTTATATAATGTTTGTATGTTTCCTTTTATGTATGTCAATGCACCTTCTTTTCACATGTATCTCAATTCTATTACAACCAAAACTTCCAATGGGTTATATAATGTTTGTATGTTTCCTTTTATGTATGTCAATGCACCTTCCTTTCACCTGTATCTCAATTCTATTACAACCAAAACTTCCAATGGGTTATATAATGTTTGTATGTTTCTGTATGTAAATGCACCTTCCTTTCACCTGTATCTCAATTCTATTACAACCAAAACTTCCAATGGGTTATATAATGTTTGTATGTTTCTGTATGTAAATGCATTTTCCTTTCACCTGTATCTCAATTCTATTACAACCATCCATCAACCTAGAAGTCAGAGCTCCTCTCACACTACAAATGTGTTAAAACATATACTTTTTCAAGTATTCCCATATAGCATATGTTACAATTCAACTTCATATCCACATTATATCTTAGTTAAATAATGAACTAGTAGGGTGATATGTAAATGGTCTGTTTTATAATATCATTACAGTAAAGGTTTATTTTTAGAGTACCATTTATTGCATTATACCTATCGTTATCATTCAAATTCAGTTCAATAATAACATATTTTGTCACAACTACTCTACTTTGCCTGACAATATTTTAAATGGTTGAGGAATGCTATGTACTAAGACTCATCAGTTTATTTCAAAACACATTTTTGATTTTTAAAAAATCATTTGGTTAGTTGCATAGGCAGTCATATGATGCTCAAATATCAAAATATTAAGGTTGGTAATAATAATTTCATTCAATTCATCAAATAGATATTTTTACCTTTTTTTTTTTTGCTGAGAATCATTTCAACACCTTCATCTTATTGATTGTATCACTTAACTGCTGAATCTAAATGAGTGTAGCATATTTTCAATTATCAAAACCCTATTTTAAATTTAGCATGTCATATACACTTTAACACATGTAGTGTTACTTATCATTATCTAAATAAGTAAATAACTTTTGTTTTCTTTTTAAATTGCTTTGTTAATTACAGTATATAAAAATTATTGTCCACCATCATTATCATATTTTTATTCTAATAAATCAAATTTTTCTCCACATATATATATAAATTATCCTATAATGAATATTTTATTTCACCATTACTTTGTCATTAATAATACGCTGATGCGTTGCAGTGAAATTTTTCTACATAATAATTTATGTAGGCTTAGTGCTTTCAGAATTATTTGTTACTCCATAATCATGGAGTAACAAAAAACTCTGAAAGCACTAAGCCTACATAAATTATTATATAGAAAATTTTCATGGCAATGCATCATTAGTTATAAATTATCCTATAATTTTATTAATGTTTCAACCATATTCTATGGTCATTTTCAAAATCTATTTTCAAATTTATTTCCTCATGCTATTGATGTAAATGAATTTGTAATTTGGAAATTGACAATTTTTACAAAAAAAAGATAGACTGCTCTTCTCTTGCAAAAATTGTTTATGTTAAAACTAGAGAGCATTTGAATTACATATTGTAATGAATTACATTTGAATTACATATTGCATGAGTATTAAATTCAAATATTATATATATATAATATTTAAAATTCATGCAACTGTTATGGATAACAAGAAGAGGTTGAAAATGAAACAAATGGGTGACAGAACAAACAGATGTTTCTGATATCATTGAAAGAATTAAAAGTCTGAAGTGGAGTTGGGCTGAACATATTGTTAAAAGAGATGATAATAAATGGACAGTTGAACTCTTAAACTGGATTCCAAGATATTATAAAAGGCCTAGAAAGAGACCACATGTGAGATGGATGGATTGAATAAGGATGTGTACTGATATGATTTGCAGAAAAAAGGCTAGAAATCACATCAACTGAATTCCAGGAGATTATAAAAGACCTAGAAAGAGACTGCATGTGAGATGTGTGGATCAAATAAGGATGTGTATTGATATGATTTGCAGAAAAAAGGCTAGAAATCATGTAATGGTTGAACATGATAATATATATATTAAATACTGTAAACATCTTCTATTACATGTTTTTATTGTTCGGAATATATTCGTTTTTAAGTATAATAATCAAATTATACTTAAATACTAATTATTTAAAGTATTATAACAATTATTCATATTTTCACAGTCTACTTTTTTTACATTAGTTATATTATATTCAATACATATATAAAATAACTCCACTTTACTTGTGTCCTCATTTCCCTTGACAATATTAGAGTCATGTATGGTTGGTACTGTGATAGCACAATGGATCTTGGATCTCAAGGTTCATGAATCACAACTCTGCTTGGGTCACTTCCTATGAACCTGTGAGCACAAACTACTCAATTATATTTTATATTAAAATTAATGCCACTATTTTATCTCATTGCTGCTACCTATTTCAATAAAAACTCTTCATACAATAGCAAACTCTCTATATAGTAGTGCTACCCAGTGAGAGCCTTAGTAATGAATGGACACAATAAGGTTTGTGTATAAAATTTCTATCTAGGGTCTATTCATCCAAGATTGAGTCTTACCTTGTGGCTTTCATCAGTGAGAAGTAATCAGTGGATGCCAGAAGGCTTTTGCATGCCTACTCATCCAACATCCCCAGACTAGTTTTGGGCTTGTGGCCTTCATCAGTGAGGAGCATTGGATCTGAGAGCACTGCACTTAGATTTTAGGATCCAAAGCAACTCTCCAGCAGCCACTTTTTATCTACTTAGTTAATCCTAAAGCTATGATCCCAAGATGAAAACACAATATTTTCAATGCAAGATCATTTGCTTGAATAGTCATACAAATCTAAACTCAGTTCTGTATCTATACATTTTGGTGTCTTTGATTTTTCAGAACCCATGGTCACCATTATTCTATGGGTAGGATTGGTATAAAACCACCAAAGCCTCACATGATTACTATTTTTATGCTTCTGTACTTAATGCAGTAACAAACTCTCCATACAGTAGTGCCATCCAGCACAAGCCTTAGTAATTAGTGGATGCAAGAAGGTTAGTGCATAAAATCCTGATTTAGTGCCTATTCGTCCAATATGGAAATAGTGACCTTGTGATGTTTTAGTGGTTAGTAGCTCTTCATTGCATAATAACATGTCTGGTCCACATCTTGATAGACTAAAGCTTTAATCATTGCAGAAATATCTGTACAATCAAATATCTTTTCATATAATCCAAAGCATAATGCTTCATTCTTAGTCTAATAATTGAATAGTTTATTGTCCAGGATAGCTTCACTAACGTATGCAAAAAAAAATCACACAGTTATAATTAACTACTTATTGCATTTTGTAATTATATAACAGATATCAGACCACAAATATTTTTCCTATTCAAGTTTTTTTCTTTCAATAACTCTCAACAATTACAAGAGGCATGTCATACCACATGAAATTTTCAGATGCTTTGTCATGTGATATTTAGTGAATTAATTTAAATTGAACAGATGTCCATTTCAGTACTTTTGTAACTATCTGTACTTTGCAAAAAATAATAATTAATATAAATTTTCCTCACATAGAGTAAGTATTTATGCCTATTGCATTGCATTAGGAGTATCTCATACCAGTTGTAGTCTAAATGTCGTTAATTTTATTTCTCTATTTTTTTGAAATTATATATATATTTCTACTTTTTATACCAATGTTATAATATTTTTGTAAGTAATGTTTCAAATAAAAAAAAGTCACATTCATTTTATTATAATAACTGATCTTGATTTTTCAAAAAGAAAATGTCCAACTCAATCCAGTTACAAACTATCAGTTATATTCTACATGCCAGAAATTTATTTCTCCATTTTTTTGTGGTCTAAGGCTATATTTTTTTTGCTTTATGTACAAATATTATAATATTTTTAACACTATCTAATCTTTCTTCTTTTCTTTAGCTATGTAATTCTATAAGTAGCATTAATTAGCTTCTTAAAATAAGATTTATTTGTTTATTTTACAATTTAACTAATAACTCCACAGAGCAATGTGTTGAACCTGGGAGGTCGTATTCAGTGCTCAACCTTATTAGCTAAGCTGATATTATTAGGAGAAAACATAGCATTAAAACTTAGTAATATACTATTAGTTAAATTGTGAAATAAAATTTAATTATTTTTTGGGAAGCAAATTAATGCTACTTACAGAACATAATATTTTTGTAAGTAATTCTTATTTTTAAAAATGTAATTTGAAATTTTATTATAAAATAATACTATAATATTTTTATATAATTAAAAAAAATTCTAATTTGGAATCTTAATTATATCATAAAATAATACTTTTCTCAAGAGCAATGTCAGATACCAATTGAAATGTTTACATTCGATAATACATTGTAGCCATTGGGGGTTAAAGAATATTCAAGCTATATTTCCTGTGAATGAGTCCTGTCATAAAAAAAAAATGTTTTGGTTATTTTGACATTTAGTTTACTGTTGCAAATTCCTAAATCATTTATTATTTAAATAATTTTTATAATAACATTTAATTGGAATAACATTAAAATAAATAAATAAATAAATAAAACTAAACTAAAGCTAAAAGTAAAACGTTTTTTATTTAATATTTCAAAAAATGGGTTGTAAGTGTTAATTTTTAAAAAAAAAAAAAAAAATTTCTTTTTAAAATTAAGAATCTTTTTTTTTAATCGTTCATAGGACTAATTTTACATCAATTATTTTTATATACATCAGACTGACCCCAAGACTTGACATTGGAAGGTCTTTATTTTTCTTTCCCATTAATAAAATTGGTACCCATTTCCAATAATAGGCAAGTCTTGTGGTATGTCATTATATAATGTGTACTCAACCTAAGTTTGAATTTAGTCTGAATAAAATTTTAGAAAAAAATTTCAGATTTCATGTGGATTGACTTTTTTTCCAGTTACTTGACTTGTATCAGTTGTGGTCAGTAAATGGGTCTTTAGCTATTCTTCACTAAATGGCAAATAAAGAGCAAACTTCCTCACCTCCAGTGCTGCTCAGTAATATCTCCTTCAATTTTCTTTTATAGGGTGCTACGAGAGACAGTCCTTTACCTTACAAAGTACTATTTAAATACTGTTTTTTTTATTATCAGAGGGTAGAGTAGATAAGATATAGAAAAGTTTGGATTTAGCATTATACTGAACCCATACAGTTAATGTCGTCTAAAATTACTATAAAGAAAAAAGAGATACATTACTAACTAGTCTTTTTAATTGTTGATTAGTAAGGTCGTGAGTTCTTTATTTTACTCCCAGGTAAGACTAGTTGGATACCCATTTCCCACCAATTTCAGACGTTGGATACCTTGACTGAGATCTGGCTATCTAAAATAAAATTCCATTAAACAATTTCTAGAGAGATTATAATATGATATTAAATTTTAAAACTTGTGGGAAAAGCAAAAGTGAAAGCTATTAAGTAATTTTTTAAACGTGTTGTCAGAATATTTTTGTCATGATGAAATATTTGCCATTCCCCCCTCTCCCCATTCTTGCATATTTTCATTTCCGTATTTAATTAATTGTTGTTTTAAATGATTTGATTTCAATTTACTGCTATTTTTAGCTCTTCTGATTAAATTATTCCATTTATAAGCAAACTACACAAAATGTTTTGTCTTAAGATATCGTTTACTTTGTTAAAAGCTTTTTTTCCATTTGTAATCTTTTTAAATTTCATTAACCTCATTATCTGTACCAACGTTGTAATGTTAACGAGAAATTTTATTTGCTTAAACAAAGACCGTCTCAGGAAAACCCCTTAACAATTCTTCATTAGATTATATTTCATTGTTGAAATAACATCATTCAATATTTGCATGGGAATTTGATTGTATTTTTAGACAAACAAGTTTTAAAAAAGAAAAGAAAAACAATTATCGGAACTAATGAAGAATTTTTGAACCAGTAAAATGCATTTGTTTAAGTATTATTTTTTTAATTACTAAGAGAGTTAATATTTTATATATGTTCGTCAAATAACAGAAGCACAAATTCATGTTGTTTTTAATCACAGACAAAAGAAAAATATAAACAATTCCCAAAATGCATTTTGACATGAGTTGTGTATCATCAGTCAGTCTAAGACACCACACATTTTAGTGGCATGATTTAACCTTTTCACAGAAAATTAAACGCAATTAAGACAAGGCTTTAAGTGTTAATTTAAATTTTATATGTATATTTTTCTTACTGAATTTAATTCATAAAAATAAAAGCAATTACTTTTTATAATTATTTTAAAAGCTAGTAAATTTACATTAATTCTCCATGTAGATTGTTTTTAATCTTGCAAAAAACAGTTGCGTATACAAAAATTATATATACTTTTATTAAACAATTGTATATATAAAAATTATATATATTCCACTTTCATTAACCTTTTTGAATTCTGAAATTTCTATTGTGACACCTGGTGGAAGTTTTAGAAAATACTCAACCTCTCACTTCTGTATAAAATCTTTATTTTGTTTTAAAACTCAATAAATTTGGATTTGATTTCTTTCATATTTGCAATTTATAAATATTTTAAAACTGATTTACAAAAGATGTAAATATGACTAATGATGTAGGTATATATACTCTTACAGAAAATAAATGAATTTTTTTTGTTTTAATTTTTTTTTAATGAGAATGAATGAACCATGGACTTGTTGATAAATCTATAAACCCCTGTTTCAAAATCCGATATTTGCTTTATAATGATTAAAATATATGAAAAAAAATTAATACTATAATAATTTTGACAGGTAAGACATTTCACAAATGAATTTCTCGTAAAACATGGTCAAGAAGAAAGGAATGATCCTAAAAGTAAGTCTTTCCTTCAAGAATAATAGAGTTGATGTGATTGATATTTTCCAACTATCTGCAAGGCCTTGACTTCTTCAGATTCTTTTTTTATTATAAAAGTCAATAAAAGAAGTATCGTAGAATTTATATTATTTAAAAACTTCTATGCTAAAACAAGTTATGATAGTTGTAAAGCAGAGTTCCAAAGTGATGGAATTACCATGACTTTTTGGTGGCAATATTCAACAATTCTTAATGAATATGAATGAGAGAATTAATAAATAGTAAATGAAAATGTGTTTGAAATGTAAAAATAGACTTTTAAATGAAATTAAAATTCATTCTTTTCTTTGGCGAGCATAATGTGAAAAGTCCCTATTTGTCAAGCCAATTTCCAATGAGTTAAGGTTTTCAGTTTCACTTATTAAACCAGCTATCTGTGTACAAAAACTGGACACCTAAATGTAAACAAATTGTTAAATGGAAAAAACTTTAACTGAACAAGTAATTATTACTCAAATAACATCAGTCCATAACAGTATGAGAATGAACAATGTGGAACAGCAAGTATCACTCCATTAAACATCCAGAATCAGCAATGGATTGGAATGATAGAATTTTGGTTCAACTCTGTCATTTACAGTGCTTGTATTGAATATGAATTTTCAATACTTATGAGTTTTCAAGTAAACCAAGATGGCATCCTATATTTTGATAAATGTACAGTTTTGAAGCCCTATAATAGTTGTTAAAACAAAATTAATAAATCGTTAAACTTAAAAAGCGGAATAAATTTCTGATAAATTTTATTAAGAAGCTTTTTTTTTTTTACTTATATTAGAATGTGGGAAATGATGAGATATTCTTAACATTGTTATTATTTGGTTCAATTCCAGCTGTTTTTTGTCAGCAGTTTGTTTGATAAATTGTCATAATGATAAATATTTAGAACATTCCTGTCACAGAATGTGATGCAGTGGACTATTTCTAAAGGTCCTGGATACTGCTCCTCTGAAAAGTGTGTTATTGGGTCAGAATATCATTGCATGCCACTGACATAAATAAAATGTAAATATTACATTTTTATTTTATTTTTCATTATACAATTATGATACAAATATAATCATAAACTTTCCAAAAAAATCAAGTTTTTAAACTATTGTAACATTTTCTTGACTACCATAATATTTCCCTGAGTACACTTGGCAAAGTTTGAGATTGCCGAATATACAACGTTTACTCATCATTGTGTGGTTTCAGTTCCTTTGTAATACCGATTATTCAATTTTCCCACTATCTTTTGAATTTTTTTGTATTTAGAATATTAGAAAATAAATATACATAAATGTTAAACCCATAAAAAAAAGTTTCACAAAACTTTCACCAGGGAAAGAAAAATGAAAATTTAATTTCTAGAAATCTCAAATGGAGCTTGACGTCTGGATAAAAAAAAAAGGTTAATCCAAAAAAAAAAAAAAAGAAATTATAAATATTGTAATTCATTTTTCCACATTTCTTTTTAAATAACAGTAATAAAAAATACAATGTAATTATTAAATACTATATTTCTTAGAAGGCATTTTTGTAAACATTTTTGGGGGCTCTTGAAACTATAGACATCAAAAATATAACTGTCATCTTGGTTTTCATGAAAATTCAGAAGCACTGAATTTTCAAGCAGCAAATTTATTCATTATCACTGCCCTTATTCTAATGTCTATTGTTATTGCTCTTTATTTTTAAAGTAGTAACTATACCAATTAATAAACAATTTTATTATGATGATCTCACAGCTAGAAATGTATTTTAGCAGTGCTCAAGCATTATATAATATAAGAAGAAAACTATTCAATTATCTTTTACTTATCTTACAAAAAAAAAAAATTAGTTGTCACCTGAATAAAAAATAAAGCAAGGATTAATGCAAATTAAAGAATAAACATACCTTAATAAATATTAAATAGGTATAATTATTTTTTTATACAAAATTAAAATGTAAATCTGAATTTAAAATGTTTTTTGAACTGTATAGTTTAATGCACTAATAAAGTATTGGAAATGAGGGCTAAAGATTAAAATCAAGAACAGCATTATCTGGACTCTCATATACATCTAAGAGCAGGTTATGTTTACTCTACACTTGAGAGTCATTACTTAAAATGAGCCATCAATGCACCAGATACAATAGTGTTGTAATACCATATGTCTGCTTTCAAGGGCAGTTACCGTCACCTTATTTCAGAACAATCTGTTGAAAACTTGACTAATGGACACAAATATAATAGTGCCATAATATTATATGTATGCTTTCAAAGGCAGTTACCTCCATCCTACTCCAAAGTCATCTATATTGGAAATGAACAATCAATGAGAAACATGTAGTGCATTAATATCTTATGTATGCTTCTAAGGGCAGTTATATTCACCCTATTCCAGAGTCATTAGTTGGAAGCTTGAACAATAATGAGCACCAGATAGCATAATGCTATAATATCTTACATATACCTTCAAGGATAGCTTATCTTCACCCTATTCTAGAGCTATCTATCAGGAAGGACAATCAATGGGCATCATATAGAATAGTGCTATAATATTAGCTTCTAATAGTAGTTGTCTTGACCCTACTGTAGAGGCATATATTGGAAACTTGAGCAATCAATGGACACCAGATAGAATAGTGCTATATTATATATATGCATCCAAGGGCAGTTATCTTTATTCTACTCTAGAATCATCTAATGGACACTTGAAAAATCAATAGGCACCAGAGAGTATAGTGCTATAATATCATATGTATGTTTGCAAGGCCAGTTAACTTCACCCTACTCCAGAGTCATCTATAGGGAATCTGAACAATCAATGGCCATCAGATAGAAAATGTTATAATATCAGTTTCTAAGGTAGTAATCTTGACCCGCCTCCAAAACCATCTATTGAAAACTTGAGAAATCAATGGACATCAGAGAGAATAGTTCTATAATATGATATGTATGCTTCCAAGGGCAGTTATCTTCAATGTAGTCCAGAGTCATCTATTGGAAAATTGAACAATCAATGGGCACAAGATAGTGCTATAATATCATTTGCATTCTTAACGAACAGTTAACTTCACTCTACTCTAGAGCCATCTACTGGAAACTTGAGAAATCCATGGACACCAGAAAGAATAGTGCTAACTCTTACATATTTCTTAATGGTGAAAAAAATTATAATAGATTATGTATGTTTCCAAAGGCTGTTTCTACATCCTACTCCAGCACCATCTATTGAAAACTTTAACAATCAATGTGCAACAGATAGAATAGTACTATAATAGCATATGTAAGCTTCCAAAAGCAGTTTTCTTCACTCTGCTCTGAAGCTGATGACTGGTGTTATAAAATCTTCATCTCCAGATTGATCAGCTTTGGCTGTAGCCTTCATTGGTATAGACTAGAATTTAAAACTAATGCCCTTATTCAGCCAGCATTTGATATCAATTCTATATAGGTATGCAAGTGAGTCTGAATTTCTGGTTTTTTTAAAAAAAGTGTGTATATTATAAAGTAATAAAATATGGCTTCTAGATGCTTAAGTGCATTAGGTTCAGGTTTAAATCCTACTCTTCAATGCTGAAAGCAAAAGGTTGCTACTTGATATTCAATGATTACTCAAACTTATACAATAGGTGAATGTAGAGTAAGGGAAAAATAGGTGCTCTTGAAGCTAAAGATCCTCAAACATTATATGGTTTTTAAATGGAAAACTATTGTTTTAGTTTATTAATTGTCTTAAAAATGAATATTTTTGTCAGTAATGAAGTTGTTTAAAGATATTAATTATCTATGAATGCATGCTACTAAACTGAGGCTTGTAAATGTGAACTGTGGTGACCACTTGATGGACAAAGAAGTTGCTCTTTGTACTATAAATCCATTTATTTAAAAATGTCACATGTGCATTTTTAATTGAGTTGAGTATTACAAACTGGTAATATCTGACTTCCATATTTACATAAATTAACTGTTTTTCTACTTCTATTTCATGTACTTGTTTCAAAAACTTCAGGTTCAGTAGGTTTTAATCCATATATAGCATTTTTCCAATACTAAAAGTTTATCAAAATGCTAAGTCAGTCAAGACCACAATTTAATTATTGTTAGATTCTAACAGGTCCATTATATGAATGTCATTTTTTCAGGAAATTTACCATCTGCAGATTTTTAATGACATTTTCAGTCAAACATTGGTTATTTTATTACGGGTTGCATTTTATTTTAATAAATGCCTAGTAGCTTCCTGGTGCTTGAGTTCAGATTAAAAGAATCTTGGAAATTGTTTAGATTGCAAACAGACATAGTGTTGTTAAGCTGGTAAATTTTAATCAACTTAGTTAGCCATTCAGTTATTGATTGGTACATAAATATCTGTCTATCGTTAACTAGTGATTTTCAAAGGAAGATGTAAGTAATTTCAAATTGTGTAATAAATTACATAGTCTCATAATTCGATCAAAATAAAAGTATTTTAACCTAATTATCTGTGTTTTAAATAAACTTCTGTGTTCTATTTCTTTTTTACTGTTTTTATGTGAGCTTATAAATATTATATTTACATTTTATAACTTCCCTTATCTGCCAGCTTTGGGAGTTACCAACGATACAGGCATAATTAAATCTAAACTCCAGGGATATAGAGTATACTTGAATTTAAATATTACAAATACAGGTAAATGTAGCAACCACTGACTGATAGTAAAATTATAATTTGAGACTAAGTAAATGTTAAAGTGTGAATATTTATGAATATAGCTGTGTTAGAATAGGCTAATTTATAATAAATAATCTTAATATTAACTATTTATGCATTGATGCCAAGTTTGTCACCATTATAGTATTATTAAAAATCATGGAGCTATTTATGTTTGCATGGATTGTCAGCTGCAATGGACTTCAGCAGGGGTGGGCAATTGTTTTGGCTTGGGGGCCACATAGGTTGGCAGAGGGCCACATTGGGGGCCATTTTGGGAAGTAAAGGTTAGCGGTAGTGGAGGTCCACACTCTTTTTTCATGACCCAATAAACACAATGCTTTATTCCCTGTTTTACCCAAAAAATATTTGTTTTGTCCATTCTTCATTAAACACACGACATTCAACACCGATTTTACATTTTTTCGGAGGGTTCATGGTTTCACTAAAGTTGTGAATGTATATATTTGCTAATGCAAAGACAGAATTGAAATTAAACAGATCAACTGGAAAAGCACTGCACATTGTATCTACACTGTGCATGTGTATTGACATGGCCATCCTAGTGAAAAATATGAGACGAATCTTTGGTTGCACATGGGAAGGAAATCTCAGTTCAAGGTGGATTTTTCTGATTGTCTTGGTGGGCCGCATAAAAACTCTTAGAGGGCTGCATGTGGCCCTTGGGATGCTATTTGCCCACCCCTGGACTACATAATATTTTTTTATGCATGAAGAAGAACTCATTTTAAAAAATGCATTACTATAATTGGATTTGATATCACTTCCCATTTATTTCTGGACTAAACTTTGTAGTTAATATTTTTACAGCATATATTTTTCTATATCACTCTCATGCAAGGTAGGGCTTAGTTTCTATCTGCTTTTAACACCTTGTGGAGGGTGTAATTATAAACATATGGCAAACATATGGCCAAAGACATCCAAAAAAAATGTGATATCCCCCAAGATGCACATTTCATGCTGAACTAGCTACATCAGTTGGCCCAGATCACAATCTCTTACACATATCTGTACCATTCTTCAGTTTATACAGATAGCTATACTCTTTATCTGATATGTCAAATTTACTGCCCTCACAAGTTTGACATAAACCATTTCATGAAAGTATATTAATAATTTTTATTGGTCATTCATTAGACTAAAGATTATCCAATTAATGTATAATGTTTCTGTAATTCAATATTCACCACCCCACTTTTATGCCAAGTAGGGACTAGTTTCTATCCACTTTTAACATCTTGTAGGTGAGTGCAATCATAAACACATGACCAAAGACATGAGGTATGATTCCCAAGATGCACATTTTGTGCTGAACCAGCACTCATCAATTGGTCCATATCATACTCTCTTACACATATTTTTATCATTGCTCAGTATATACAGATAACCAATTACTATAGTTTAATTTGTGCTGCCCCTCAAAATTTTGACACAAATCACATAACGAAAATATATTAATAATTTTTATTGGTCATTCATTAAAATAGAGATTATTCATTTAGTGTAATTTTTTACTACATCACTCTCATACAAGATATGAATTGGGTTTTTATATACTTTTAACACTTTTTTTGCAAGGCAATCAAATCATACATCATGTGATTTAATTAATAAGCTTGTACTACAAATGTTATATAACACACATGAAAAGCTCTTGACAAGCTTTTTTAAATATGCCTATCCCCAGACCCATTTCTAGCTCTTGGCTATCATCAGTGAGGTGCTAGGATATCAGACATTAGATCTAAAAATACCATCCTAAGCCCAGCATTTATCTAATAGTTAACAAATAAGTAAAAAATCTGAAATTTTCAGACATCTATTTGTCTTCAAATTTATCTTTCTAACTAAAATAGCCATATGGGACTGAACTAAGTTCAGATATACCATATATTAACAACTTTAGCAATATAACATCACCAAAACCTCACTAGAAAAACTATAATTGCAAGGAAATCAAGTCATGCATCATGTGACTTAATTTAATAAGCTTATTCCTCAAATGTTATATAATGTGCAATTATAGTTTTACTCTTGGGGCTTTGGTAAGGTTATATTGCTAAAGCTGTTAATATATGGTTTATCTGAACGTAGTTCAGATGCATATGGCTATTTAATTTACATCATAGCATTTGAAGACATATTGATGTCCGAAAATTTCAGATTTTCTATTTAATAGTTAACTATTACATAAATGCTGGGCTTAAAGTGGTATTTTTAGATCTGATGTCTGAATATCATAGTGCCTCACTGATGACAGCCAACAACTAGAATCTAATCTTGGGGTAGGAATATTCAGAAAACCTTGTTAAGACCTATATGTGCTCATTATATAATTTTTAACACTTTGTGAAGGGGTGTAATCATAAATATATGACTAAGGACATGTAAAAAAGGCATATAATATCAAAAGTGCACATTTCATGGTCTCTTTCATATATATTTATTCTTGTTCAGGATATATTACAGTTTAGTTGATAAATGTCAAACTTACTGCCCTCACAGCTTTGGCACAAATCATTTGATGGAAGTATATTTATAATATCTTCTTGTCACTCATTAAACTGATTTGATGGAAGTATATTTATAATATCTTCTTGTCACTCATTAAACTAGAGATTATCTACTTAATGAATAATATTTCTGTAGTGTAATTATTACTACACCACTCTCACACAAGATAAAAAGCTGATCGAAACCAGTCCCTACCTCACATGAGATTGGTATAGGGAAAGTATACTTTCAAAAAAAATAATACTATACTCCCGTCAAGTGTTTTGTGTCAAAATTGTGAGGGTATTAAGTTTGTCATTTATCAATTAAACTGTAATTCCAAAAACTTATATCTATTTTCTTTGTGAATGTAACCATATATTTTTATCTAAACACTTTTATTCATGCTAAGCATGTGTTTAGATAAAAATATATAGTTATCTTTTTTGTATATATGTCCGAACATTTATATTACTTATAACAATTAAACTGTAGCAGTTGGCTATCTGTATACACTGAACAATGATAAACATATATGTAAGAGATTGTGATCTGGGCCAAATGATGAGTACTGGTTCTGCATGAAATGAGCATCTTAAGGATCATACATCTGTACATTTCTTTAGTCATATGTGTATGATTACACTCCTCCACAAGGTGTTAAAAGTGGATAGACACCAGTCCCTACCTTGCATGAGAGTGGAAAATTATACATTACGGAAATAATCTCTAATCTAATCGATAACTAGTAAGAATTATTAATAAGTGTCTTGGTTTTTGTTTAATATAAGATTTGTTCAGTGAGCAAATTTCTAATAGATTTGATTGGATTTCAGAAACTTTTTCATCTTTCTCATTATAAGTTTTTTTCCCACTAGATCTGTGTCTATGATTATCCGACTTTGTAATATGTGTGTAGCCTTTATCTCCTGCCTATTAAAATATACTTTGCATGAGAATAGTATAGGAAAATTATACATTAAGTAAATAGTTTCTAGTCTAATTGATGACTAATAAGAATTATTAAGAAGCGTCTTGGCTTTTATCTAATATAAGATTAGTTGCTTTTATCTAATATAACATTAGTTCAATGACCAAATTTTCAATAGATTTTATTGGATTTTAAAAACTCTTTCATCTTTCTCATTATAAGTTTCTTTTCACTACGGGTGGGTTCGGGTTTGTCTTCGGGCTTTGCCAATTTCTTTTTTTATTTTAGAATTTTTAAAAAGCTCAATCCATGCCTATGATATCCGACCCTGTAATTTGTGTTTTCCCTTTATCTTTATCTCCTGCCTAGTAAAATATAATGGTTCTGTCCATTTCCAAGTTTTATTTTCGTTTTTTGGGGATCTAGAAATGCTTATCGATCATTGACTATCCACTTGCCAATATCCCTCTAGATTTAACAGTATGTATATCCTCCACTTTCTAGAGTTTTGACTAACTCATTATTTAAATTATATTATATGTATAGGTCAAGTAGATTAATAAAAATACTGGTAAGAAATGACAAGCATTATAATAATATTGAAGTCCAAGAGGGCAGGAGCGTAGCTATTGGTAAAGGGTTTCCTATACATC
This sequence comes from Epiperipatus broadwayi, assembly GCA_028023455.1. Taxonomy (NCBI): domain Eukaryota; kingdom Metazoa; phylum Onychophora; class Udeonychophora; order Euonychophora; family Peripatidae; genus Epiperipatus; species Epiperipatus broadwayi. The sequence goes on from JAQFVV010000626.1 coordinate 171,522, forward strand.
TATTGTTTTGGACTAAAGCCAGACTAAAATGTAGAAGTTCCATCATCATGCCAGAAGATTAAAATGAAAGTCAGTAAAATGTCACAGAAGTAGTAGATCATCATAGATCCGGATGGCACATCTTTAATGACTGCACTGCTACAGAGAAGACAGCAACAAGGGAGTCTCATTAAAAAAATATTAAATAGGATCCAAATTATTATGCACCCATGCAATGTTATTTTAATTAGATTCATCAGTTAGAAGCTTAATCCTCATTGTCTCAGATCTTTTTGATCTAAGGCTCTTCTCATTCAGAAGCAATCCCTTATTGTTTTTTTCTGTGAGGTCCACAACCATATATATTCCTCAGTTTTATAATAACTGAAGGCACTTTTCAACCTTTTATGTACAATGATATAAACCTACAAACATTACATATCTATGGAATAGGATATAGAGAATTGATTCTACCAGCATATATTTCATGCAAACAAAGATTTTCATGCAGAGTTTGTACAATGTCATTATCTTAGCCATATATTTTTATGCAGTGTTTCATTGTATGTATTGTAAATTTGTTTTATTTTATTAATTAAAAGATTTTGCTTAAAACTAAATTAGTACAGCTTTTTTACTATATATATTTATGCAACTGTAAATTATAAAATTATCAAAAAACAAAAAAAAAAAAAAACTGTAAATTATACTGCATACTGTCATCAACATGTTCAAATGCTGATTAATAATATAGTCATTTTAATTCTAGAAGACTTAAATAGGCAATGATAGGAGGACAAAGGAAGAATACAGAATGGGATTGCACAAATACATAATCTCATTGCCATTGTTATCACAGATTGATAACCAGTAGCACAAAGAGCTTATGATGTCTGATCTCTACCCAAAAATATCACATACGCATTTAGTATAAGGGGTCAGAGTGACTTATTAAAGCCAATGTGGGTATGATATTGACATTAACAAGGGCTTTGAGTATTCTGTCAAATTTTGAAGATTTTCTATCCAAATATTAACTGAGTACTGATTATATATGTGTGTGGAAAATGATGATCTGGACCAACTGATGAGTGCACATGCATTGGAGATCATTTATCGTTTTCACAGGTATGTGGTCATGTTTATCAATTATATAAGATGGAGTGATAGCTGAAGAAAGCTTGAAAATCGGATTTCAAATCCCTTCTAATTATATCTGTATACATAGCTTGTTAAGTTTTCATAACGGAGTGCACCTATTATTTTTAATGTGATTTTCATTATTATTGTTGGTTAGTATTGAAAATCTTTTTGAAAAAAATAGAAAGAGTAAAAAGGAGGGATAGAATAATGACAGAATAGAAGGATAATGACAAAAAAAACAGGGAAAACAAACATTAAATATCCCACTGCAGAGGAAAGAACTTTTCAACAGCCTCTCATAGAATAGGTGGTAAAGGATAAGGCAGTATGCACTAAGGTTGTCAAATACCAAGTGGGGAGTGTTTAAATATTTTTTGAATCGTTATTCTACTCTCACATTCTAGTTAAAAACTGCTGGATACTCATACAGTGAACATTACTGGATGATGATCATGGTTGGCTGATAGTTACTTGAAAAGAATATCTCAAGCTGGATTCGAACCTGAGTCTTAGGCATAACAAGTGTGTAAACTTTCATTCTAATAATTAATTGACAGTAGTCAATAACTTGCATGTTATGCTGAAGTGCATTTTTCCTTGTGCAATTAAATGATAATCAGTTCGGTGTGGATATGATTCTAATGATTGTTAACAGAGGGTTTGAACTCAGAGCACAGAACATGGTTTATGCATTATCAATATAACAATTAACCGATAATAATCAATAATTTTCGTGTTAACACTAATGGGTAATTGAATGACAATAAAGATGTGCATGGATGTAATTAGTTTATTAATAATTTTCATAAAAGGTTTCAACTTAGATCATGGGGGTGTAAAATTATGCACTATTATTTTCAACAATAACTCACCTACTGATGGATTGTTGAATGGTAAATCAGATTAGTGTGAGCGTATTTACTTTTGAGTTTTATCATATGTCAAACTTGCGTCAAAATATGTAAATATAGGGGATTTGAACACGTGTGTTGTCATGTGTGCCGGTGGTATAAGATAGTGTGGATAGTTGAAGGGTGCTTGAAAGTCTGTATTCAAATCCCCTATATTTACAATTAAACTCCAGGTATATGAAGAATGCCTGTATTTCAAATAGTTAATATATGTAACAAAATTGTTTAATCGAACTACACCCAGGTATATAAAGAACTAAATATGGCTAGTCATTAATATTAGGGCATGGAAAAACTAACAACTATCTCATCGCTCTACCGTAATTCATCACAGAATAGAGATTTCATCAGCTGATTCTAGAAATTTATATCAGTGTCTCTTATACTTCGATATGATGATATTTAATATTTGAATTAGAATATATGATTCTATTCAAAAGAATGGGAAAAATCAGATTTTCAATTAGATGGACGGTTGAAGAGTTGGAGTTGATTGGAGCCTGTCCATTAAAATATGAAGATTGGATATCTTAATATATATCTGAGCACTTATTGCATGTATGTGCAGAGTTGATAATCTGGACCAACTGATGATTGCTGGTTTAGCATGAAATACGTGTAATGGTGATTATTTATCTTTTCGACATATATGTGTTCAAGTGTATCAATGTTATGAGATAGAATGGAGAGTGGTGGATCGTGTGAATGTCTGTGCTCATATATCCTATATATAATTCTTAAAAAACAACGCACTCATATATATATTTTCAATAAGACCGCACATATTAATTAATTGAGAATAAAAAAAATATATTTGAATTGTACATAATCTCTTGTTTAATGAATCATTAATGAAAGTTATTAATATATTCCTATAAAGTAATTGTTATAAAAGTTATGAGTGCAGAAAATTTGAACCTCCTCAATTTAAATACAGTAATTTGCTATCTATATATATATATACTTGAAATGATTATGATATCTGTATATCTGGACCAACTGATGAATGCTCTTTCAGCATGAAATGTGAATCTTGATTTATTTTTTACGTCCCTGATCATAGGTTTCAATATATGGGCATTCAGCCTGAAATGTGAATCTTGATTTATCTTTTATGTTTCAATATATGGTGATAAAATAGTTATTAAAAATATATAAGTTAATTATATATTTTAAAAAAATGAATATGTACTTAAAAAAATAAACTACAATACGAGCTATCTATATCTTATTCATCACATGATCACCATTTCTTATGCTTGCTCTTAGCTGTTATTAACACAGGCAAAATTCTCTATACATATAGCCAATCATTAGATCCTAAGATCTAGATGCAGTGCACTCACATCGAAGGCTCCTCCCTGATGAAGGCCATAAACCAGAAACTGGTCTGGGGATATTTGATGAGTAGGCACCAGATGGTGATTTTATGCACAAGCCTTGTGGCATCCATTGCTTACTTTAGCTTGCACTGAGTGGCAATATGTATAGAGTTTTGCCTGATTTAATATATCTTATTCATTTGAAAAAAACATGAAGTGAACTGGGCATTTCAAGAAATGCATCAAGGGTAGAAGAGAAGTTAGGCTGACTTCTGGACTAATGGATGGTTGCGATAGAGTTGAGCTAAAATACTAGATGCACTGACATAAGTATGACTAACCTATTGGATACAAAATATAAGTAGGATGCCTATGATTGGGCACTATGGAGCTAATTACCATATATAAATTAACATTACAATCAATTATTAAAATTAAATTTGTATAATCCTAATCAAGAGAATACACATGTGTGTGGTTTGATTAACCAACTTTAAAGGTGCATTTATGAAAAACAAAAAACAAGTTAACTTGCAAACGCTTGTATTTATGATCAATAGATGGCGTTTTACCAAAAACACCATCAAAGTGTATATTTGTTTACATAAATGTCAGAGTCAGCATTCACTATCTCTTTCGTTAGTTCCACCTCCAGATCAGCTGATTTCAAGCTGATTTGATATCATCAGTGAAGGATAGGAATAAAAAACTAGATCTAAACACTAACTCTGAGCATTTATGAAACAATTTCTATTCAGCTTGCAAGCGTGAATTTTTTAGACATGTAATGTCTTCAAACTCAGCCTAATAAGCCAGATAGCTATATGGGTCTGATATCAGTTCAGTTTCACCACATAGTAAAAGTTTCTGCAATATATATCATTGCAAGAAAACTTCAAAGGTATATTTATGAAAAACAAAAAACAAGTTAACTTGCTAACACTTGTATTTATGATCAATAGATGGCGTTTTACCAAAAACACCATCAAAGCATATATTTGTTTACATAAACGTCAGAGTCAGCATTCACTATCTCTTTTGTTAGTTCCACCTCCAGATCAGCTGATTTCAAGCTGATTTGCTATCATCAGTGAAGGATAGGAATAAGAAACTAGATCTAAACACTAACTCTGAGCATTTATGAAACAATTTCTATTCAGCTTGCAAGCATGAATTTTTTAGACATGCAATGTCTTCAAACTCAGCCTAACAAGCCAGATAGCTATATGGGTCTGATATCAGTTCAGTTTCACCACATAGTAAAAGCCTCTGCAATATATATCATTGCAAGACAACTTCAAAGGTACATTTATGAAAAACAAAAAACAAGTTAACTTGCTAACTCTTGTATTCATGATCAATAGATGGTGTTTTACCAAAAACACCGCCAAAGCGTATATTTATAAGTGAATGGTAAAAATTTATTCCCCATTTCTTTATTGAGAAAGAAAACTTTATTGCCAGAGTCAGTTGCTGAATTGTGAGAGTTTGAGTTTTATCTGAGGTCTAAGAATGGCTAACTATTCACTTACCTGGGTGGGAGAGTAATCCACTTTCTTTCATTGAAAAAAATCAGTCTGGTATGAGTTGTGAACCTTGAAAATTGCTAAAGGTTACAATCTGATCTTTCTAAACATGGAAGAGACTTTGACCTCTGCTCTATCAGCACACCATAAAAGTCCCATAACTAAATCAGATCAAAATTAGATTTAGGATTTTATGCACTGAGCTGAAGTGTCTAATCGCTTTCTATATTAGAATGACTTTATCTGAAAAAGACTCAGACATTCTGATTAGAATCTTAAAAGCTTGAATTTGAACCTAGACTGTGGATGGGTATAGAACTATTACACTAATGAAGATAAATACTTTTCATGTAATAAAGACATATATAAGAGCTGGTGACCTGCACCAACTGATGAGTGCTGGTTCAGCATGAAACGCAACTTGGGGTTCATTTGTCTTTTATTGTATCTTTATTTATATGAAGAATAAAAAAGAAAGAGGAAATATGGAGATTATTAAAATAATCGGTAATACGCTTATGAGAAGGAAGGTGAAAAGCCATGTATATTGGTGTAAAAAATCAGATATAATAATCTTTAACTTGAATTAGAATTAAAGTTTATATCTTTGCTAGAGAAAAACTCTAGTTTAATAAATGATTAATGATAAACATATAGGTTTATCAAAAATGTACGAAATCGAGGTTGTGAGTGGAGCAAGTTTGGCGGTTGTAAATAAAGATGTGACAATCCGCCATAGATAAATAGTCTTCATGTAAGCTGGTGACCTGGACCAACTGATGAGGGCTGGTTCAGCATGAATTGCATCTTGGGGGTCATTTGTCTTTTATTGTATCTTTACTTATATGAAGAATAAAAAAGAAAGAGGAAGAGTGGAGATTCTTGAAATAATGAAGTTTTTTTGGAAAAGATCGAAAATAATTACTTAATATGGGCATAAAGAATAACAAAATTTAAAAATAAAATACAATATATTTTAAATTATGTCTGAAGAATCGAATGATTTTCTATTAAAACATTACTTAAATAAAATCTATTAAAAAGTATGAAAGAATAATGTAGCACCTGGAATATACAGCAGCTGTAAAGATGGTAAATCCCAAATGCTATATTATTATTGATAGAGAAAAGAGACAATAGGTATGGCACATAAGTAATAGATTGGTTTACTGTTCGGGGATTCATAAAATATTTGAAATACCGGATATGACATAGCTGAATCGCGAACCCTGGACCGTCCGCAAGATACTAAACCACGCTGCGCATTATGGCTCCTAAGTATGAATAAATTTATACATAGTTTCTCTTTCGCAATTGGTAGTGTCTTTACATCATTCTTTTTACCAATCGTAATTTAAAACAAATGATTTTTTTTTTTAACGTAACTATAAAGGTTAATTTAAAAAATCCAATTTTAAATTGCATTTAAAACTTTATAGTTAAAACCAAACATGATTCATCTAAATGGTAATACAGATTATTTTCTTATCCTTCCGTTTGAGCCAGCGAGCACTCGACCTGTTTAAAATTGGAATTTCCTTCAAAAGTAGTTTTCCACTTCTTAAATCTGTAATTTATTCTCTAAGGTCATATAATTTACTTGATTTAAAATAAAATTTCTTTCTTCAGGAAATTTTCTTCCAGTTTGGTTTCTCTCCCTTTAGAATAATCTTATCTATATAAGAACTTAAAAAAAAAAAAAAATGTTCTGAGAAATTAGATAAGAAGAGGGGTAATTGACAAAAGTTTGTTTATTCGACTGAAAATATTTATTAATTCTCTTAAATAAAATATTTGCTTTTAAAATACATTTATTATCTCTATATATGCTCTTATAATGTCATAGTTAGTGTCATTGCCTATAACTTGGGTTCGAATCCTCTTGGAATTTCAGAACCCTTTTACGTAGATGTGAATATCCCGGCAATCATGTATATAATGTCTATAGGCAAATATAATAATTAAGTAGTTTGCATTTCTTTGCCATCCTTTTTAGTAATATTTACTAAGGCTGTAACCTCAAGCATGCGCGCGTAAAAATGCGATAGTAGGGACATCTACAGGTCTTTAAAAAGGATGTAATTATAAATTTACTTAAACGCACATTGATTACGTAAGTAATATTTACTAAGGCTGTAACTTCAAGCATGCGCGCGTAAAAATGCGATAGTAGGGACCTCTACAGGTCTTAACCACAAGGGACCTCTACAGGTCTTAACCACAAGGGACCTTGTGGTTAAGACCTGTAGAGGTCCCTACTATCGCATTTTTACGCGCGCATGCTTGAAGTTACAGCCTTAGTAAATATTACTTACGTAATCAATGTGCGTTTAAATAAATTTATAATTACATCCTTTTTGTATTAATATATTAACTGGGTTTGAAGTCACATCCTAGGGTTATAGGACTCAAGCTTGGTCCGTGTTCATAAAATGTGTTCAGTAATTTTGACGTTTCTGCACCATTCTTAGGGGGTTGCTCATTACTTGTTAAATATTGTGAAAAATTTGCTCAATATTTTTTTTGGGGGATAAATAGTAGTGTTTGAATTTGGTTGATATGAATATAATCCTATTGTCTGGCACAAATTTCTTGGAATGCCATAATTAGCCAACAGTTTCATTAGATAATGGATCATGAAGTTATATGTTTTGGTGCAGCGGTAAAGTGATTCTGGAGATCAAAATGTATGGATCCAGTAGATCTTATTCATCCACTAAACATCACATGATCACTATTTCTTATTCATCGTTGATTATATTATATATAATACACAAATGTTCTTTCCAGAGTTAGTTTCTTTTCATTTGATTTGAAGAATTCAATTCCCCAGAAAAATTGTTTGTATTTTAATTGGATGTTATTAATATTTTTTCTTCTTATTAAAATTTTTATTTGAAATTATGTTTTTAATGTTTGCTTTTTTTCTTCAATAATCATTTCAATCATAAATAATCAATGTAATAAATTTAAAATTAAAAACGTAGAATATAATAATAATAAACCATACTTATAATTTGATAAATAATATTTACATTTTGATTTTCAAGTGTCAAACTTACTCCACCCAAATCTTTGACACCATTCCCTCTAGATAAATGCATTAATGGTAACTACTAATCATTTATTAAACTAGAGATTATCTCTAGCCCACATTTAAACTTTAAACCTCAGTTAAAGTTTTATGTATCTGTTTGTTAACTAAGCATACATACATAACGTTATATCTGAAAGATTGTGATCTGGATCGACTGATCAGTGCCAGTTCAGCATGAAATGCATCTTGGGAGTCATTGGTCTTTTAATGTGTCTTTATTTATGGGTTTCAAAAATATGGGTTGGAATTGGGGTTTATTATATGCATCTATAAATAAAACTCTAACTCTAAAGTATTTTTTATTTCTTGTCGGTATCTAAGACTATAAATTCGTTGTTGCATTGAGTAAGAGCTTCTGCAAGTATTTTGACTCCTAATGCGATAAAGTATCTTGCTAGTTTACTGTTTCTGTCTGTTATGATCATGGTCCAGGGTCCAAACCATCAAGCAAGATTTTCAAACAGCTTAGCATTCTATTTATGTATTCAACTCATAGTCTTCTTATAAGATGTCAAGTTATTGGCATCAGTAAATGAATATTAAAATTATTTTTAGCCGGAGGATAAAACCAACAAACAAATCTTCGCCAACAATTTACTAACCTGGGCAATAATATTTTTTTATTTCATGGTTACTTTTTAAATCCTGCATGAATGATTTGCTATTATTATGACTTAATAATCAATCATTAAATCCTAGGGTAGTGGCAATGTATGAATTACAGATATAGCTATCACCATTCAACATTTTATCCATTGTGGGATAAAGACATCTTCAAGTTTATTTCATTTGGCTCTCAGTTATATCTTCTCTCATTTTTATATCATTCCAGCAAAATATATTAAGTATCCATCTCACATGATCTCTTTCTATATCTTTTTAAAATGTATTGAGATCCAGTTTAAGATTTCAACTATACATCTATTATCTCTTCTAGCAATTTATTTACCTCAGTTCTATCCCAACTTTTTAATTCTTTCAATGACCTTGGTAACATCTATTTAATTTAGCATCCTGTATTTCTACTTTTCATCTCACCTTAGAAGTTCAAGCAGACATTTATTCAATGTGGACCAAAACCTCTGTATTTCTTGTCTGTTAAGAAACCCAGTCTCAGATTTGGATTTAAGAATTTGTAAAATATATCTGATAAAAAAATTTTTTTTTTAATCTTGTAGATATAATTTTACTGAATATTAAATTATGTCTATAATAAAACATCCTATTTAAGTCCAATTCAGTTATTAATTTACATACATAATGTTTCCACTTGTATGTATAATCTGACCAAGTTATCCATATTTATTAACTTCTAATTTATTCCTATCAATCGTCAATTTCTTCCTTTGAGAAAATCCATTATCTTTTTAGAATATATTTTTATCCTATGTTCTTACTTTCATCTGATAGCTCTTATAATATTTCATGATCTTCAAAATATAGATGACTTAAGTAAGATCTTTTTTTTCTTCCCACTTTAATCCAACAAAATACTTTTCATAAAACTGCAGTAAAATGTTTTCAATGTACAATTGCCCTGTTGTATTTTCCTACCAATAATAATCATCTTACTCACTTTTGCTGCATTGTGATAAATATTCAAATTTGCCAAGATCATGGGTCTATATCTTGAATGTTCCAAAGTTTAATCTCAATGAATATGTGAATAAAAGTTTGGCTATCAACTTATGAGAAAATTATAGTAAATTTAGCCTGCAATAACTACAACATTGTTTTATAACATAAATACTACAACCAGTATCACATACCTCTTCTAAATAAAGTATTTATTATTTTATGTATAATTATGGTTTCAAATTTTATTTTTTTATTATAATTATCATTAACAATAAGTAAATTAAATATAACCATAAAATCACAAAAAAAAAATGAACAACTAAAATTCTTTCATTTAGAATAGCTTGTAATTGGTATCATCTCATTGCTTTCTTATGATAACTTATCACTTACAATAAGTATTATACAATTTCTATAAAAAAGTTAAAAAAAACATAAATCACAAAAAACAGACAAATTACTTACTTTTACCTCATCTATGCATTCTGGTTGCTCCGATGTGCTATTATTTTTGACCAGAGAGTACACTCAATGAATCAAAAACTATTGGACCTAATTCACTCTCAAAACCAGAGGTACCAAACTAGTCCCACCTCCACTCCTCACAGACACAAGAAATCCTCCAACTCCCATCCTCTCAGCCTCTGTCATAGGACTCAACCATTTAAATGTTTGTGACCCATGCGGTGCTTTCTCAATGAAGACATGCATCTCGGTCTGGCCTAGACTACACACCCTTTCCATTTCTCATTCCCTTTTCACACGTATCCTTCCCCTCTTACCATGTTGCTCCTGAAATTTCAGTTTATCATATAATCACTACATTGTAAACCTTTTTCTAACTGTATTTGTATTTGTTTGTTTTTTTAAAAACTTTCATCACTGAGAAAAAAAATTACTTATTTTTAGACTACAAGCAGTATAAGATATTGCTATTTCTCTTCCCCAAAAAAGTAGCATAAAGCTTACATTCTAGTGAGCAAAATTTGAACTAATCTGGGGATATTGGACAAGTAGGCACTAGATGGGTATTTTATGCATAAGCTTTCTGGCATCCATTGATTACTCTGGCTTGCACTGAGTGGCAAGATGTATAGAGTTTTTCCTGTTTTAAGAACATATACTGTATTTTTGGTCAGTGTGATGTTTTGTTTCTTTTGTGCCAATCAGTTCTGGTTTCTATTTGTTTTCATTTATATTCTAATCCTTTTTTCTTTGATTTTCTATCTTTGTTCCTTTTTGTAATAGAAATCAGAACAACCATATTCATTTATGTGGGACTAGTAATGATATGATATTCTAGTTTCCCTTGGATATTGTTTTTGGGTTTTTTTTCTTCATTAAAGCAATAGATATCTTTATGCACAGTTGTCTGTTCATATTCACCACATTTGGTTTCAATCCTTACCAAGGATATTATAAAGTCCTATATTTTCTGAAAAATCTTAAACTATTAGAAAAGTTTTAATTTTCACTAAATGTCAGTTGCAGACATGGTAAACAGTTGTTCTCATCACTAAATAAAAATAAGAATATGGTTAGAAATTTAGGTATGGTTAAAGAAATGAGAGAATAGTGATAAGGTAATTGTGAAGGGTATGTTGAAATAGACTTTGGAAAATAATAGAGTAAAAAGTAGAGAAAATTATTTTTTTAGATGATGATCTTAAAGAATGAAAGAACATAGGAATTTAAGAAAAAAGATGGTTTGGAAAGATATAATCCATGCATTTTAATGATATTTTTACATTTAATCATTTTAGTTATGTAAAAGGTAAATAAACCGCCACACCAGTGCTGTTTTAAACAAGATGATAAAACAGTACAGATTCTCTCACTCCAGCCACAAGATAAAATCTTTAAGGAAATAAGAATGACTATTTTATTTCTGAACTCACATTGTAATTTATGAGTCAATCTTAATTGTCCAGAAGCGAGAGCTGAATACATAAATCGTTCCCTTTAAATCCATTTCTTAATTTAATACTCTTATTAGCACTTATGAAATATTAAAATTTATTTTGTGCCAACAAAATTTAACATTGTCTAATATTGGCACACAAAGTAAATTTTAATATTTCATAAGTGCTAATAGGAATATTAAATTAAGAAATGGATTTAAAGGAAATGATTTATGTATTCAGCTCTCACTTCTGGACAATTAAGATTGTCTCATAAGTTACCATGTGAGTTTGGAAATAAGACAGTCACTCTTATTTCCTTAAGGACTTTATCTTGTGGCTGGGATGAGAGTATCCTTACAGTTTAGATGAGAGTATCCTTACAGTTTAATCATCTTGTTTAAAATTGTACAGGCATGGAAGTTTTTTTCACCTTCTATATAGTTACAATTTAAACATTATGCTTGTAAAATTTATAGAATATTACTTAATCATTTTACAACATAAAAAAATTACAAAATAAATGACTAAATTCAAATTGGTTGAAAATTAAATATTTTAATTATATTATCTAATTTTTTATAATGCACAGTAGTGACATCTATATTTACTCAAATCTTATGTGAATAATGAATAGTAATAAGCTTTATATATATATGTCAAAGCGTTGACCGTGAAGCGAACCCATTCATTGACCGGGAAGTGAACCCATTCATTGACTGGGAAGCGACCTGGACCAACTGCTTGGAAGGCAGCTACACTAACTACTAGTCCAACAATGCTTGACAATAGTAAGAAGCTTTATATGTCAATATGCACAGTGTTATCAATGACTCATTGGTCTAATTTAGGCCAAATTCATTCATTTCAGAAAAACTAGATTAAAAAATAATCACTAATTATATAATTACATGGTACAAATACTTTAATAAACTATATTTTTGGGTCATTTCAATTGTAAACTAATTGCAAATATTTCAGAAAATGCAAAAGTTATTTCTTTAGATGTGATATGTTGATAATATATTTTAAAAAACGCATATGGCTTTTTTGCTCAAGAATTCATAAGAAGTTTAAGCAGCAGAACCCAAGAATTAATCCTGAAGCTTCCCAATAACTAAGTCAAGTGCTCTACCAACTGTGGCAAACTGCACATGATGGAAATAGTCCAATTTATTATCACATCTAAAATACTATCGTCACAAACCTTACTTTGAGATTTATCTTGTTGAGAAAAGTCAAGATATTTGAAATTAGATTTCTCCTATCTGAATAAAATCATATTAGCCATAAACTCTATATGATGTCATGAAGCCTTAATTATATTGCTATCTGATAAACATCGGCCTATCACTGATTTACCAAGGCCATGAGCAAATAGGTTTCATTACTTTGTTGTTGTTCACCCAAAATAGAATTTCTGAAAGGTAATTAATTACTGCAATTACATCATTAATAAAATGGTGTCAGAACTCAACTGCATACTTTCCTAAAGAAAAAAAAATAATGAAAAAATTTACTTTTTAAACAACTTTTTTATTTTGATGCAACCCATTGCTTATGAAAAATTTGGAACAACTTTTTGAAAATTAAAAAATTAGTCTTAAAATCATTTGATATTTTATAATTTTTAAAACTATGACATCAAAACAGACAGTAGAAAGTAAAAAAGTGAATTTGTGTAATTAATAAACAAAAATTATTTTTAATAACAAAAAAATAAGTTTTTTTAAAATATGCTGATGTTTATCTCAGTTCTAGAATCACAGAATGCAACAATGCCCACTAGATGGCAGTGCAAAAGAGACTTCTGTGAATGTTCAGATGTTTTTTGACATATGAATGAAAATAGATTCGTAAAAATAAGGTGAAATTGGGTTATATAGGAAAGACAGAAACATGTAGGTCAAGAAAGACTTTACAATATGCAAGTTAACCCTTCTGCATTTCAACATTTTTTATCATTCATTAATAGCAGTTTGAATTAATTGTTCAACATTTTAATATTAAAATCTTTATTCAATATTATAAATCAGTAAATTAGGCTTGATTTGTTAAAAATATATGTTTACAAATGAAAAATATCCTAAGGGTATACTGTGTTTTCCAGATAATAAGACCAGATCTTATATTAATTTTTGCTTCAAAAGATGGCTTAGGGTTTATTTTCAGGAGACATCTTTTTTTTCCCATATGTCATAGCATCAGCTGGGAGGTGAATCCGCAACAACTGTCTGCAAGCAACTGCTTGCTTGCAAGGCAGTTGTGCTGACCTCTCAGCTAACAATGCTTGACTCTTATTTTTTCATGTACAAAGATATACATTTACTCAAGTACAAAAATCAATATTTATTCAAATACAAAAATCTGCATAATCAATATTAGTATTTTCAACAGCACATAAATAATGTTTACTACTTCTTAAGCATTTAGATAGTAATGACATTTCATCATAACATGTGCTGTACTGTTTTTATAATATCTCAGTGATGTCTTGTTGAGTATTGAGGAAACTCTCGAACTAAGACACAAGATAGACACAAGTCTATATTGTGTCTTAGTTTGAGATTTTTTTTCAATACCCAACAAGTTATCATTGAGATATTGGATGACAAATCTTTACTATGTAAATTACATACTATTTCTGCATTAGCAAATAAAATTAAATATGTAATGATTAGGATTATAATCTTATCCCAGAACATTCTCATTTGATACGAGAATATTAAAAGTTATTTACATTCTGTTAAATTAGTAATATTTAATTTAAAATAATATAGGAAATGTTAAGCTGGCTTGATTACTTTGTAAATGAAGATAACCCAATAGTAATAAGTGTCAGCCTTTTCATATATCAATGTTGATTTATTTAAAAATATACAGTTGGAGGTCAGATAAAAGAAGAATTCTCCTTTAATCAGACTGAACAAATGGGTATTACTAAATGAAAAGTTAAATTGTATTTACAAGTTTATTTAAAAAATGATTCCTTATGACTACCTGCTAAATAATTCTGCATACTGTATTAGAATGTAAATTTTTGTTTTGTGATTATAATCTATACATTACATATTCAAACAGTAGTAAAAGTTATTTATATGCTGAAGTTATGCGATTCATGTTTCTTCTTAATATCTTTCATATTTCACTATATTTATTAGATATCAAGAAATTTAAATTATTAATAACTTATTTTCTCTTGAAATACTTTTTTTTCTTTCAAAAATATAATGTTATATTAGCAGCTAATGTGAATATGGCCTGAAGCAGTATTTATACTAATGAGTAAATAATAATAATAGATTTATACTTGCATATAAAAATATCGCAATAAATATTCAAAAAAAGTAAACTTTTAAAATGTATATTTTGTTATATATAACAGAAATAAATAATCTTTTAGATTTTTAAAATAAAAAACGAAGATTTTATAAACTAAAAATAATCTTTCTAATGATAATGTATAATCTTTTTGTTTTGATTTTGATCTCATTTTTTTAATATAGAAACAGAAAACCATTAACACAGCATAAGACTGAAAGTGGCGCTAGTTGTACATCACATCACGAATAAAAATAAAGTGGCTAACAGGTTTCTCTGGGCATAATTGCTGAGAGATTCTTGACTTCCTTTAAGGAGAAGCTACAATACATCTCATTGAATCTGATTTCTTTCCAGTTTACAAACAAACGCTAGCGGTAATGATTAAAACATGTGAAAAATGTAAAATTAAATATTGTAGTTAATAAAAAAAAAGTTTGTCTTGTATTAATTTTTTTCAAATATTTGAATTTTTTTATTAGTCATACTTTATTTGCTTATTTTTTTAATGCGAATTTTAAAATAATTTTTCCTTGTTGCTTTGCTTTTATGCGAATTCTGAAAATTACAGACCCTATCCCTCATTTTCAAGGTAAGTTAAGTCTATTTTTGTGTGATTTTTTTTAATGCGTGTTTTCTGTGGAACCTATCTACTGCATAAAATGAGACCCAGGTGTATTTTATTAAAAATAATATAGGTAACTTTAAGCTGGCTTGATTAATTTGTAGATTAAAATTGTCACTATTAACACATTTGAGTCTTTTCAGAATTCAATGTTGATTTATTTACAATATATACAGTTGGAGGTCAGATGAAAGAGAATATCAGATCGAATCAATGGGCATTGATAAATGAAAAGTAAAATTGTATTAATAAGTTTATTAAAATGAATTGTTATGAGTCACCCGGCAAAATAACTGAGCAATATTCAATTACAAACATCTACATTTATATCTATTTGTACATTCATTACTTTATAATTAAATACATCTGCCATGCATTTCAACAAACTGATAATCTTAACTAGGGCTTTTATTAGGGTAGGGTTTATATTATCAGTTCCTGAAATATCACACTAGGGCTTATTTTTTGTTAGGACTTATTTTTGGGAAACATGGTATTGCAAATTCAGAAAAAAAATTATAAAGTGAAAAAAAAATGAAATACATAATGAGAGTAATTACCTTTTCCTTATTGGATAATTACCACAGTGCAGGGAGAAAAAAAACTTTGTTGATTGGATTTATTTTTAAATATAAAAGAACTGCTATTAAATCATCATTGTAAAACTATAAAATTTTGTTCTAGAATTTGAGATTGCAATTATAATTATTAAAACATCACAAAGGTTCTGTATTATGGTGTTTGAAAGAAAAGCATAATCAAAAAATCTACTAATCAGCAATGTGCTAGGGTTTTGTCTACTTGTATGTAGTACATCTTCATGACTACTGACATCTTCAGATTTTTTTAAACAAATAAATATTTACTTTAGTTCAAATTTTACTATGTGAATATAAAATCAAAAAAAATAGACTCAAGATAGCCATAAGGTGAAAGTTCATCAGTATCATCATAGTATTTCATATCTCATAGCTAAGAATTAGCTTGTTTATTAAAAAACAATTTATTTTTATGCATTTATATAATAAATGAGATAAATATTTTGAACAATTTATTAGATACTTAATTATGAGATTTGAACAAAAAAGAATAGATAATTACATCGGTCAGAGAAAAAAAGCTGTGAAAAAGAATATGAATGGAGAAATTGTTTGGAATTATGTAAGAATAAAAATATTTAAAATATGATGATACTAAAAAGATTTTGTTTTTATTTGGTGCAAAAGCAAGAGCTTACAAAGGGGAAAGGTAAATATGAAATAAGGATTTAGATTGGAGGCATAGTTTGTCTAATAATTGGCAGAAAGAGTATTAAACACATATTTGGAGTGTAGGTTATTTAAAAAATGATCAAAATAATTTATATGACAGAGAAAGAAATTTACAGGTAAAAGGAGTGAAAGAAATGGAGATTTTTTAACTATTTGTTTAGGTTTTTATAATGAAATTGGGCAATGTGAGGACAGAATGGTAAAACCCCTAAATTATTTTCTATTATAAAAGAATCGAGAGAAAAAAAAATCATCCAGGGCTGAAAAAAAAAAGAGGCAGTGAGGACAGAATGGTAAAACCCCTAAATTATTTTCTATTATAAAAGAATCGAGAGAAAAAAAAATCATCCAGGGCTGAAAAAAAAGAAGAGGCAATTAAGAGTAGACAAGTTTATTGGGATATGTAAGGTTTGGAGGAAGAATCTATTTTATGTCAGATCACATGATTGATTTTTATTTTATTTGTTATTAAAGATAAATGGTTCACCTTCTAGGTAATGTGACTTAACCGAATCATGGAATGTTTGTGTTTTTAAATATATAAATCGCTGTGTGTGTGTGTTTTTTTTCAGTGTTAACAAATTGATTGGAATATAAAAAACAGATAGTTTACCTTCTGAGTAATGGTGATTAATGTGACCTAAAGGAATCATGGAATGCTTGTATTTTTATAGATGTAAATCATTGTGTGTTTTTTTTTCAGAGTTCACATATTGATTGGAAAAAAATAGATAGTTCATCTTCTAGGTGATGGAGATTAATGTGACCTAAAAGAATATTTTTATATATGTAAATCATCATGTGTGCGTGTGTGTTTTTCAGAGTTCACATATAGATAGTTCACCTTCTGGGTAATGGTGATTAATGTGACCTAAAAGAATTTATGAATACGTTTTTATATGTGTAAATCATAGGGTGTGTGTGTTTTTTCTCCAGAGTTTACAAATTGCCAGAAACACATGTATATAACGATAGCAGTGCAATACCTTTGATATTAAAAAAAAAAAAGTAAGAGATTATGTTCACAAGTAATTAATGTTATAAATCAATGTTTATAATTATAGTTTAAAAATTAATTGCAGTACTTTAATTAAACTCTGTTTTATAAAATGTACTTATTTTCGTTTTTTACATATATAAATTAATGCTTTCATTTGTAAAAATGTTTTGTTCAATACTTTTATATATAAAAAAAAACACTATGTTAAAAAAACATTAAACTATTTCTTCGATACTATTCTTTACAATATTCATTCCGCTTAAAGAAATTATGATTTATGAAAGAATATTAAATATTAACATATATTTATAAAGATCTTCTAGGCGCTTTTTGTTTTCACATGTAATCTTTTATCTGAGGGCAGTGAACAGAAAAATAAAAGAAATATTTTTTTTAATGTAAATATTTTTTTTATTTTAAATTTTTAATAATTTTCATTTGAATTGAAATGTTTTAATTTTGTATTTGAAACAAAAAAATATTATTTTATTGTTTTATATTATAAAATGCTATTATTATGAATTATTCAATATTTAACCTCTTATATACCCAACAATGAATAATATTTTTATAGTATAATTTTTACTTCGCCACTATCACGCAAGGTAAGGACTGGTATTTTATGTACTCATTTGTAGAATTTGAAGATATGTAGTAATTCTTATTTTTTTTACTACCTAGGCTGCTCTGTGTGGTTTGACAGAGTTCATCGAGCATCTGACGTGGGATCAGAAGGTCTCGATCCCAGGTTCAAACTCCTGAGCAATAAGGCCACTAACATTTTTTTACTATCTAGGCTTATAAATGTGGTTAGGTTTCTAAACTATAATATGTAACTTCAATAAAACCCTACAAAAGATTTTGTCCACTAAAGTAATATAATCGTGATAAGTTGCGCATGGGTCATGTGATGCTTGAATGTCCTAATGATAAATAGAACATTAAATATTTTTATTCATTTAATTCAAGTGGATTTTCTTTTACTTATATTACTCAATTGAGAATTGATTATGGAACATTCAACCCTAAATCCACTATTCTATCACAATACTGCAATGAACAATCTTGTTGGCATATACTTTTACCATGATTATATCTACGGTATAGTATTCGAACAAGTATAATTTTTTGAAAAGGATTGTAGAACTTGTATTGCTTTAAGAGAGTGCCATAAAGTACTAGTATGGGTGGAATATCATTAGATTGTTCCCCCCTGTACACAAATATATTAAGAGAAGGTGTACCTTTTCATAAGCACTAGACATGAATCTTAATTAATATAAAGCAATTTGAGACATAGTTTTTTTAAAAAAGTAATATGGTTCATTTCAAATCTTTATATATTTTTTTCCAAAGTACTTCAGATTACCCTCTATAAGTAAATTGAAGTAAAAGAGAAAAGAAGGATTGATCTTTTATTTTTAAAAACTTTATCTTGCGCTTTGGATTGGGAGTATTTTATTTACTTAATAAACCAGTGATGGAGTATTAATCTCTATGTATTACATAATATTAACCAATGGGAAGTTTGTATATATATTGTAACATTTTCCCATTTTAGTAGTAGGCCATCTTTTACGCACTGTTAAGTGAAAGTTAATCAAACTATGGATAAGAAAATATCTTGTTCATATTTCTAAAAACAGAGCTATATTTCCTGATTAACTCAACCCAAGAATTATTATGATTTCAATTGCTGGTAAAATCAGTTTTTAATTTATAAAAGAGGGTGCCAAAGTCGTTAGACTTGCTGATTCTGTGTCAAGCATATGGTGACTTATAAAGTAATAATTTTAAAGCTCGGGTTTTTGCTTTCCCATAACTTAGTTATTTTAAGAAAAAAATTATTCTTCTTGGACTTAATTAAGAAATAAAAACATTGGCAAGGTAATTTATACACTCGAATGCTAATAAACTAAACATTAATAAATTTAATAATTATCATTAATAACGCACAATGAAAAATTGATATTTGAAATAATTATTTTATTCTAACAAATTAAAATATTTAAAGATAAATTATTAATAAGTTGGAAAGACTGCATGCATGCTAATCCAGACATGAATCAATTAATTAAAACAGTTTATATTATACTTAGATTTCTCAGGAAAACAAAAGTCTCTTGAATAATAAAATTTAATGTCTCTATCAGGATTATTTTATAAGCTTATTGGAAAATGGTTTGCAAATGCTTAATTTAGTCACAATTGGGAATAGTTAATCTTAGCTTACCAGTAAGTTTAGTGAGTTTACGATGATTGTTGATTACCATGCATAGTTTTTTATGAGGTAGAATGAGCTTGTAGTCATTAATTTTTAACTTGTTCTTGATCTGTTCTAATGGCTAGTCACAAAGGCTTTTCTGGGGTTGATGTCTTCATGATAAATGATGTCAAAAGCTTCAGTCCACTCCAGAATGATGAATTATTTCAGCGTAGAATGTTCCTGGATCTTTCACGATCCACAACCAGCCAAAAGAAAAAACAGACAAGACAGGTCCAGTTTTCAAACTTCTGCGCATATTTTCTTTTGTTCTTTTATCAATATACAAGATAATAATCTTGTACATTCTTTTTTAAATTTAAGTTACAAACTCCTTTTTTTTTTAAACATAATTCCGCCATCTTTAATTGGAGTTAGAAAGATTTTACTAATTAAAAATCTACGTGTGGAATTCTTTCTTTTAGTTTATCTGGATTAGTAATCTGCATGTTTTATTTTTTCCAATTTTAACTTTTATTTTTAATTACATAAAAAAAATATGAATGAAAAATGTAACTTTCATTGTACGTTTTTAAAAAAAAATTATACAAACTAAAAACATTTTAATTGCATCTTTTAATAAGATCGCTAAATTTACTTTTACTTTTAGCTTTTACCAAAGGCCAATATATTTGTACCATATATAAATAAATGGTACAATACATATCATCAACTTCACTCGTTTGTTACTGATCCACTGCAGAAAGAAAGTCTGTCCAAGATTGATTCAATTAGTCAATCCATAGCTTTCTTCTTCACCTCATTCTTATGTCATCTGTTCATCTTAAATGTGGTATTTTTCTAAATCTTTTGCAATCTCTTAGCACCCAATTTTAGACTTCATCAGTCCATTCACTAACATCTTTTCCAACAATATGTTTATCCCAACTCTTTTTCACCCTTTCAATTCTTTTGATGATGTCAGCAATATTTATTTTTTTACAATTGAATTTTACTTTCAATTTCTTCTTCTTACTCCCAAACACATCTCTTTACATATCCACATCTAAAATCTCTGTGTTGCTTTTCCATAAGTGTTCAAATCTTCCTTTCCAAATACATATATATTTTATTAATATTAGATTATCTTTATCAAGAGCATTTCACCAAAGATAAATTTCATGCATAGTCTATTTATATGTATTTGTAATCTGACCAGGATATGATATTCTATAATCCAACCTACCTTTTGCTTTGTTTATTTTCAGCATTTAATTCCAATTAATCCTAAAAATACATGTGGATTTATAAACTATATTGCAAATTGATATCCCAATTTTTTCCCAATGCAGGTTCTTCAAAATAAACAAATAACACATGGTGATTGCTGCAAACACCATTCCTGATATTTTTACATATTAGATATGGATGTAGAAAAATTTGGTTTATAGTGGAGTTAATGGAGTACTTTTGAAAAGAGAGAAAAGAGTTATTTATTTACATAATGTAGAATAATGAAGATGATTTAAAATTATATAAGGAAAAACTGTAGCCAGAAATCCTCATGTGATAAGAAGACAATTTATGTTTTGACACAGAATATAAAAATGTGAGCATCTTAAGGCTGATATATATATTTTAATTAATTTCAGCAGTGGTGGAGTTTAGTAAAGATGAAGTGCTATAAGATGAGTCATGGATCAATTCCAAAAATGTTAGATTATTTTAAACTTTACTATATAAGAAATTAAGCGTAAATGATTTGATTGGTAATGTAAATAAAGAATAGATCTATTTAAGAAAAATATAAAAGATGTTATAGCAGAATCTCATGATTAGGAAGAATGCAATATATGGTTAGCATCTTTAATGATATAAAAATCTCATCAGTGATAGAGGATTCATCATATTACAATTTCATTTATGGTTTTATAGAAGTGTGTTGGCCCTCAATGCAGATTCACCTGAAATCATTATCATCTAGCTATTAATGCTACTAAATATTCATTTACCAAACAATAACTGGATGCCTACCTTAGTAGCTGTAGATTGGCTATTTGAAAATAATACTACACCTATGATAATTTGAAAGAAAATGCAAATCTTACTCTGTTCATAACATGGATGTGGTAAAATCTTGTCTTAATTGTAGAAAAATAGAGTGTTATTTATTTATAACCTGAGGAAGAGAGTGGTTTGCTACATTAATTACAAATATATTGAGCTGAAATATCTTAACTTTTGATTGGCTTGCTGTGCTCATGTGACTGATTTGTTCTGCATATATTTTTAATATCATCAGGAAAAAAGTTTGCTGCTAGAGAATATTTGCTTAGTGCATGGATGTGTAAATAAAACTGAAGTGCAGAGAGGCAGATGTAATTGAATTTAGAAAGATCAGGAAAAATATTATTTTTAAAAAATGATTCAATACATCATTTTAAATATAAATATATTTGTATGAATGTTTATTGTGAAGAAGCTTTACCACTAAGTCACATGTAAGATTAGTTGGTTTTTAGTAGATTTGCTATTAAAGAATTTTTCAATTTAAGAAAGAGAATAATATTTGAGGTGTATGACTAGGAAGCAGATATTTATCAATCATCATCATTTTAAAAAAAAGTTGTTTCCCTTTTGTATAAAGAGGTTTGAACAGTAGAAAAATCATAAATTTAAATATAGAGTAGGGTAATTGAAAAATATGGATTGCATTTGTAATCCACAATGTATATATAATGGTCAGAAGGAAATTGGGCATGCTTGGTAGAGTGTACTATATGTGATAAGGTTTTTCATTTGAAATGCTTGAAGAAGACTAGAAGCATATAACAGGTGTATGATTATATAGAACAGGTTTAAATGTGATAAAAGAGATGGAATAATGATTTCTAAGTGTAAATAGTTTAAAGAAAATGTCAGTAGAAATGGAAAAAAATATAATTAAAAAAGATATAATGGAGCATGTATTTAGTGGAGTGGCAAGAGATATGGATGAAAATATATAGTGCAATGGAGGTAGTGGCTAAAGAATAAGTAAGATAGAAGAGGAGTTAAAGGGTGTGAAAGTAAAATTAAAATTGTTAAAGATGAAATATGAGCAGATCAAAGAATTAATGAATAGAAATTATAAAGAACTAGATAAGGAAGACCAGAAGATGGAATAGAATGTTACACATGAAGTAGAGAAAGTAACCTATGAAACAACATTGATAGGAGGCTCACTGATTAGAGGATATAGTGATGTAATTGCAAGGGAAAATAGAAACAGGTATATAAGAATATGTTTGCCTGGAGCTTAGAGATGTTACAGATAAGGTAAATAAACAAGGGAGTAGAGATGTGTATGTTATGATAGGGACAAATAATTTGTCAGAGCCATCTGAGAAAGTAATGGATGAGTATATAAAATTCATTAGTAATTTGTGTAAGATTAAAGGAAGAGCAGAAATAGTTGGATTACTACCAATATTTGATAATAGGTATATGTTAGATATGGCATGTTCTATAAATGAGAGATTGAAAAAATTATGTGAAAGACATAATGTTATAAATAGTCAAAATAAAAGTCATAGATCAATTCATAGATCACATGACCCTATCTCTTAAGCTTGTAAGTTATAAACAGTGGGATTGCCAATTCCTCTACAAGCTTTATGATAAATGCTTAGCCAGAGCCAGCACTTAAAATATCTCTGTCAGGAACCCCTCCCGATCTAGTGTCTGAACCTACCCTGACACCTCTCTGAGAAGTGCCAAAGCACGAAACCATGGTCAGGGGTTTGGGGAGGGGTTCCTGACAGAGATATTTTAAGTGCTGGCTCTGGCTAAGCATTTATCATAAAGCTTGTAGAGGAATTGGCAATCCTCACTGTTTACATAATGTTATGTTTGCAAATGTGTGAGATTTTTTTTATTAATAAGAGGGAGTTATGCATTGATTGCACTTAGCAAACAAGAAAGTGAAGCATTAGGGAGTTTGATTTATAAAAAATATTATAGTTCGGGGAAAATTATAAAGGAAATAGGATTTTAAATTACAGCATTATCAAAAAGAAGAAAAAGGAGTGGCATGTAAGAAATAAACAAAGATGAGCTTATTTAGATATGGAGAGGGAATGGGTCTGTAAAATTACTAATAAACAAACTAATTACAAATGTAATAGAAAAGAAAGTATCAGAAGAATTTATAAAAAAGTAATATGAAAAGAAGAAATTGTTAATTTGAATATGCAAAGTGGTAGAAGAGCAGAAAAGTGGCTGTAATTCAACAAAGCAGTTAAAAATGAAGAGCTTGAGGTATTAGCAGTAGTGGACACACATCTAAGAGAATAAGAATAACTTATACTGGAAGACTTGGTATGGATGGCAGGGTATAAATAGAAAAAAAAGGGATGGTGGTGTAGGAATTATGTCAAAAAAAATATTTAAATAGTTAAATGTCAAGAACGTTAGAAAGTCAGGAGTAGATGGTGGCTGTATTGTATATAGCCACTGGAGATAGTCATATTATAATAGTGGAATGATAACATATATAAAGGCCTAGTTAAGGATATACAGTTTTTAAAAAGGGGGGAAGAAAATAATGGTTATAGGGAATATGAATGGGCATAATGAAGAAATTGATGACGTGAATAATAAGAATGGACAGCTTTTGAAAATTTTTTGTCAGAGAGTGAATTAGAGCATTGGAAATTTATCAAATATATATGAGTGATAATACATATGGTCTAGAAATAATATATTTTACATTTCACACAATAGATTATATATTAATAAAAAAAGATGGAATGAATAAAGTATGGAAAATTAAAATGTTGGATAATGAAGAGAGAGTATATAATAGTGATCATAATTTCTTTATAATAAAAATGGTTAGTAATGTGATGGAAAATAGTATTAAAAGTGGAAAGGATAGTGAAAGATATGAATGAGAATGAATGATAAGAATAAGTTAGAAGAATATAAAATAAAAGTAGAAGAAATCATGGAAAAGTTTGTTGGAGATGAATATAAGGACTGATGTATTGAAGTAGAAAAAGTGGCAAATAGGGTTTTAACTGAGAATATTCAGAAAAATAAAAGTAATAGAAAAGTGAAAATTAGTAAAAGTATAAAAGAGAGTAAAAAAGCATGTGGAGAATATAAATGTGCTACTAAAAACAAAGAAAGTGAGAAAGATGATACTATAAAATGGGAAAAATATTTTTTAAAAAGTTGGCTAAAATAAATAATTATAGAGAGAGAATGAAATTGAATAGTAAATTATTGGAAGATATTAATCAAAGTGAAAGACATGGGAGTAAAAAAAGTTGGAAAAATATTAAAACAAGTATTATAGGAGAGAGAGAAATAGTATTATTAAATGATGAGGAAAAAGACTGTAGCTCTAGAGAAGAATTAGATACAGTCTTAAATAAGTATATAATGGATATAGAAATAATGTTAGATGTAAAGGACAGAGTGATAACAAATGTAAAAGCATATAGTAATGAAAATATTAGGGTTACAGAAAATGAATTCAGTGAGGCTGGGATGAAATTGAAAAGTGGAAAGGCAAGATGTTTAGATGGATGGGCAGCAGAGATGAGGATGAATTTAGAAAATAGGACAAAATTAAATCTATTTTCATGTTTAATAAGATGGCACAAAAGAGAGAATTCCCAAATAGCTGGAATAATACATGAGTAAGGCTACTATTTAAAGGAAAGAGTAAGGATCATAGAAAGTTAAACAATAATTGACCAATTAGTGGTAATGTCAGTGTTATATAAAGATTTGCATATATGGTGGTTGGCAGAATGGCAAAATGGATGGAAGAAAATAATATAGTGGGGACATTGCAAGAGATTTTCAATTGGCTAGGTATGTGGGAAGCAACACAACTTATAGATATGAGTAGAAATACAGGTAGACAGTTATAGATATAGAAAAGGCATATGATAGTATAAATAGAAAACAGATTATGGGTAAGTTTAGTAAATTTGTGAATGAATGGAGCTTTAGTGGATCTTATTAAGAGATTGTATGAAAATAATTACTATAGGTATCAATTAGGAAATATAGAATCAGAGTTAAAAGTGGGGTGGGACTAAGGCAAGGATGCCCTATGTCATCTATTTTGTTTTTATTGTATTTGAGAATAATGGAGAGAGCAATAGAAAGACTAGGAAGAGGGGTAGAGATACCACTAATAGATAGCAAGAGAGTGTAAATATTATCAGATCAAAGTAGGGAAGATATGGAAGTTACGCTGAAGATGTGCACAAGGGTGGGTAAAGAGATGGTGATTTTTAGTGAAGTAAAATCAAATGTAATGAGGATGCTGGGGAAAGAGAAGAGAAATATTTTTTATTGGGGTATAAAAAGTTAAATCTGGTTAAATAGGTATGAACTATTTGAGAGTCATCTTAAATAAGCAGAGAAATTGCTTGGATGAATGGGGGAAAAAATGATAAATGAAGAAAAGAACAGAAAGCAACTGATAAAGTAAGTAACAGTGTTTTTATATATTAAATATTATGTAGCTAGAATTTTATGCAAGGGAGTGGCAATAACAGGGTTAACTTATGGTAATAATGTGTTATATGTTAGTAAAGGGGTGTTAGATTACTTAGAAAAAGTAGAAAGACCTGCATTAGATGCAGATGTGTGGTCAGTGAAGGAGGCAATTCAAGAAGAAATGAGATGGTCAAGTTTTTATATGAGAGATGCAAAAAGTAAAATAAAAATGATCAGTAGATTGCAATTTAAACAAGGCAAAACTCTCCATACAGTAGTGCCACCCTGTGCCAACCAGAGTAATTAATGGATACCAGAAGGCTTGTGCATAAAATCCCTATCTAGTGCCCACTCATCCAATATCTCCAGACTAGTTCCTGGCTTGTGACTTTCGTCAGTGAGGAGCCTTGGATCTAGATGCAGTGCTCTCAGATCCAAGCTCCTCACTGACGAAGGTCACAAGCCAGAAACTAGTCTGGGGATATTGGATGAGTAGGCACTAAATAGGGTTTTTATGTACAAGCCTTCTGGCATCCATTGATTACTCTGGTTGGCACAAGGTGGCACTACTGTATGGAGAGTTTTGCCTTGTTTAATAACAATTATGAGCTAGTATAAGAGATAGTGACCATGTGATGTTTAGTAGATTGCAAATTTATGGATATTAGAGAATAGCCAAAATAGCATTTAATTGAGCTATGAGTTAAGGACAGGCAACAAGATGGGTGAAAAAGGTAGTATGATATGCAGAAGATTTGGATAAATACTTTATATCAATACACTTTGCAGAAAGTGGGATAATTATGTTAGGAAAAATGTTGAGTATTATAATAGCAAGGAATGGGATAGAAAAATAGATGAATTAATAAAAAATAGAGATGGAGAGTAAAAAGAGTTTAAAAATATATAGAAATAAACAGAATTTGTGTGCAAGTTAATTTGTCATAATAGCAAGGAAAGTAGTTTACTGTTTAAAGCTCAAACAGGATTGTTAGCAACAAGGGAATATACATGTAAATGGTGAAATGAGGATGATTTAGCCTGCAAATCATGTAAGGAAGGCATAGAAAATATTAGGCCTCTGTTAATTGAATATAAATGCTTACAAGTGGAAAGGGTGCAAATAATGAAGTTGTGGAAGAATATATATAAACAAAGTGATTATGCAGATAGTGGGTTTTTGGTTTTTATGCTCGGTTTGGAAAAAAATAGGGGAAATTTAGTTATAAAGTTTATAGAGTGGATAAATTTAATCTTGGGAAATGGGATGGATCAGGATAGAGCAGAATATGGGAAAAGTTAGGGTGGGGAATGGAAAGGGTAAGGTTGATAAAGAGATTTCTCTGGGCATAGCAGATGAGAGATTCCTGACTTTGAGAAAGAAGAATCATTGTGCATCATGTCACTTATGGTTTTAAAATTTAATTAAGTCAAAATTTAAAATGTTAGTTTTAACTTTTCCTATTTGGGGCTTTCGGGTTGAATAGAGTGTGGAGCAAAAGTAAACTATTTTCTATAATAATATAAAATATTTTAAAAAATTGTTTAAAAAATAAATAATGTCAACCATGTCATGAAAATATTTAGTTTGTATTAAGAGAGGGAAAAACTTACACAGGAGCCTCCGATTGAAGTTGAAATTTTCTTTTTCTTAGCACTTGTGTTTCTTGATCCTTAAAAAGTAAAAGTTTTATTTTTCTTAATAATAATATCATTGAAATAAACAAATATGCTTTCAAATTAAATTAAAACTTATCTTTTGTCTTGCCAAATGTAATGGAAAACCTTTTCTTATATTGTACAAATAGTGAATGAATTCAGAGCTCTGCTTATCTTTGAGTACTCTGACATCTAGTAGTAAAAATGAAAACTAAAATATAGCTTTATTATGTTAAAAATAAACAGATAACCTGGATAAAAGCAAACTGAATGAATGACTATTACAAAATAATATCAATCTGGATTGGTAGTTTAGTATTCATATGCAAACACAGAGTTAAATAAATATTCTAATAATTAGATAATTGAAAACTCAACATCAACTCTTTAACAATATCTGAAAAAAAAATTTAATCTGTATCATGAAGTTAATAAAAATCCTCTCCAATCTGCTTTCAACCTGATAATCTTGATTTTGAGATGAATATTAGAGATCAATAAAATGCATTAAGAACTTTTTAGCTATAACCAAGTGAATGACCCGTAACTTTTATTAAATCAGATATGGTCATTCAGTCATTATAAGGGTTAGTATTCAAAAAATGTTAGAATTTTAGATAAAACTAATAAATTGATCCACAATCTTGCCAATCTTTAACTAGTTCTGGATGAAATTGTTAAGGAACTTTAAAAATAAGTTATTGATATAGAATTTATTTTCAATTTCTAAGTTATCAAGAATCAGAAAATGATTATATCCCTGTGGTAGTCATCTGAAAGCAATATTTTAAATAGTAGCTAATCTTCACATTGGAAAGTTAGTTGTAATCTCTATGAAATTTATGAATATTAATTTTAAGGTAGAATATATGTATATAAAAAAATATTACCAAATTCATCACTTCCTTTATTTTACTGTAATATCTTATATAAATGCAATTTACTTTAAACACTTTTTAGCAAGAATCTTTTATTGTATATATATGCGTACACAATCTTATATTTCGACTGTCCTGCAGTCTTCTTATATGCATACACAATCTTATATTTCGATATCCTGCAGTCTTCTAACCCTGAAGAAGACTGCAGAACAGTCGAAACATAAGATTGTATATGCACATATGTACAATAAAAGGTTTTTGCTAAAAAGTGTTTAAAGTACAATGGATAAATTGCATTTATATACATAATTTAAAATTATATGCTCGTGTATTATTTGTATTCATGTATTTGTGTTTGTTATAGTTCTGAAGAAGATTGCTGGTGCAATCAAACCATCAATAGTGTGTTATAATTCTATAAAGCATTGTAAAAGTAATAAAGAATGTAAATGATATTAAATGTATGACCTTTTATTTTTAAATAAACAGTTGCACTGTTTGGTTTTCATAATTCATATGATCTATCAATAAAGTGGTAAAAAAACTCGTTATTTACACATTATATAAGTTTAAATAAGGTTAAATATATTTTTTCTTTCCTTAAAACCTGTCGTAACACTATATATAAAGCTGTAAATATTTATTTCTTCGTGCATGTGTTCAAATATTTTTTTTCCTCCAAAAGCATATTTGCAAGGCGTAACTTGTATATAGTATATGTCAGATTTATAAAATCTTTAACTTCTGAAGAGAATGACATTATTTCGGAACTGGGATTTTACAGAATAATCTAATTAAAAGAACGTTTAAAAATAAATATTTAATCAAATATCTTCTATTACGTTGTTCATTTCAACAAGTGTTTCTTAATGAATAGTCTTTTTTTTTTTATCAAATATTTAATCACTATTTACTGAGACATTTAATAAAATGATTCTGTGAATGATTTAATAGGAAGTTGCGACGTTCTTCCTCATGTTAGGCGACCTTGAGAAGGTTGTCCATAGCCATAATAAATATTTAACAATTGTAGTCTTTCTTTAAATAGTTAATGTCATTAATGACCCTGCTGAAATGTTTAACAGTCACATTCGTTGACAAGATACTTTGCTTTAAATGAAGGTTTGCTTTAAAAGCCTTCTTGGATTGCGTTCATTTTAAATATGCAATACGAGCCTTTTCTCTAAGCATGTGTATCCTTTCTAAATATTTAATAATACTCATTTCTTTTTCAAAAATCTTTTATAATAGCGATTACAGTATAATATGTAATGGAACAATAAAGTGAATAAGAACGATACTAACATCATTGTCAGGATATATGCGTACCACCTGCTGTTGAAGGAAATTTATTTTATTTTCCTTTTCTGGAGAACTCTGATTATAATTTTAATGTCAAACTTCTCTTTTATTTACAGTTTCATAATATATATAAAGTAAATATCAATGTCTAACGAATCAGCTGCCTTCTCTGTTTTTATTAAAATAAAAATAAAAAGGTTTTGCATTAATTTTAGTAACAAGTTTATAAGAAAAATAAATATTAAACAGATTATAGCGAAATACATTATTATATCAATTAAAAACTTAGCTTACGAATTAAGCTGCTTATTATACAGTTTTAATTATTACTATCTATTATAATATTTTTATTGCGAATCTGTGGCTTTAGTCTTTCTATGCCTGTACACGTCCCTACTATATATAATATCCATATCATATCAACTTTAAATTATTCCAGCAGCGCTTCCGGAGAGACTAATTTTATGTTTATTTCACAGGGAGCCCTGCTGGAATAATATGGCGTAATAGCAATATGGATATTTTATATTTGAATCTCAGTTAGTGATTGCAACTGTTTTTGTTTAATATTTATAAGTTAAACTTCTTAAATTTCATTGTATCATCCAATTAATTTATTGATAACAAACTGAAAAAGAATGTTAAAATAACTAGCCAGTCAGGACTCAGGTCAAGTGTTTCATGGCTTACAAACACTGTTCTTCATCTGACTACAGTATCCACTGACAACATCCGAATGAAGTATATAAAGACGAGTCCAAGTAAATATTCAACTTAAGACTAATTACATTTTAAACCATGATATAATCATAATGGTTTTTTTTAAAATACTATGCATTTAGATAATTGTCTTAGAAGAACTGGTTGGTAACTATTTTAAGATACCATTATAGTTGATGTAAACTTTTTAATTGGCCGTCTTGTTGTTTTTTTTTTTATTAAGGGAAATATATATGTACAATCACAGTATGAATCTTTTTTGTTTATATTTGTTACTTCTGTTACATTTATTACATTTGTTGCACTAATTTTGACAACATAATTCCGTTTTAAACCAGCAAGCATCACATGATCACATCTCCAATACTAGCACATAATTGTTTAACAATCCTGCCTAATAGGGTAGTGGTGGCTATGGTTGTTAAAGAGGCAAAGACACCAAAATGTATGGGTGCTGAACTGAGTTCAGACTCATATGACTATATAAGCTATTGAGCTTAGATTGAAAATATTTTTTGTGTTTTCAATTTCATGCTCATAGTTTTGTAGTTAAGTAGAGATAAAAGGTGGTTGCTAGAGGGTTGCATTAGATCCTAAGATCTAGCTGCAGTGCTCTCAGATCCAAAGCTCCTCACTGACGAAGGCCACAAGCCAGAAACAAGTCTGGGGATATTGGATGAGTAGGCATTAGATAGGGATTTTATGCACAAGCCTTCTGGCATCCATTGATTACTCTGTTTAGCACAGGTGGCACTACTATATGGAGTTTTGCTTTGCTTTGTTTATAAACAATTATGTGCTAGTATTGGAGATGTGATCATGTGATGCTTGCTGGTTTAACACCAATCCTGCCTAATAGGGTAGTGGTGACTATGGTTGTTAAAGAGCCAAAGACACCAAAATGTATGGGTGCTGAACTGAGTTCAGACCCATATGACTATATAAGCTATTGAGCTTAGATTGAAAATATTTTTTGTGTTTTCAATTTCATGCTCATAGTTTTGTAGTTAAGTAGATATAAAAGGTGGTTGCTAGAGGGTTGCATTAGATCCTAAGATCTAGCTGCAGTGCTCTCAGATCCAAAGCTCCTCACTGACAAAGGCCACAAGCCAGAAACTAGTCTGGGGATATTGGATGAGTAGGCATTAGATAGGGATTTTATGCACAAGCCTTCTGGCATCCATTGATTACTCTGTTTAGCACAGGTGGCACTACTATATGGAGTTTTGCTTTGCTTTGTTTATAATTCCGTTTGTTACATTAATCTTGACAAAGTAATTTCCTTGAGCAGAGCAATAAACTCCTCATTTGATAAGAAGATTATGATTATTAGGAAGCTGTTATTTTTTCGATTTCCATTGATACTTCAAGAATATCATATAATTCAGTACAATTATTTGTTGACTATATGGTGATAAGTTAATTAAGATTGATCTGAGCATAGGGCTTCTCGTCCAGTGGCCTAAGCTGTGCCCAAGTGTCTCTAAAGAGTTTCTCTGGTGTTAGCAGGTAATCTCTGTGCTTTACTTTGCGGATAAGGTTTTTAAATATTTTCCATGGTTCTGCACTAACTCATTTGAATACGAGATGGTTCCTTGTCAACCTCACAGTGTGTAGCAAGAAGATCCCCATCCTAATCACGGCAAAAATACGACTTGTCATGGTATCGTTAATGTTCAGAATATTTTTGCTACCCAGTGATACTCTATCTATAATGTTTTGCCTAGCTGGACTTAAGAAGGGGCAAGCAGTAAAAATGGACTAATAGTCTCGTCCTCTGTCCCACACAAGCCGAGCCAGTACTTAGACTTTTTGATTAGAGATTTTGTAATTAGATTGAGCTTATTAGGTGTCTGGTTTACATTTAATTAAAAGAGTTTAATGATATGTAAGTTTGATCTATTTATGTAAGATAGAGCTCACCTTACATAAATCCAAGTTATGTTGTTTTATACCTGCAGAAAAAATGTCTGCCAAAAGAAAAATGTCCTCCTCACCTCAATATATATGTGTATATATATATATATATTTAAGTAGTACATACCTAAGCATTTGTGAATATTTAGTTATTCCCTGTGTGGTTCAGCATAATGATAGAGTTCCAGTCTCTCGAATGTAAAGTCTTTGGATTGATTCTAGGACTGCCCTTTTTGGTGCTTGAACTTTTTACAAATTTTTGAGTAATAAAGCCATGTGATTACTATTAGTAAAATTATTGATTTTTTTTTTTTTTAGTTTTGAATGAAACCTTTATTTAAAATAATTATTTTTTAAAATTAAACTACAGTTGTAAATAAAAATATAATAATGTACATTAGTGTTTTCAATAAGAGATCCACGTTTCTATTCAAAACCAAACAACTTTAGTTTCAGTAGTACTATGTTTTTTATTGTAATGTTTGGATAATATGCCTTATTCCATTTGTTATGCCTTCCTCTCTTATTAGTAGTTTAATTTTACAGTATCTCTATGACATCTACTGTAAGCAGGTAATAACAAATGCTAGATGATAGTGATTAATAATCCTCTACCTGTGTTGCTTTTTTTTAAATTTCTCAGACTAGTTTCAGTCTTTATGGCATTCATCAGTGAGAAGCTTTGGATTTTGGAACAGTGCATCCAGACTTTTAGAATCTTATACATTTTCCTTTCAACTGCTATCATTTGCATCTTTTTTATACTGTCAAGCTATCAGCCCAAATTAACAACATATAAATGTTTTCAGTCTAAATCAGTTAACTCATTATTAGTATTATCATCATCATAAACAATAGCAACAATAAATGAATATGACCATTCCAATCTCAAGAGGAAATGGTAAAAAAAAATTGTTTTTAATGACTGTGTAAACTAATCTGTGAACCACAAATACATTCACATATAGAACATGTTAATCTTTGATTCTATTTATCTGATATTTTATCTTTTTCAACTCTTTCAGGAAATTTTTCTGTCTGAAATACTTTAATACTATTACTAATTGTGCTCTCCAATATATTCAAAATGAAACTAATCAACATTACACTTCTTTAGAATGTTTTTAAAATAATCTTTATAATATAATTGGATTCTTCCTCCCACACAAACCATGCTCAAGTTGACCATAAAATACTCTTTTAAGAAATATGTTCATTTTCTTTATATGGAAGCTTTTAACCTATTCATTCCTTTTTATATGTAAGCTATTAACCTTGTCTCCTTTTGGAGTGCAAGAGAGATGCTTCAGTTTTCTAAATTCACGTTTTTCACCCTCTGCTAAAAATTTTGCAAAGCTTTTTGTTTATATGGCTTTAAAATTCATGAATATTTATTTTCTAATGTTAAAATAGAAAAAAAGTCAATAGATGGCTTGGAAAGCCAAGTGGCAGTCCAACAAATTATTGCAAGCTCTGCCGATGATGGATAGCCATTATATATTTCACGATCTCAAACCTTGCATGTCCACATCGAGAAAATATTACAGTCAGCAAGAAAATATTACAGTGTTGTAAAAACTTCATTTTTTGGAAAGTTTATGATTATATTAGTAACCTAATTATTTAATAATTATTAAAAATAAAAAGTAAGTGTATTTATATATTTACTTTGTACAAGAATGTTTTATTTTTAAATATAAAAGAATATTTTCTTCTAAATATTGCTACTATAGAGATTATAATCATGGAAAAAACTGGTATCTACAAAATGAAGTCATTCACCTGAAGGTATTATATTTAGCAATATCATAAAAATTATGAAAAAATTGTAAACTTTTAAAGCATAATTTGATAGATTTCGTAGTTATTAAAAAAAAATTTGTTTAGATTTGTAAATCAAATTTGAAACAAGGAAGATTTCATTCGTTTTATAAATTGAATCGGCTCCTCCTAAAATTTGATGATGTGATTACATTTTATTTTGAATAAATTTATTTTTTGAAATAATTACAGAAATCAAATGTGATTTTTTAAATTTTATTTAATTTCTAAACAAAAGTAGCTATTAAATGAGGTCAAATTTATTATATTATGATAAATAATAAAGGTTTAATAACAAAATGAAAGTTGAAAGCTTAAATCTAGTGAGAACAAAGAAAGCTGTCAGAAAAATAGAGAAAACTGGTAGGGTTAATCCACATTGTCCACTTTAAACATTTATATTAGAATTAAATGTGGCATTTACATTGTCTTTGTTAATGGCAGCTTTTGTAAATGTTCAACACTTATTTTAATATTTAAACATTTAATTTATAATAAAAGTCAATAAACTGGACTTGATTTGTTCAAAATATAAATTTGCATATGAATGACATCCTAAAAAAATCATATTTGAACTTTGCAAATAAAGAAAAAAATTTACAAAATAAAGTGAAACGCATAAGAAAAATTAATTTCTTCTTATTGGCTGATTAATATAAAATATTAAAAAAATAAATTACTAAAATTTTTATTGATTTCTTTTTTTTAATGTGAATGAATTATTATCAAATCTAAAATAAAGCTATGAAATTCTGTTCAAAATTTTAAATTTTAGTTTTAATTCTTAAACTATCACAAAAGATCTGTATTGTGGTGTAGTGTGTAATGATGCTAGTTTTTCTTTATATTGTGATTTCAAATTTCTTAATTTATTTTTAAAAATAAAATGTTTTTTTTTTTTTTCAAAAATATAAGTATAAACATTTCTATTTAAATAATTATTACACAAATATTTGATAAAAATAATCATAAATACTTAAATAAACTACAAAAAATACATTTTTTTTACTTATATCTAATAACAATATAAAAAGAGTTTATAAGTTTCTTTATTCATCTATGATCAAAAAACTACTATCAGAAACTTCTAAACTTTTTCCAGGTCCTTTGTAGTTTGGGTCTATGAACTACTGACATCATTAGATTTATTTAAAATTAATAATCAGTATTTACTCACTACTGATATCTACAGATTTTTTAAAAAATTAATAATCAATATTTACTTTAATTCCAGGTTTTATTCTCAAACATAAAACCAACAGTCTTGCATTGGTGGTCGAGAGGTCAGCGCGACTGCCTTGTAAAGAGGCAGTTGCCCGGGTTGCAGGTTCACACCCCAGCCGATGCTATGACACTTAAAAAAAAACATAAAACCAACAAAATCATGCTAAAGATAGCCACATGGGAGTGAAACAAATCTAAAGACCTATCAATGATATCTCATACAAACTTCAGATGAATTAATGAAAGGCTTAAAAATTACACAAAGATTTTATTAATTTATTTTTTTACTGGCTTTACTGTATTTGTCTAATAAGAAAAACTTAAAGTATTCATTAGTTATTTTATTTTTTTTGATATTTGAAAAAATTCAAATATGATTTTTTAGAATGTTTTTGATTTGTAAACTTATATTTCTAATAAATAAAGTTAAGTAGAGTTTGTTGACTCATAATATACAATAAAAATTACAATGCTAAAATAAAATATTGAATTATGATTCAAATAATTACTAGGGAATGATAAAAGAAACAATGAAAATGTGGAGAGATTAATAAGATTGTTATTTTTTTAAAAATAATAAAAAACATAGTGGCTAGAATCGCATTAATATTTTAACTTTTACCTTTAGAAACAATGATGTACTTTAAATAGTCAAAATAAGAGTCATAGATCACATGACTTTATCTCTTAAGCTTATGCAGATAGTCATTAACCCTTTAACAAGTTGACATTTTCTATTGTCATCCCTGGTGGTAATTTTTGTCAATATTCAACCTTTTATTTCTAAATAAAATCTTTATTGTATATTAAACCTCAATAAGTTGGACTTAATTTCTTAGAAATTTAAATTTACAATCGAAAAACATTTTAAAGCATCATATTTGAATTTTGACAATATTGAAAAAATGAGACTAAAGGACAGTTTTGCGATTGACATGTTGGTTGGAAAACAGTATAAGTGAACAACATCAGATTAATCTTTGTTTTATTTAAATATATTTTTAAAAATAAATGTTAATCTCTGATAAATCTATCGAATTCTGCTTTAAAATATAAAAAATGCTTTATAATTTTTAGAATATCTTAAAAAATTCTAACACAGTGCATGTTAATGACAGGTAACAATGTTATGCAATCAGGGTCGTACAAGGTATAGTCATATTAACACTGTAATTTTCTTTATTAATATTACAATCAAACTTATTAACTTCTATTTTTACAAATAAAACATACAAATAAAATAAAATTCAAATTTGCAACATTTAATCGGCCCCATAATGAAGTGATTTCTTACTTCTTTATAACCTAATGGTAAGTGCAGTTTCAGTAAAGAGAGCTATGTTTAAGATAAACTTCAATGAAAGTGTACTTAGCATTAGGTTATAATATATAATACTTTTTCATAAATCTCATATATACTTTAATGCAATTTTTATATATAATTTCTTCTTTATTTTTCTAACAGTTTCGACTATCCTGCAGTCTTCATCAGATTTTTTCATATAACTTTCTTTTTCTGTTTTACATTTATAAATTTAAAAAGGAAGCATAAAATGGAAAAAGAAAGTTATATAAAAAAATCTGATGAAGACTACAGGACAGTCGAAACTGTTAGAAAAATAAAGGAGGAATTATATAAAAATTGCATTAAAGTGTATATGAGGAAATTTACAAAAAAAAGTAATATATATGAATATATGAAGAAATGCAAAAAAGTAAAGGAAAAGATATAAGAATAATAACACTTCATTAGGTTATAAAGGAGAAAGAAATCACTTCATTATGAAGATGGACACATATTTGCAAATTTGGACTACAAACAGAGATAAAAATCAATATTAAATAAAATTAAAATATATACATGTATTCTTTTGGTTTTAAATAATTATTGTGATATTTAATAAACTTTGCAAAATCCATATGTTTTGTTATTTCAAAAATGTTCTCAAAATAATCTCACAAATGCTGTGGAAACCAGATTATAAAGAATAAAAACCATCAAAGAATAAAAGTGTTACTAAATATGTAGCCATAGACTTCTGAATTTTACTAAACTTCCTGGATAATTTTTTCAGATTTTTTTTTTAAATTAATAAATCAATATTCACTAGCTCACAGTTTTAGCACTTTTAAAAATAGAACCCTACAAAAGTATCATTACAGAGGGTTGTAGAAGAGTGATCTAAAGTGCCAGAATTTTGAACCTATTTTTGAAGTAATTAGCTATCTAGCCTATTAATGAAAGGGTTAAACTATAATAATTTGTAGACTAATGTAAATATATTTTTTGTAGATCTGGTGAAGACTGCATGGTACAGTCGAAACTGTAATCAATAATAAAAGTTTTTTTGCTGAAAAGTGAAACATGGAAGATTTTTGAACTTCAGTATTAAATATATTTTTGTTAAGCTATCCCTTTCAAATTAGTGTTACCAATTAACAGTATCAATATAAATTTTAATATGCTCATTTATATATATACATTGTCAGTAGAAATGGTAAAAAAAATACCACCAGAATCATGAATAACCTTTGTTTAGCAAATTGGTCACATTATTAAAAGAACACTATTTATAAATATTTTAACCTAAGCCTGCTTCATATACATTGTAAAATAGAAACTCCTATAACATTAAAATACTAGATAAATATAAAAAAATTTCTAAAATTCTCTCATGTCTATGGTATCATATATTAACAAATTGGCCATTTAAGTAAAATTCATCTAGATACAAACAACGCATATATATATACTAAGACAATAAAGCCAATTACTCAAACATTTAATAGATTTATAAATGTAGTTGATAACAATTAACCCTTAAGCTATCATAACCTTAACTGGTAGTCAAGGCAACCTTTTTATATATATACACTCAAAACAAAATAGCTTTCCCTTAATTATTTCAAAAACCAACCACCTTTAATATCAATATAATAGATTGTTTTGTTGGTAACTTTGATTAGAAAACATTTTATTTTTTCACCAGCAACTGGCAGTACTTTTCAACACACATATATATAAAGCAGACATTTATATGTATAGTGTGTATATATAAATTAAGATTACAGTAAATTAAAATAATAATAATAATAATAATAATAATAATAATAATAATAATAATAATAATAATAATAATAATAATAATAATAATAATAATAATAATAAATTGAGGGGACATATATTTTTTATTGAGTGTGTGTTTACTCATTCATGCACTAAAAAAATAAACATGAAAAAAAATCTTACTATATCATATTTTTATATTTTAAGTAAACATCCGTTAGGGAACCTCTACACATGCACTGTATAAATTTAAACATTGGAGAGTGCTCTCATGTCTAAAAACAAGACAAAGTCTTTTGAAAAGATAAAATGAATCCATTCTATCTTTTTTACCTAAGCATATATGTATAGGCAAATGTTAAGCATTTAGAAATGAGAACATGAAGATCTCAATCCATAAATTATAAAGATTTTGCAAACATCAGTTATTAAGACATAGTGAATGAAACTTAAAGTAATTAATTGAGATTTTCACGCTTTCGTTTCTAAATGCTTAAGATTTGCCTATATATATATAAGCTTATTACATGATCACCATTTCTTCTGGCATCCATTTATTACTTTGTCTTGCACTGGTGGCACTATTATATGAAGAATTTTTGCCTGTTTTAATAACATATAACCTTAGATAAAAAAGATAGAATGGATTCATCTTACCTTTTCAGAAGACTTTATTTTGTGTTTGAAAGGGAGAACATTACTCAGTGTTTAAATCTATACAATGCATGTGTATAGGGGTAATTCTTTAATGACTGTTACAATTTAAATAAATAATTTGTTATATATATTTTTACGTAAAATAAATAGCATTCCAAGCCAATAACTTTTCCCCTTATAGAAATGTAATAACAGACGTTATCAAAAAATGAAAACTATAATTATTTTGATGTTTTTAAGTCAGTATGAACTTTAAGTATAATTTTAACATTATGCTTAAAAAACATCTTATTACATGAAATATTGCATGGCAAATAATAAAAAAAAGAGAAGAAAATGCATGTGTTTTCAACATAAAGTGAAATTTTATTAATAAACAGGTTCATGCATGGTGCTCCGAGATGGAAAAATGACTGCTGGAATAATGTAAAATTTATTTTAAAAATTTTAATTTATTTAATGTGATCACATGCACCTTTCAGAATCAGAAAATGGCTACTCATCTATTATAAAATGCATTTGTGACTTAATAGTTTTTTTATTTGTTCATTAACATTTTTGTTTATTTGTTCACATTATTTGGATAGCATATAATTAATGTTTAGTGCAGTTGGCAATTTCATTGTATTTCATACAAAGTATATAAAAAAATATTTTCAAGTAATTTATTGTTAGAATTTAACAAGTGTCCCTGTTTTATATAAATAAGTACTGCAATTAGCATACATCCATATTTCTATTACAGATTGAATCATAGTAAAGTCGACATTAAATATTTCACTGTGAGATGAAATTCTCTTCAATATCTAATCATAGAGGAATAGTAAAGAATACATTACTCATAAGTCTTTCCAATTAATGAGTACTAAAGCTTTGAGGTTCTTCTTATACTTGATTTATTCTTACATTTTGATTTACAAGCATCAAACTCAATCCACCCGTAACTTTTGACACTGAGCACTTTAGATAAATACAATGATGATTATTACTAATCATTTACTAAACTAGAGATTATCTCCAGCATAGATATAAACTTTAAATCTCTTAAAGATTAATATTTCTGATTCTTTTTAATCTAACACGCATACGCATAGAATTACTCACATTTCTGTTTCACACATGTAATATCTTTATAAACATATTAAACAATCTTTACACTTTGACACATTCTTTTAAAATCATACAAATAAAGATACAGCAAAAGATAAATGAGATCCATTATGCATTTTGTGCTAAACCACCTATCAGCAGTTTGCCCAGGTCAGTATACTCTAACTAGTAATAACTCAAAACACATTTACTGACCAATATTTTAATAGCAGAGATGTTTGTATGCTGGCTACCTGAAAGGAAAATTCTTAGTAGCAATGAATACCCGAAAAAGCTGTGTTCCATGGTCCTTGAGCTCCAGGGTCTGCCATTATACTGCAGCTGCAAAGCATGCTGGGAATTTAAAAAGTATATAGTAATTGAATAGTTTATTATTCAGGAGTTTATAAGAAGTTCACACATCAAAACTGACATAGCTGAGCTGCAATCCATGGAACTGGAGTGCAAAGTTTGTCACTTAATCACTACCCAAAATCATGTGGGGTAATATTTTCTATGGTAAATCTTTTTATGGGTACAAGTTAATGACATAAGAAGCTTTTAAAGTTTAGGATATAGCTGCAATATTGAAGCAGTAAAGTGAATTGTGATAAATGTTTAGCCAGAAATACTGAAACTACCCTGATTTTAATCGGATGTTATCACTTGGTTGAAGTACCCTATTGTTTTCTTATCATATGCAAAGATTTCGGATTATTGATCAAATTATGGACAGGTGCACGTTAGAAGTAACAAGAAGAGATTGAGCTTGAAATACATGGGTGAGAGAATTAAGTGATGATGTGGAGATGCGTTGGGCATATTGCCATAAGTGTTGATAATATATAGACAATTGAAATCTTAAACCGAATCTCAAAATATTGTAAAATACCTAAAAACAGACCATGAGTGAGATGGGTAAATGAAATAAAGACGTTTTCTGATGCGATGTGGAGAAGAGAGGCTAGAGTTGAAGAAACTGGATTAAACTTGTAGAGATCTTCATCTTGCAATGGATTGATAATGATTGAAAATGATGATGATGGTTTGGGTTTATAGTATTTTATTGCCTGGTTATTACTAACCTGACTGTGGGTAGAGATCTCAATATAAACACCAGTCTTCAGGCATACAATTTAATATATATAATGTTGTTTAATAAAAATCTTGTGCAGAAAATATGATAATCCTCTCTTATAAATGAGTAACACTTTTATTATAATTTTATAAATCAATACAATGGAGTATTGATACAAACAAAAGTTGATTCCTGGGTTTAAACTCAACTTATCACTTCAAATGCTCAAAATTCACAGATTTCCCAAGCAAATAACTGTTTGATTTATTGTTACGACTTACAAAGCCATGAAAGGCGACCAAATTATACTTTAAAGCCTTAACTGCTGACAGTTTTAAGTATTTTTATGACACGTTTATTTATTTTATATTTGGGACCGAAATAAAGTCTTTCTGCTTGTATATATGAGTCACATTTAGGCAATCAAATTTGAGAATCCATCGCTCCTTAGAGATTAGCGGACTCGCCCATTGAGGTTATTATACCATCTTATGTTTAACGGGCAATGATTATGTATTTTCTTTTCCACCATAAATACTGAATGAAATCTCGCGAGCCCCCTTTTTTTTTTAAAATTAAAAACTTTCCATCTAGATTTTAAAAATGAATATATTGTCAATCATACGATATTTAGTTTCTCGTTATTTCGAAATGATTTGTTTTACGTATAAATATTATATTTTTAACATTAGATATTGATAAATATTTTTTCCCATTCTATTTTAAAG
This sequence comes from Epiperipatus broadwayi, assembly GCA_028023455.1. Lineage (NCBI taxonomy): Eukaryota > Metazoa > Onychophora > Udeonychophora > Euonychophora > Peripatidae > Epiperipatus > Epiperipatus broadwayi. The sequence goes on from JAQFVV010000626.1 coordinate 214,043, forward strand.
TCTATAGATTTAATATTAGTAGTCATGTCTAAAGGGTAAAAGGAAAACTGTTTATGACAGCCATAATACCAGCTTGAAAGCTGATTTGATCTCATTAATCACATGATCTACTGTGTCACTATCAGTCTTCTGTAAGGTGAATTAGATTTATGTGAGTGAGTGAGTGGAAAAAGTTCAAGAATTGAATCAGCTATCACAATCGTTTCGAGATAAAAGTGTGCGGACTTAAAAAGGAAAAGAAACATTAGTTTCAAGTGAAGCTGAGAGAAAAAGTCTACTTTTTTATTTTTTTTATGAGTGTTATTTTCATTTCTGCCTTTCTTTAAACTAGAGATGTGAAAACGGGAGGTTAACTCTCACAATCTTTGGAACTTCGCGTTTTATATTACTAATAATAGACGTTTTTCATAGATAAAAAAAATACTTTATAAAAATATCGTAATATGTTTTCAAATCAAGTTAAAAATATGAAAAATCTACTTCTGTATTTATTACGTTCCATCATGGCGACGTTGTTTCCTGGCTGTCATCTGAATGAACTTTTCTGACCATTCATAAAATTTTCAATAATAATATATTCTTGTAGTTTATTATTATTCTTATTCTGCAGTTTGAAGACTGATTTACTGGCTCAATGCTGTCAATAGTCGCATCGTATCTCACATTTCTGATTTGAAATATATATATAAATTAAAATGACTCTTCGAATGACAAATTCTTAAAGGAGGGCAAAAGAAACATTAAAGATTCAATTTAATATATATGGTGGACTTTCCTTCATCTAATATTAAGTGTTAAATGTTTTAGAAAAATTACTTAAAACTTCTCAAATACATTCAACTATTAGTAATAATAGCACACAAATAAATTAAGTTTGGATTTTTCTAAGAAAATTTAACAATTAATATGACTTGTTGGAAATCGATCACAAATTTTTGGAGAAACATTAAAGATTCCAGTAAAAAAATAATTACACCTAGTCTAGGTACAGTACTCTCAAATCTAAGACTCCTCACTGACGAACGCCACAAGATAGAACCTTGTGTGGGGATATTGGATGAGCAGTTACTAGATAGGGATTTTGTACACAAATCTTCTAACATCTATCGATTACTATGGCTTGCACTAATCAGGCATGCTATCTAATCAGGTACTTTGTGTATGATATCCCTGTACTGTCAGTTATAAGTTTTCACTGTAATATTTTGAAAATTATACTACAGAAATGTTATTCTTTATTTAAGATTTCAGTTGCAATTATATAAGTGGTGGACTTTCCTTCATCTAATATTGATTGCTGAATGTTTTTAGGAAAATTTAAACTTTACTTAAACTTTTCAAATACATTCAACCATTAGTAATAGCACACAAATAAATATAGTTTGAATTTTTTAAAAGAAATTTAACAATTAATATAAGATGATGAAATAGTTATTATAGTTACGACTAAAATACCACTATCACAAATTTTTAGAGACGCATTTAAAGATTCCAGTATAAAAGAAATATTTTATAGATAAAAAAATAATTACACCTAGTCCACCTGCAGTATAGTCAGATCCAAAGCTCTTCATTGATGACAGCCACAAGCTAGAATCTAATGTGGGGATATTGTATGAATAGGCACTAGGTAGGGATTTTTTGTACAAACCTTCTAGCATCCATTGATTATGATGGCTTGAATTGAATGGTGCTATTGTATGGAGAGTATATTACTTAATCAGCTAATTTTTGGGTATGATACACTTTAGGTTTTTTACTGTAATATTTAGTAATATAATTAATTATACAATGTGGTTAAATGCTATCTTAATGCTTTCATTAAATATAGAAATGTAAATAATCTAAAAAGTGGGCATTTTTTATAACTTTGTTTAAATGATTCTTTTGGTGATCTAGCTTATGAATAAGAATGAAATGTATTCAAACTTATTTATTACATGAATAGGTTTATATTCACAGTATATCTGATAAGGTATAAAATTATTGGCAAATAGTGATTATCTTTTTATTTCACAAAATGGATCAGTATTGATATAATGAAAGTTGGCCATTGTTTACAAGTTCATTTAAATTATTTTTTGGGAAGCTACCTTATGAATTAAGTAAATAATGTATTTAGACTTGTTTAATCTATGAATATATTTATATTCTTAGTGTTACATATTTAATAATCACTACACATTACTCCTCACTGATGAAAGCCTCGAGCTGGAAACCAGTCTGGGAATATTGGATGAGTAGGCACCAGATAGAGATTTTATGCACAAACCTTCTTGCATCCATTGATTACTCTGTCTTGCACTGGTGGTGCTTCTGTATGAAAAGTTTAGGATCTGTGTAAAAACAGTTTGTGTAAGCATAAGGGAATGGTGATCATGTAATGTGTAGTGGTTTAAAACCAATCCTGCCCAATAGGATTATGGAGACTTTAGTTATTAAAGAACCAAAAACATCAAAACATATGAATGCAGAACTGAATTCAGATCTATACAACTATACAAACTAATGAGCTTGAATTGAAAACATTATTGTGTTTTCATTTTGAACTCAAAGATTTATAGTTAGCTAATAAGGTAAAAGGTGGCTGCTAGAGAGTTGCATTATTTCCTAAATTTATTAGATAAGCAATGCAATTGTGTAAATATTCATAAATTATGAAATGTTGACCATTCATGTGGGAATGTTGATCTTGTGTGACTTTAATGAATCTTTAATGTTTAAATTCTAACTGTAATATGTTACTCTTGATGGGTCATTGTGCCATAAACTGGTTATAGTTTTTATAATTGCAGAGTTTATTATATATTATTTTATCTGATTTTGTATATATATTTCATAGACAAAATAAACATTATTTAGGTAGTTTTTAGGGATTGGTTGTAATTTAATATGAAAGTTTAATATCATGTATATGCATATCTTATAGTGAATATATTCAAGTTTTACAAGGAGTTCTATCCAATCATGGTATTTATGTAAAAATATTGGATGTATTTGTGGAAAAATAATATTTAAACCCTTAGATCACCTGAAGAAAGAATGCTTGTTGCATAAAATCAATATTGATATCATAATGGAATTTCTTCACATACTAAATTAAAATAAATATTCAACTATGATGTAATCAAGCAATCAATACTTAATTAAAATTGATCTTCCAAGCTGAACTGCATGATTTAGTAATTAACAGTACTATTTGTGCAATTCTACTTTTACAATTTCACTAAGTTTTCCGACAAATCCATCTACTTCTGTTTCTAATCACGACTCAATCCTTTTTTCTTTTCAAAAATATACAGTACATATAGCCATATAATTCTATAATTAAAAATAATTTGTTTTCTTTTCAAAAACTTTATTTGATGTATATATATATCCACTTATTTCCAACGTTTCGACTATTTTTACTCTATAGTCATTTTCAAGGATCTAGAAAAAACATTACATTATAAACAAACTTCATATAATAAAAACAAAAATAATCAAAAACAATATAAAGCATATAAACCCCATAAAATTTAAAAATAAATAAAATACATTAAAATCAATTAAATTAAAAACACAAAAACATACACCACACTTACTTGACTCCCTTCTCAAAAAACTTTCTCTTTTTACATTTTTTATCCAAAAAACCAATTGTTACAATAAAAAACTTATTTCCTTTTTCTTTCTTATATACTTCAAAAATGAATTTATTTCCAAAAATAATTCTTTATTCATGTCTTATCCAATTTTATTTAAAACAGGTTTATATCTTTTTATATATAAACTCTCTTTTACCATTCTTTCTTTATACAATCTAACCCCCTCCAACATTTGTATCTTAAAATCTGTATGTCCAATTTCCTTACTATGTATATTTACATTAGAATTCCTATCTCTCAAATGCTGTTTCAATCTTGTCTCTAATTTGTTCTTTGTTGTACCAATATATGATACATCTTTATTCTCTTTTTTACAATCCAAACATTCTATTTTATAAATACCATTCATGTTTTCAACATTCCTATTTCTTATCATATTACCTAAATTACATTTCCTTTTATATACTGGTTTCAACAATAAACCACATTCCTTACCATATTTCTTATTCATATCCCTCATTATCTTTTTAATCTTAAAAAAAGTACTTTTTGACACTTTATACCCACTATACATAAATTCCTTCTTTTTTTTCTTTCTTTTTTCTCAATTTCCTCTCAATTCTGTCTATATTCTTTTTTCCACATAATTTATTAATAATCTTAATTGGATAATCATTTTTTATTGCCTCATTTTTATACACTCCATTTCCTCCCTAAATAACCCCTCCTCTGAACATAGATTAATTCCTCTAACTATTCTATTATTAACAATATTAATCCTATGTATGTATTCAATATCTGATTCCCAATTACTCAATAATCCATAAAAAGTATCTTTTCTAAAAATACAAGTCTCAATCCCTACCTATAATTTTTTATAACTTTTTTAATTGTTTTTGATTATTTTTGTTTTTATTATGTGAAGTTTGTTTATAATGTAATGTTTTTTCTAGATCCTTGAAAATGACTATAGAGTAAAAATAGTCGAAACGTTGGAAATAAGTGGATATATATATACATCAAATAAAGTTTTTGAAAAGAAAACAAATTATTTTTAATTATAGAATTATAAGTTTTCCGACTGTTTTGTGATATTGTATTTTAATAATTAAAACTTTTTTTTCTATATTATGTTTCACAAATTTTTAATTTATTTGTTATAAATATAAATTTACAAATGAAAAAAATTTTTTTTAAATATTTCAATATTGTAGATATAAAGAAAAGTATAAGAAACTGAAATATGTCAATCGGCACAATTACATTTTGTCATTTAACTGTTGTGATAAAAACGTATTTTTAATAATGTATTTTTTATTTGAACTCTATTTCTAAAATCCATACAAATTATTATTAGGATATCATAAAACTCAATGAAATTTTTTTTAAAATTTAGAATTTGATTTATAATTATTATATTACAAACAATTATTGCTATGATCATAATAGAGGTATTTCTTCTTTAACCAGTAGTAATTTGGTGTTTAATATTAACAATTTTTGACTGGTCTTGTTTATATCAAATGTTTTCTAATAAAATCTGTGTTCAATTATAAATATCTTTGTCATAAAATAAATATTTGTTAAAAAAATCATAAATATATAAGTAAACTATTGAAAATATACAATTTTTCTTTCTGAAGTAACACCAAAGAAAAATACTTACAAATAATCTCACAAGAGGTCGGACATCAAACAATCTACCAATCAGTGCAATTGTTGGTTTATTTTTATTAGTTTCTGTATATAATATTTAAAGATTTTTTTAAAGAAATAAATGGATATATATTTAAGTTCCAGTTTCTGCCATTAAATAAATAAAAACTGACAAAATAATTCCAAAGACAACCACAAGAGAAAATGATGGCAGTACCATCAGAAAGCACTTCAAAAATGGAGCCGTTTATAAGGCTGTTAAACTAAAAAAAATGGTTGCTTCTAACTTATGAATAGTAAATCAAACCTGTTACTTTTTATATGTATAAATTTAAAGACATGCTTCTCTGAAACCTCATCAAAATCTAAGAGATTCTCATGGAAATTATATATATTAACTTGATAACTATCATCTTCATTGAAAATCATTGGGTGTTTTCTCAGAAAAAGCATTGGTGTTCAGTAACATTAGAATATAATATTAACATTATCTTAAATGATAATGACCTGTGGGTTTTTAAGAGTAGAATTTCTCATAATCCTTTTATTGATGTTTTAATTGAAAAAATCTGAAAACATCAATATCTTGCATACTGTGGCTAACATTTAAGAAATTATCTTTTGTTTTCTTTTATAGAAGAAAATAACCAGAGTTTGTTTGCATGCTTCTGGAATAGCTTTCATGTGAAAATTTTGAAGTATAATGAATTATGACTTTTTGCTTGTTTATAAGATATTTTGGATTATTTTTACACACTAATTTATTGATTATTATTCAAAACAAAAAAAATGCATAGGTAAATTTAAATTTACTCATTTACATTTTATTTTTAGAAATAAGAGTTAATAAACTTCACTGTAATATAAAAAATACAATGTATCTATTATATCATCTGTCAGAATTGACTCAATGTTAAAATCTTTTAAAGTATTGTAATTATAAAAAATATCAGAGCTTAAAGCAGAGTTTTATAGAATTATCATAAATCTGCCTTCATTCATTCACATTCAAAAAATAAAAAAGAATTCATTAATTTTCAGAATGAATGTTTACATAAATATCTGTGCTGATGTTTATAATAGATCAGTTTTTAAATATTTAAAATGGTCAATCATGATTTTTTAAGAACATTTTTCATTTATAATGTTAAAAAAAAATCAAACCCAATTTATTGATTAATACAAAATAAAGATTTTACATGAACAGAAAAGTTGAGGTTTTCCAAAAATTCCCACCAGATGGAGCAAGAGAAAATGTCAAAATTTGAAAAGATTAAATTAAAATATTTTCATGGAATTAAGATGTAAACATTGGTGTTTTATTAAAAAGTTTCCAAGCTATTAATCTTAAATATTCAGCTATGATTAACCTAACAACCATTAATTAAGAGCATCCATCTAAGTTTAAGAATAATATTTGGCTAATTTTACTTCAGTTAGTGGTTGCCTGGGTTACAACACAGCTGAATGTTTATTTTAGTTTAATACAAGGAAGTTCCCATTATAATATCAATTTTTATATCTTAAATTAATTAAAATATTTAATATATAAGTTTTATTGGAAAATGATATAATTTCTCACAAACTCTAGTGTACAAGATTACCTTGATGGAAATGGTGTGCAGTCTGTGTAGGCAAAGAAAACATTGCTTCCACTTTTACATTTATAATATTTTATAATTTTTTTTATAAATAAGACAAAATTAAATATTTATTAAAAAATAATGCTCTGATAACATTTATTCCACTAACTTCTTTGGCTCATGGAAGCAACCAACTCAATTAGATCTGCACAGTATTAAAAAGTTATATCACTATAATCTTAACAAGACAATAGTTTCAAAATATTAGTAGTAGTTTGTGCAACTTTCTTCTCTCACAAAAGCAATTAATAAATTTGTTCCACAATGTAATACAGTGTAAAGTTATGCCAGTGAGTGGCATAACAATATTTTAAAGATATTTTCAATGCTTATCCAACTTTTGACCTCGTTCCCTAATGGGTTGAATTAAACTAAGCAACATCTCTAATTTATTTTGATGTTTTAGGTACTACAATGGTGCTTTGGTCATTTTTTTTCTACATTGGTTTAAGCCTGTCTATAAACTAATATTGTGGCTTTCCTTTTCGTGCACTGCTACAATTTAATATGTTGTTTTTAAAAATGTAAAGATATCAGCATTATATAGGCATTTTTGCATGATTAAAAGTTACCTACAGTTATTATAAAGCTATGGAGGAAGTGACTAATTTCTGATTGGCTGAGTGTGCTAGCAGTGTTTTAGCCTGAGGCTTAAATATTGAATATTGTAGACTCATAAAGAAAATATATAATTGGTTCATAAACTAATCTTTATGATGCAATATTTTTGTAAAAAGACTTATTTTTCAAGTAAAAATTGCCACTAATAGGAAATTGTTTTTGAAAATACTTTTTAAAAGATAAGTCTTAGAAAGTCCATTGTGACAACTGGAAGCATTTTCTACTGGATAAAAGAAAATTGCTCTAAATACTCTTTAAAATTTTAATGACATTAAATAATTTATTAACATTTATATATTTTTTTTCTTGATAATAACTGATCATAAATATATATTTTTTTGATAACATAAAATTCAAATATACTCTTTAACCTTTCTCATGTCCCTTAACCACAAATATTCCTATTGGCCAAGTGTATCAAAGTTCTACATTTTTGATTGGTCAATTACAGAATCAACAATAATAATATATGTGTCTTTTAAAATTATACTTGTTTTAGTTAAGTTTCTAAAAGGCAAGTTAATAATTTGTCAGATTAGTAAAATAAACAAAAGTTTTTTCAAAAATAAATTTCCATTTATAATTGATAAAAATAATCTATAGTGGACAATATAAAATGTACCTTTCATAACATATTACAAAATGCAGCCTATGTCATTGATTTCTTTCTCAATTTACTTTCATATAAAAGTAAATTATTTTTACTAAAATATGAACTATTCTTCTAAAATAATTATTTTTTCATAAATTTTCTGAAAATATTAATAAATATGTAAAAAAAATACTCTGAAACATAAATGTTCATTTTGAAAATCAAAACAAAGAATGTAGACCTGTCAAAATTGTTGACAAGTGCTCCCTGTTGTAGAGAATGAGAAACAACCAATCAGTGCCTTGGATGCCAGGCCTTATCTCATTGTTATAACTTTAAATTTAAATATTGATTTTTTAGTTGCAAAATAATTTTAAAGGAGGCAGCTTCATATGGTACATTTTTCTTGATAAAATAAGCATAAACTGGCAATATAATGTAAAAATTAGTGGTTAGAGAGTAAGTTTAAACCGATTACAATTATGATCAGAGAATACAGAGGTAAGGTTAAAACTTTAATAACATTAAATAATTTATTAACATTTATATATTTTTTTCTTTGATGATAATTAATCACAAATATATCTTTTTTGAGTAACATAAACTTCACATATCCAATATTTTGCTCTTCTAACTTTTTGAATACATAAATTATATCCAATAGTGGCCTATTCTCTTGTTATAGGTAAGAACTTTGTTTAGATATTTATTTTTATATTTAAAAAATGAGTGTTTAAAACTGTCAGGCATTGGTAGCTGAGAGGTCAGCGCAGCTGCCTTGCAAGCAAGCAGTTGCTTGCAGATAGTTGTTCCGGGTTCTCTTCCTGGCTGATGCCTTGACATATGAAAAAAATAAATGTTTAAAATTGACATTGCTTGAAAGCTTTCACTTTTAAATTATTAGGTAAAAACTAATTATATAATATAAAAAAGGGTTTAATTGTAAAAGTAGTATGTTCCAATATGGAGGGCTATTTAATGAAAGACTCACTAGGCTCTATTCAAAAATTGACAGGTGGAGTTTTTTATCCAAGACATTAAAACTTATGTAATAGAGAATAATAAGTTTATGATTGTCATTTAAGTATTATTTAAAACATTTTTTATTAAAGTGATTAGTAAGATTAGTGTTATGTGTGAATCTGCTGTTTACTTCATATTGTATATAACTTTATAATAATAGATTAAATATTTTCATGGATTAGTTATCATGTAAATAAAAGAAAGAGCGATGATATCTTCATGTCATAATGGAAGATATGTTTAGCAATCCATATTGCTAAGTAATTATCTTATTTATAATAATGGATTAAATATTTTCATGGATTAATTTAAATGACAAAAAACATAGGGATATTTTCATGTTATAACTAGAAATATATTTAGCAGTAATGTTGCTAAATAACCATTAATTGTTATTGAACCCTCTGGGCTAAACTATTTTTCTGTAGCATGTAACAATGACTTTTTTGTTATCAGTTTAAGTAAATAAGCATTTATTTTTATATGATGCTATGCATACAATTGTATACATTCAATGCTTATTTACTTATAATTAAGTTTCACTTAGAGTGACGTCTAGTGAATTCTAGATAATTTCACCAACGTCATTCATTCCAACATCGCAGATAGTAATTTAAAGTGAGAATTCTACTCTCATGCTTTACTCAACAGTACTTCAGATTTTCTCATATAAAAGAATTTGAGTCATAGGAATAAGAGGATTCCTTTTATTCCTGTATAAATACTATATCTTGTATTGTGGAGTGAAGTATTCATTTATTATTTAACACTCGCAGAAGACACATGCACAATTAGCTTGGAAGGCTGTCCTTGAATGTTATCAGTTTAATTAAAAACAAAAGGAGGTCCCTCTTCAATTTATAACTCAAAATTTTATATGGACTTAAATGCAGATATTTTTTATAAGTATGAGAGAAGAATCACATCTTCACTGCTTTTTAATTAAATTCAAGACAAAACCTTATTGGATATTAGAGCAAAGTAGTTTAGGTCTGCCAATCATTGAATTATCTAGCAAACATCACTGTTCACTCTTGTGCATTTTAAATATTTTCCAGTCATGCCCCTAGTGGCAATTTGCATTAATAGTTCTTTTCATTTAATATTAAAACTTTCATACAATATTATGAATCAATAAATTGTACTTTATTTATCTTATTTATAAGTTTACAGTTAAAAACATTCTTAAAAAATCATATTTGTGTTTTACAAATATAGAAAAATAATAATAAATTGAAATGCGTAATGAAAACAATTACTTCTTTCTTATTGGTTCATTATAGAGATGCTATTGAAAAAAGTACATTAACTAAGTCTTTAGTGAATGAATTATTATCAAATCATCATAAATCTATGAAGTTATATTTTAAATTTTTAAATTGCATTTTTATCTCTTATATAATCACAAAAGCTCAGTATTATAGTGTTTTTTAATGAGTCAAAGCATCGGCTGGGAATTAAACTCCAGGACAACTGCTTGTAAGGCAGCTATGCTAACCACTCGGCCACCAACACTTGACTTGTATTATAGTGTTTAACAGAGTATAATGATCATAATGACTGTAGTTCCTTTTTTATCATTACTTCAAATTTCTTAACTTGTACTTTTTAAAAATGAAAGCTTAATAAGTGAAACATGAATATATATCTCTTTTAATAATTATTATATAAATATTCTGATAAAAATTATCAAAAATATTTAAATAAAGTATAAAATTATATTTTTTTACTCACTGCTGACAACAATCAAAGACTTTACAAGTTTGATGTATATAAAGAATCTACCAATCAGCAATCTTCTAGGGCTTGTGTCACTCCTTTGTAGCCTGTTTCTATGAACTACTGATATCTTCAGATTTTTTTCTGAACTATGAATTGATATTTATTTTATTATAATTTTTACCATCAAATAAACATAAAACTGGCAAAATAAAGTGAAAAATAGTTGCTAAAAAGTGATTTGAAGCCAAAGTACATCAGTGTCATCTCTTTACTCCATAAAGCACCAATTCTCAGTATCACTGGGATAAACATATTTTTAGTTATAACACGAAATGTTTTGATTCTTTTCTTTTCTAATAGCAATATATATGTAATATATTTAGAATTATTGTAATTTCAAAATAAAGTATTCTGTCAATAAATGTTCTATAAATATGATATGATGTGATAATATGTTGGACTATCTCCATCATCTATCATTAAATGCTGAATGTCTAGAAAATTTTAAGCTATAAACTATTCAAATACAAACAACTGGTAGTAATAACATGCAAATAACAGGTTAGTAGATATACAGAGTTTTGAGTAGTATTATTCTCCATTCATCTTCAGGTGTTGCTGGCTTGTCCAGTGGCAATAAGCACAAGAGTTGAACTTGCACCTTTGATTCTTGGATATCAAATTTTAAGGCAACACTCTGAATAACTGAGCTATTCTGACTCAGTTGTTTAAAGCATTGCTTTAAAATTTAATATTGAAGGATTTAAAAGTGTGTGTTCGATTCCTATGCTAGTTTTCTCATTGGTCAGGACAGTAGCATGTGAAGAAGAATGGAGAATAATACCATTCGAAATATTATGTATTTTACTAACCTATGGTGTGTTATTACGAACAGTTGTTTGTATTTAAAAAGTTTATATAAAGTTTAAAATTTTTTAGACTTTCAACATTTAATGATAGATGATAGAAATAATCCAACGTATTATCACATCTAATATAACATCATTACTAACGTTCAGGCAAATACTATGTTAAGTTGGGTCTTTTAAGTTTTAGTGAAAATATATATATATTAAAAATAGGAACACTAAAATCAGAAAAGACCATTTAAAATATAAAAATTAAATCTTGACATTTGACATTTCAATAATATCTAGTTTTAATGATTTAAATAATTTGTTTAAAACTCAAAAGGAAACAATGTTAAACCATTTACAAAGCAATCATTCCATTTGAAACATTTGGTTCCATTCATATTTTGATTGACAATGTAAAACTGCGTTGTTTCCTTTTTTCTAATCTCACCGCATGCCTTTTATTTATACTGTTCAACTATAGTATATTCCTGATTTGCTGCTCTTTGCAGTATTCTATTGAAAGCTGTATGCCAGCCGCGTGCTCGCAATTATGTCTGAATAGTTGTGTACGTGCGTGTATATTCTAGAATTCTTTTATATTAAAGATTAAACCTTAAATAAATATTGCATGCGTTATATTTATAAATAATTTTAAACTTGGAAATTGATAAACGTTTTTTTTTAGTAATTTTACATGAAGTGTGAGATTGTTTTGATAAATTGTCCGTAATCTTTTTAACAATATGACTGTTACAAAGATTAGAAATTAGCACCTTTTCTCTTTTTTAGTAACAAAATATCTTCTAACAAAAAAAAAAAAAAAACTATTAACGAGATTAAGAAAGCAGTTAAAAAGAAAAATTGTTGGTTATCAGATAATTTGGATAACTTCAATTGTATGATAACGTGGGCTATTCAAAAACAGACATTAAATGATAAGAAACACATAGATTCTACCACTTTACAATATAACCTGTGTTTATCATTATTATATATATAAAAGAAAATAAAAGTGGCCAAAAAACATGTTTTTTTTTTATACGTGTGCTGAACTGTGATCATCTGCACCCACGGTTATTTCATTTCAGACCTTCTCATTGATAACCGAAGTCCTGGATGAATTCTATAAAATATTACGTGTTTAGCATTCATACATTATCATCATTTTCAATCGTTATCGATTTACTGCAGGATGAAGGTCTCTCCAAATTTAATCCATCTTCTCTGATCTCTAGTTTCTCTACTCTACATTACTCCAACACAGTTCCTTATTAGTCCATCCACCTCACATGTGGTTTCTTTCTAGGTCTTTTCCTATCTCTTGGAATTCTTAGCATTCACACACACTTAAAACTGTATGTATTTTAAATATCAATAAAAATGATTAATAAAAATAAATAAATAGAATAATCAAATTATAAAAAAAATGTCAGTAATAAATCTAGAGAGAAAGATAGGGATTATATGATTGACACTAGGGCATGCTCAGTGCAGATGAGTAAATGGCGGACTGTAAGATAGATGCTTCATTATGGTAGTCATATAGGTAGATGTCCATGTGAAAATTAAAAATTTAAGTTTTTTTTTATTTTTGACTCAATATTTTTGTAAAGTGCACAGAATTAAAATCAGATATAATGTCTTTGGATATAGAAGGACTATTATAAAAAAAAAAAAATAGAGGTGTAGTTATGGATGATGATAATTCATCATTATCCCAAAATAAGTATAATGGATGAAAACAGAGAGTACTTATGTATTAATACGGTGGTGATGAAACTAACTGACACAAACAAATGGGTATATAAAGACCGAATTAAACACATTTATAATGTTCTAAAAAGAAATGAATTAATTTGTAATTAAATATTAGATAATATTCTGATATGGTGAAAGTTATTGGTCAAATGTTGGTTTTGCTGCTAATTTTAAGATTTAAACTATGCTCTGATGTGATGAAAGAATGCTGGCATGAGTAATCGATGATCTGATAAATGTAACACATACCTTAGATATTTTTTTCTTCTTATCTTTTATAACCTTATATTGCTTTCTTTTTTAAATAAAGGGTACAGTGATGATATCTGAGTACTTCAAATACCTTTGACTAGCAACAATAAAATTACTCTCCAAACATTTTTAATGTTCTATTCCTATAATAGACATATTCATATAGCTTATGTAAATCTTATTAAAATATCTGAATGTGCAACCTTGTACCAAGCAAAGTAAAATAATAAATAATGCATCAGGCAGAAAGGTACTTTGATGCCACCCTTTAAATCACTCAATACACTTAGAATAAAAGATAAAGCAACATAACATTTTATTTTTAAATAATACAGGTATAAAGAAAAGTAAATAAATTGAATAAATAATTGTTAATTTGACTTATGAAATATACACCTGGGTCTCGTTTTATGCGGATTATTTTAATGCGATTTTGAAGTTATGCGATAAATGTTTCTTCTTAATATCATTCATATTTCACTATATTTATTAGATATTAAGAAATTTAAAATATTAATGACTTATTTTGACTTGAAATACTTTTTTTTCCTCAAAAATATAATGTTATATTAGCAGCTAACGTGAATATGTCCTGAAGCTATATTTAGAAATTTAGCTTCTATGTAAATAACATATTTATACTAATGAGTAAATAATAATAATAGATTTATACTTACATATAAAAATATCACAATAAATATTCAAAAAATTTAAACTTTTAAACCGTATTTTGTTATATAAAACATAAATAAATAATCTTTTAGATTTTTAAAATAAAAAACAAAGATTTTATAAACTGAAAATAATCTTTCTAATGATAATGTATAATCTTTTTGTTTTGATTGGATCTTATTTTTTAAATATATAAACAGAAAACCATTAACACAGCACAAGACTGAAATGGTGCTAGTTGTACATATCACATCACATCAAATCTGATTTTTTGCCAGTTTACAAATGAACGCTAGTGGTAATGGTTAAATATATGTATGAAAAATGTAAAATTAAATACTATAGTAATAAAAAAAGTTTGTCTTGTATTAATTTTTTTCAAATATTTGAAATTTTTTATTAGTCATACTTTATTTGCTTATTTTTTTAATGCGAATTTTAAAGTAATTTTTCCTTGTTGCTTTGCTTTTATGCGAATTCCAAAAATTACAGAACCTATCCCCCATTTTTTAAAGTAAGTTAAGATCTATTTTTGTGTGATTTTTTTTTAATGCGCGTTTTCTGTGGAACCTATCTACTGCATATAACGAGATCCAGGTGTACTCTCAAATACAATAATGGTTAATAACTTTATTATATTGGATTTTCTGGATACATTGCTGTGATAATGACAATGAAAACATAAACATATTTAATGAATAAAAAATACTTATGTATAATATGACATGCCACTAAAAGATGATAATGAAATTATGATACTAATGATGTTTATGCTCAGTGCATAAACATAATTCTTATGATATTGCATACATAGTTAAAAAAATTATATAGATTTAAATTTATTAATGCAGATAAGGGACAGAATAATAAAAAGATCAGTACTAACAATGAACTAATATATCTGAAAACAACTTGTAGTAGAGAAAACAATTGCATTCATGTACATGCCTTAAATGTTCTCACATAATAAATACATGTTAAGAAATAAAGCTAAAGGCAAAATGAATGGTAATAAATAAATGGACACTCAGTTACATGACCTGAAAATGCCAAGTAAGCCACATTCTCTCTCTCTCTCTCTCTCTCATGGAGGGGCTTAATAAATACAATAGTAATGGAAATTATTTACATAATTGCCAAAATTGATACCCATCAATGGACATCATATCAATTAAATAAATGAACAAGGCATGAATTATTAATAATATATGGAAATGTAATCTACACTCACACTCATATGTACAAAAACATACATACTTTGTCTCAAAATATATACAAACCAATACAAAATAATTGCAAAGCAGTATTATACACTAAGAATTTTAACAGCTATCTCAACTCACATACCAACTTACATAATAGTACATTCATCCACATACTAAACATATAAACTGTTTTACCCTGTGCACATCAATATTTATAAATTCTGACAACTCTTAATAATTTGGAATTGAAAATCTGTAATTTACTCTTATCAAATTCCATTGTGACACATATACTGTTATAAAAATACCTTACATAATACATAGCATAATAACAATAAATTATATTCATATTAATAATACATAGCATAATAACAATAAATTAGTATATATTAATGACAATTACGATAAAATCATAGTAATAATCATATTAATTTTATAAATACACACTACACTTATTTTATTTTATTTAAATAAGCTTGGGAGTTTGACAGTTTTTTCATAAAATAAAATGAAAATAACTTCCTTAACTTATAAGTCCTTCTGTTACTCCAATACAAAAAATATATAGCATGTTTTTTTATTAAATGTAAAGAAGACAAATAAATGAATAAATAACTTAGAGTATGAGTTTCTTGAAATATTGTTCACATTTTTAATTTTTAAAATGTAAAGGAATAAGCAGGTACAGCAAAACTGTAAATAAGCAGGTAATAAGTACGTCAGTAATGAAAGTTTAGGCAATCGATAGACAGGATTAAAACATTAAGCAACATAAATGAATTACAGGAATTTCAAGATAGTATTTTATTTGTATTTGATGAAATAAAAATATATACTATCTTTTCCAAAGTATTGAAAATATCAACAAAGATAGCATTTACCTTTATTTAATTAAATGAAGAATTTTAAAGTATTTTATTCCATCATTTAAATTTGTGATAGTTTTAAAATAAATCATTATTGCATTGATTTCAATAATTGAGAATATAATAATTTTTAGACAGTTACTTGTAATAATAATTATATATCAGTTATTAATGCTTTGAAATAATCATTTTTAAATTCTCTGCATATAAATGACTTTTCTTTAAGTAAGACCCTTAGTAGTATATAAAAACAATAATCTTAATCTTTGTAATTAGCTTATATAACTTTAAACATTATAAAGATTGAAGTATTAATGAACTGGTTTATTGAAGTAAATAAAAAGTTCATAGAAATAGTAAAAATATACATTACACTTTTTCAGTTTATCAGTCTATTAAGCTTTAGAAGTTCTTCTATTACAATAAAGCTTATTGTCTTTTCCATGGACAGAAGAGTGTGCACAGTCAAAAGTAGATTTACTTAAATGACTTTAAAATCTTTTAGCAAGACATTATTTAACTAATAAATAATAAAGTAGTTAAAAATAAATTGAACAAATAAGTTGAAAAATTAATAAGGAAGTAATTTAGTTTCAGTTTTTTTAAAATGTCTGTATGCTTAGCTAAAAATACTGCAGGGGTGATCATGTGATATTTATGAAACAATCAGAAATTGATATCAGCACAGGATTGTTAAAAAAATAATGTTAACCTTTGATTAATCAAGTCATATAAAAATTGATTTGACCTTGAGATATCTAGACAGTAATTAAAATATAATTAACTTTATTTTATTTATTAAATAAAACCATTTATTTAATTTAAAACAAATATTTTTTATTTAAAACATACTTTTTATTTTAAAAGTTATTAAAAAACTATGATTAAATCATTCATTATTAAATAATATGGTTTATGAAATTTATTATTCTTTTAAAGGCAATTAACATTTAAAATAATTTATTTTGAACTTCTCTCTTTTAACACTAATGCACATATATTCACACACATGTATACTAGATGGACTAAGAATTTATTAAAAAGATTTATGAAATTTATTACAGATTAATAACTAATATTTTTTAAAAAATAGCAAAACTAAATTTACCTATTGAAATTCACTCAAATTGTAGTCCATTTTAAACTATCTTTATTTAAGCTTAATCTATTAAATTCTAAATTTAAATATTCTAAAACATTAAACAAATATATTTTATTTTAACTAATTTAATTTAATAAATTAAGTTTGAGTTAAATCAATATTAAATTTTTTTTATTCTACAAATAAAATATTTTTGTCAGATATTAAATCAATTAACTGATAACTTTTAGTAACTATTATTCAGATACATTTTAACACACATATTTTATTAATATAACAGAGTGCATAGTAAAGATTTTATACAGTTTAAAAAATAATAAAGTTTATTTAGTGAAGTATTCTCTTTATTTGAGTTAAAATAATATTATTGAATGCTTAACTCTGTTTGGACCAAATATAAGATATTTTAATGTTAAATGCATTGTCATTAGTGGAAGCTGTAAGCCTATTTTTTATATTTAAAATAAACACATGCAATGAGTTATAATATATATATAATAGTAATTCAGAAATTATATGCAATAGTTTCATAAATCTGTAACTAAAGATTAAAGTTTATGTCTGAGAGAAAGATAATCTCTAGTCTAATAAATGAGCTTGACATTTGTAAATCAAAGTGTAATAACCTGAATTTATATCTTTAATTAAAAACTTTAATATTTGAATACAAATATATATTTAAACTAAATGTAATTATAACAATATTTGTAAACAATAGCTTTGAACATGCCATCATCAGATTTTCAATGATATTGATGGCTGAAAAGTTGGAGAATGGCAAAGATTGAATCCTCTCCATTCAAGTTTGAAGATTTGCTATCTTAATATAAACTGAACCCTGATTATAAATATGTGTGGGAGGTGATGATCTAAAACAACCGATGAGGGGTTCATTGGAGATCACTTATCTTTTTCATACATATGTTGCTATGTGGATCCAATGTGTGAGCTGGAGTAGATGACTGAAAGTAGCTTCAAAAACTGGGTTCAAATCATCTCTAATTAAAAAACTTTAATACCTAGGCAGTTTTTAAAATATATAAATTTTTGCTACAGAGAAGAAAATGATAGATCACTTATCAATTCAACATCCTGCATTACAAACTACTTTGGACAGCAATCATGTTCTTCCCATGAAATTTGGGTCAATCTCACTGTAACTTGTTAACTTTTCCCAACCTTTCTTTCCTATTACTCATAAGACCACTTTCATGTTGGTTTCTCTCTAGTGCATTAAATGCACATTTATGCATCACCAATACCCACAAAGATATCCAAGCACCCTCATGATCAAAATTGATCTCTTTCGGATTGTATAATCAGACATGGGGAAAGGTAAGGCTACAAATGGTTCATTACCTGAGACAAGAAAACAATAACACCCTCTCTTTAATTGCTTCCACATTCCTCTATCACATTATTCCAGTATGCATAATGCTATTCAACAGCATACTCTTTTGCATTCATGTGGCTATAGTTGTTAACAAGTTGAAGACATCATAAAATATATAGATATTAAACTGGTTTCAAATCTATGTGACAATACAGGCAAGTTGATTTAGATTGAAAGTGTTTCTATGTTTTTGTCAGCTTGATAAGAAAATAGCAAATTAAAAGATGTCTTCTGGATTGAAAGTTTATTAGATCTTAAAGATTTGGTGCACTATTCCAATATTTAATGTTTCTCACTGATGAGGGCCATAAGCTAGGAATTAGTCTGAGCATATTGGATAGGATGGCATTGGTTAGGGATTTATAACACTACCATTTGGCATCCATTAGTTATTAAAGTTTACACTAGATGGCATAGTTTTGGTGAAAGAAAAAGAGTATAATACTGAAAAAATGCTTCCCAATTTTGTCAATAGTATCCATAGTGAATTTGCTGAATATATATAAAAGTTTCCCTGTCACATGTTTCTCCTTTGTACAATGTGTAAACTTTTATAAAATCTAATAAAATTATTATGAAAAGATAAATTTGCCAATTGTATATTTACACTTACATAAAAAACTATATATCTGATTTACATAAACTTTATAAAAAATATCACAAAATATTTTAAAGACATAATTTAAAGTTGAATAATAAATCATTTTAATCTTTAAAAATGAGATTTAAAAATGAGGGTATTCCTTAGTAGTAATTTAATTTCATTTTCTTTATTGTATCACTCAACATTGAATAATAAATAATTATACTTAAATATGTAATAGTCAAAAGAAATATAGGTCCTGATTTAGTTTGTGCTCGCGACCATTTTGGAATGTAAAAACCATCACTGACACATCCAACTGATAAAAGATATAGATATTGAATAAAAATACTTTAAGTTTATATTTTAAAAATTATAAGCTAGTAAAAATAATATGCTTTATTTTATTAGTAACTTTTTTTAAAATTTGTCTTTATAAAATATTTGAAATATGATGGCACAAAGCACCGGAATTTGCAGAGAGGGGGGAGGATGGTTTGGTTGATACGAAGTATCTCCAAAAGTTGTAGAAATCTAATCAAACCAAGCTTATAATTCCTAAATACTAAAAGATTATACTATATATCCATATGAAATAGAGCATATTATTTTTACTAGCTTATAATTTTGAAAATATGAATTTAAAGTATTTTTATTCAATATTTATGTCATTTATCATTTGGCTGTGTCAGTGGTAATTTTGGCTGGTCTTTAATTTCAAAATGACCGTGAACACAAACTAAATTGGCTTCAAAATGTTTTATGCTTTGTAGAAAGTGGAATAAAATTTACTAATTAGTTTATATTTGTTACTTATCATAATCTTTTATAATGCAGTGATTATATGTGATTCGATGGAAATTGTATAGACTATTACCAATGCTGGATTTTTTGCATTCCGGGATTGAACAACCTAATCTGGTTTATATAAGTCTGTACCTTTGTTAATTAGTTTTAATAAATTCAAATGAGTACTTAAATATACGACAAACCATAAAATATAAAATTATAATATTATAGTTGTCAATATTATATTATTAAAAATCTAAATGAAAAGAGTTTACTTAATCCTTGAGCGTATGGCTCAAAGCTGCTGTAAGTGCAAGCGATTGAGACTTGCAATTTCCTGCTTGGAACAACGTAAAAACCTTAGGAAAAACTTAAGATATTTTATAGAATACCTTTGCATACTTTAATACTGTTGATCAACTTTGCGAAGATTTTAGAAAACTCCTGCAATTGACAAATTTATGCTGGGAAAAGATCAATAGTACATCAAATGAAATCATATATAGTATCAATAAATTAAATCTTAACGTTTGATGTTATAAAATATATTATGGTAAAAGTTGAAAATTAAAAACATGATCAATAAAAAATCAGATCTAAAGTTTCTTTGAGTATAAAAGTATCTGCCTGGAAGCTAAAGTCTAGGAAGGAGTTAAAAATAAGTTTACAATCCAGTCCAGGTAAAATTGGGGAGGGGGGTAAATAGGTTGCAATCAGCTTTAAAAAATTTTCAGGTGGTTAGCCCATGAAAAATTCAGATAAGCATGCAATGCCAGCCATTTAGGTAGGGGATAGAAATTATGCAAGCTCTCATCTTCTAGAAATTGATAAGTCTAGCAAATAATTTTGTCTTGTTCACTCTTTCTTTACAAGGGTCTTCTTTAGACCTGTGATTTGAAGTGGGCTCTTTAAAATTGTCGTACTTTATCTATATATGTAAAAATACATAAATATTTTGTTTTGTTTTTTTTATTAAAAAGAAAAAAACTCCATAAATCATAATGTATTAAAAATCATTTCAAATACTATAGTATGCGCTCACGGTCATTTTGAATTATAAGAATCACTCAAATCCCAGGCTAACACATCCAAGCGATAAATGACCTCAATCAATCTACATGTTGTCTCGACTGGACCATTCATTACAAAATCGTCATTTTCATTAATAAAAAAAAAAACAATTTTCGTACAGTTATAAGAAATGTAATCACGTGATCCAACTTATAAATGACATAAACTTTAAATTTAAAGACCTGCCAAAACCATTGGTGACACATCCAACCGATAAATGACATAAACTTTAAATTCATATTTTAAAAGCTATAAGCTAGTAAAAATAATATGCTTTATTTTATGAAATAAAGTATATCATTTTTATTAGTTATAATTTCTAAAATATGAATTTAAAGTACTTTTATTCAATATTTATGTTATTTATCAGTTGGATGGATCAGCGGTGATTTTTAGATTTCAAAATGGCCATGAGCACAAACTAAATCAGGACTCAATTATTGTCCATACCTAAATTAGGGCTTAATCTTATTACGAGCCTGATTTTTAAATCAGCATATTACTTCCTCAAGTTCAGTTTATATATCACAGGGAAGAGAAAGTTTTTCATTATATACCTGTATCACTGAATAATTGATATATATGTAATAATATATATATATATATAAATCTCTATTATTAATTATTACATATATTCCAAGTAATAAGATTCAATGTCACAGGTAGTTAACAATAATAAATAAAGTTATCTTCCTGTGTTATATAAACTGAACTTGTACAAATAATATACTGA
Organism: Epiperipatus broadwayi; assembly: GCA_028023455.1. Taxonomy (NCBI): domain Eukaryota; kingdom Metazoa; phylum Onychophora; class Udeonychophora; order Euonychophora; family Peripatidae; genus Epiperipatus; species Epiperipatus broadwayi. Next base: position 236,171 of record JAQFVV010000626.1, read on the forward strand.
TTTAAAAATCAGGTTCATAATAAGATCAAGCCCTAATTTAGGCATAGTCAATAAATGTTGGTTTATTTAAAGAATAAAGTCTAAGCATGGATGATTACTTGTGCTTTTAAAACATTTATTGATGGGAGAGGGAGTCTCAATTTTATAGTGCATATGTGAAGAATAATTTCCATCTACAATATTACATATATAATATTGAATTTCAAAAAACTCACACACTTCACTTTTTAGCAAAAAAACTTTTATTATTGATAACAGTTTCGACTGTACCATGCAGTCTTCATCAGATCTACAAAATTTGAACATATTACATATATATATAAATTGCTATATTATTAATTATTACACATTTGTTTATGGAGCAGAGATGTGTCTGATTACCATATAACCAAAATTACAAATCCTACAAAAATTTAACAATATCAATCACAAAATGAATCCCACTTTGTTTACATCCACAATAAGTAAAATTTTATTGTAACAGTTAGTGTGTTTTGACTGACTTCCATAGTCCTTGGAAATTCAAACAAAAAAGTGACTCATTGTTTTTAATTGCTAGTTAGATATCTAAATTTCTGTTCGATTTTAAACCCTGTTTGGGCTGCTATTAGAGATTTTTCTCTGAACCTATTTACATAATATTTCATGTTGTATTCTATATAACACTAGATGTCTCCATAGTGTTGCTTGTGTTAGTAGAATAAAAACTATAACACAATAGATAGCTGTTCCCATCGTTAATTTAAGTATGTTTTTAAAGTGAGAAATAAAATAAATGGTACATACAAAATTTAATCAATTTAAAATATATTTATGAAATCCAATTTTTACATCGCTTTATCAAAAATCTAAAATTCTCTCTCTATCTGTACTCTGTATTTCAATTCACAGGTGCCAACATACTTTGTACCCATTTAAAAAAATTTCCAATACATATAATCTTTTAATTACATTATAAATTAATTTTTAAAACTGCTTAACCCATTAACTGATTCTTTTAAATTTGTAATCTTTGTCTAACTTTTCATTGGCCCAATACTTAAATCTGAGAACAATATGATTCGTCCTTTCATTTCCAGCCGGTTTTTATTGTTAAAATATTAATCTAAAATACACAGAATTTTCTTAATTCAGCTTCTAAAAATTGAATAATTTTAGATTCAAATTGTTTAAATGTAACGAAAAATTAAAAATAATGTTAATAACTGTAGAAAAATATAAGAAAAATGTGTAAAAAATAGCTATCAGTAAAACAAAAGAATTATAACTCAACCAATGATTGTGTCGTTATTTAGATCAATCTGTCAAGTAATTCTCTTTTTATTTCCAGCTTGCTTATTTTTCTTGTAAAATTTAAAATTTTCCAAATCAAACTTTATATTTCCATAAAGTAACATCAAATCTTATTTATGAATGTAAAAAATTACAATAGATGTAATTATTTACTATAAAATAAATTACGAACATATACAGCTTCATTGTCGTGTCTGAATCTATCATTTAGAAACATGCCTTAGAAATTGCCTGATTACATTCTGTAGCGATAATTGTTTTTTGTTATGGATTATTTCTCCAAATGTATTTTTCTTCTAATATTTAAAATTTTCCGAGTCAAACTTTATATTTTGATATATTATCTTATTTGTGAACATAAAAAATGACAATAAATATAATTATTTACATCAAAATCAATTACAAACGTCTACATCCTCGTTCTGTCATTTAGAAACACACCTAGAAGGTTTGGTAGGTATCCTATCAGAGAAAAAGACACAGCGATGTAACAAATAGGCTGTGAAGATTATTAATTTTTTTTTTAAAAATATAATGCTATATGCGGATGTTTTTAGAACTAAAATTGAAAGCATTGAATTTCCTATCAAATAAGTCTAAAACAAAGAAATTGCGACCAAAATTGACCAAGAGATGGCGCATGCTATGTTCAAAATTTTTTTTTGCTACGGGGTCTTTTCATAATAGTCAGTTAATCGGTTAAAGCTCCACATGCAAGTGAGAAATTAAATACTTGGGCCAAATGAACTTTAATTGATTAAAAATATAATTATGCAATAAAATTTTATCTCAGATTACCAAAAATTATATACTGCCAAATCTCATTGTGCTCATTATAAAAATTATCTGACAGCCAATCAGATGTCATGATAGCTGTCCAAATAACAAACAAATCTTAAACACATGACAAATATTTTACTAAAAAAGGGCAACCACTCTTTTTTCTACTTTTCTTTTTATATATCATGTGTTTAAAGTTTGTTTGTTATTTGGACAGCTATCATGACATCTGATTGGCTGTCAGATAAGTTTTATAATGAGTGCAATGAGATTCGGCAGTATCTCAATTTATTTCAATTTTCAATTATCTGTGCTTTGCAAATTAAAATATTATTCAAAAACTATAATTCATTCAATGTATTTCAATGTGAAGGCCACATTATTTTCCAGTGCACATAATCTTTTAATCAGTGCTGCCCTCTTTTTGCATTTTTATGATGTTATTAGAAAATGATTAGCTTACACATTTTTTATATTGCAAATTACCAATACAATTAAGTATCATTGAGAAAAAAATCCATAGCCCATATAATTCCCCAAAAAAGAAAAAAAAATGTTAAAGATTTCTTAAGATTGGGGAAATATTTGTCGAAATTTTAGATAACAAACAAACTTTCACTTTTATATGTCTAATAGATATATTATTTATGTGTGTTCATTTGTGTGGGGGTGAGTGTAAAACATTTATAATTGCTGAACTACTCTCAGTGCCATCTCATATTGCTGACCCACCTGATCACATATATAAAGCTGACCAGTGTGAGGATAGTAATCTACACCAACTGATGATTGCTGGTTTAGCATGAAATACATATATTGGTAATTATTTATCTTTTCAACATGTGTGTGATCAGGTGGGTCAGCAATATGAGATGATGTTGAGAGTAGTGGGTTGTATAAAAGTCTGAGTTTGAATCATGTCTATATTACACATATAAATGCAGGTTTAAGCCTGTGCAATGTATTAATGCTGAACTGAAAATAATGTGATCTAACTACTTTTAAAATTAAGCCATCCAATTAATTACTTGGTAACAAACACAAATTAAGCCATCACATTAATAAAACTAGCCAATTAGTTCTTTCCACACATATGTTTGATGGAATAAACATTAATCTTCAACTGCCTTTGAACAACACATAATCTTTTAATGTAACACACCACATATTTTCTTTACAAAGATCAAACTAATGATTGATTAGATGATGCTATATTTAAGTATTAAATATTTTGATGTTGTAGCAAATTAGCCTAAGGCTAAAGTATATTAATAATTTTTATTTAACATTTAGACCAGTTTTATGCAAGGTAGGAACTAATTTTTATTCACTTTTAACACTTTGTGGAGAGGTGTAATCATAAATGAATGACCCAAGACATGTAAGAAAGATATATGATCACCAAAATGGGCATTTCATGCTGAATGAGCATGTGCATCTTGGAGAGCATACATTTTTTTCACATGCTTTTGGTTATATGGTTATGGTTACACCCTTCTGCGAGGTGTTTAAAAAACACAGAGACCATTCCTTACCTTGTGTGAGAGTGGTGCAGTGAAAGTTACACTACAGAAATATTAATCATTAAATGGATAATCTCTAGTCTAATGAATGACAAATAAATATTATTAATATACTTTCATGAAGCAGTTTCTGTCAAAGTTATTAGGGTAGCAAATTTGACACTTATCAATTCAATTGTAATAATTGGTTATCTGTATATACTGAACAATGATAAGGATATGGGTACAAGATTGTGATCTGGGCCAACTGATAAGTGTTGATTCAGGATGTATGCATCTTGGGGCATCATACAACTTTTTCACATTTCTTTGATCACATGTTTATGACTACCCCCCCCACACACACACACAAGATATTAAATGCAGACAGAAACTAGTTCATACCTACATTCTTTGCTAAAAGCCAGGTGACAAATCACAACAATAAATAACTATGATCGAGCAGAAAATATTTTTCATCATTAAGAATTTATTATTTTTGCTAAATACCTTCTAACACAATTTACTTTAGAATATAATATTTAGTCACAAATTATTACTGATACATATATCAAACAATAACTGGTTTAAATTCAGCCAGTTTAATAATTATTATCAAACCATTCTATTTATAACTCTGTTATTTTTTTTTACAATTCTCTTCAGAAAGCTGAAAACTAACATTTTTTTCAATATTTTTATATTATCATTACAATGTAAAAATACATAAATCAATAATATTAACAATCAATAAAATACAATCAAATATAAATTTATATAATATAAATTAATATTTGATATAAATATAGTAAAAATGAAATATACATCTATAAACTAATTATACATTCCTATCTCACCTTCTTGACTATTAATTTTCAAATATAAAATCAAATCATAAACACAATACATAATTAGTACTTACAATATGCTTAAACGTATATAGGTGAAGTTAATAAAAATTTTCAAAAATAACATTCAGTTTAGCGCTTTTGGAGTATGTTTACTCCATATTCATAGTCATTATTATGTGTAAACATAATGAATGCAAATTTATGCAAATTATTATCCTGTCCTTTTTTTTCGATATTGTAAAGCAGATGTCCCTTCGATTGATGGTGTTTGAATCGTTAGCAAATGAAATACGCTTTTTTTATTTATTTTTTTGGTGCCATTTCTTTCTTTGCAAACAATTAGATTATATAACTTTATATTTACAGCCATGGACATTCAAGTATAGTAATTGACTACATGCATTCACTTTATAACACCTATGTTTTATCTAAAAACCACCTACTATATATAGAACTTTTCACGACATTGAACATTTTAGAGAATTTGCTTTTACATATAACTATTTATAATGTTATTCTTATTACACTTTATTATTTTATCAATAGAAGACAAAACAGCAGCAGAGGAGCTGTGATATATGGTATACATTAGTGCAAGTATATACATTGCGCACAATATCTCATATTTCATTGATAAACTTTGATTACAATAGAGTATATATGTTCACCAAACTATAATTGTACAACAGCTTTTCAACTCATATATACAGATAACACAGATGTTTTTCTATGGGTGTAGTATGCATATATAAATTAAAATTATAGTATAAAGAAAATTAAAAAAAATAATGTAGTTAGTAATAATAAATTGTGAGAGCACCTATGTACTGTGTGTGATCATTTATTTGCATTCATTAAAAATAAAAGTAACAACAAAATAACTATGTCATATCTATATTTTTATAAATAAAATAAATAACAAAATGTCACTTTCATGACAATCATTCTTCACATGATCACCATTTCTTATGCTTGCTCAAGCTGTTAAAACAGGCAAAACTCTCCATACAGTAGTGCCATTCAGTGCAAGCCAGAGTAATCCATTAATGCAAGAAGGTTTGTGCATGAAATACCCATCTATTGTCAATATCCCTAGCTAGGGTCTTTCAAGCCTTTGATCTGAGAGCATTGTATGTAGATCTTAGGGTGCTCTCAGATCCAAGGTTTGAAAGCCACAAGCTAGAAACTGGTCTGGGTACATTGGATGAGTAGGCACTAGATAGGGATTTTATGCACAAACCTTCTTGCATTCATTGTTTATTCTGGCTTGCATTGAAAGCCACTAGTGTATGGAGAGTTTGGCAAGCATAAGAAATAATAATCATGTGATGTTTAGTGGTATAATACCAATCCTGCCTAATAGAATAGTGGTTGTTATGGTTATTAAAGAACCAAAGACCCCCAAAATGTATGGATACTGAACTGAGTTTAGACCTATATGCTATATAAGCTAGTGAGCTTGGATTGAAAATATTATTGTGTTTTCAATTTCAGACTCCTAGTTTTGTAGTCTAAGTAGAGATAAAAGGTGGCTGCTGGAGAGTTGTATTAGATCCTAAGATCTAGATGCAGTGCTCAGATCCAAGGCTTGAAAGCCACAAGCTAGAACTAGTCTGGGGATATTGGATGAATAGGCACTAGATAGGGATTTTATGCACAAACCTTTTTGCATCCATTGATCACTCTGGCTTGCACTGAATGGCGCCACTGTATGGAGAGTTTTGCCTGTTTTAATTAATCATTCAATTACTTAATATTTTTTCAAACAAAGTATTTTGTATTATTATTATATCTATATTAAAGAAAAAAAGTGTTTTTTAACAATATTATATACCTCTCCCCCCAAATGATTATAATTGTGTTTTTTCCAAATGTGTATATACAGTATTTGTAAAAAAAGACAACATGTTTTCAAAATCTACTAAAGGAAAATGATTATTTATTGATTGATTATTTATTGAAATACATTATTAGAAAATATTTTTATAAATCAAAAATTTTAAATCATATATATATATATATTGTTTTCCTGAAGATTTGTGATGATAATTCAATATAAAAATCCAAATATATATATATATGCATTGTAATTTCTAAAATATTATATAAAAATATAATAGATATAAGAGCAAAACATTGGTATTCTAATATTTTCCAGATGAGTAGGCACTAGTTAGGGACTTTATGCAAAAACCTTCTTGAATCCATTGATTATTCTGGCTTGCACTGGGTGGCGCTACTATATGGAGTGTTTTGCCTGATCATGTGATGATAAATTAGATACCATATATCATTCAAAATCTATAGTAGAAAGCGTGTTGCTTTTAAATCTACAGTATAAAGAAAAGTATCTTTCGACTGAAATATTTTTTTAAAAAAAAAATTCACAAATAATTGTTATATTACTTATTTGTCATGATGAATAAAAAATGCCAATAAAAATGGATAATAATTATGTTTATGGATGCTCTAAATCCAGAGAGGATCCGGGGAAAATTGAATATCTCATTAATTAAAACTGCCACCTACATAAAATTTCATGAACTAAGATCTTAGTATGATATGTGGTGAATCAACAAATACAAGCTTAAATTGCATACTGATCAATTATGTCAATGAAAAACTCACATCATACAGATCTGTTGTGAACAAAATGAGTTAAGTAGCATGATAATGCAACATTCTAGTGATTTCTCAGAAAAAGTTAGATATACATTGGGTGATATTTATGATTTCTTCAATAAATTTTTCTATTGAATAAAAGTATCAGTCCCATTATTAGCAGATTATGGCCTATCTGGTTGTTTTGATAATGTTAAGTTCGTATCAACTTTTGAATCTATACAATTATCTCTACTTGCCATTACCTATTTCAGATTTTATTTAAACTCTTCACATTTAAGCTTTACAGTGCAATATAAAAATAACTTACAGTTCTTTCTTTTCTGCCCTTACTAAATCCATAGTATTTATGTTATTGCTCTAAAAAATGCAATTTCAATTAAATTTTGTAAAACATTTAGATTTATGCTTAGAAAATATTTTAATATCGAATATAGAAAGAATATTAAAGTGGATAATAAAATGTATATGCTTTCAATATAAGCTGAAAGAATATTATCAAATTTTTTCATTATCCAGCCATTTTTCAGTTGTGGCTATTTGTAGGAAGATTTTGCTAGAATTAGCATGGTAATTCAACCATTTTAGATTTCTGTTTATCTTAACTGGTATTAATGTGAGATTTTTATAAAAATGTTATTCTTACAGACATGATTTTATTGATTTATTAAATTAAAAAAATTTAAAGGGGTCAGTATCTTGTTAATAGTCAGCAAATATCAATAATCTTTACTCTATTGTTAAAAAAAGAAGCAACTTCGTCCAAAGTGTCGGCAATTTTCCTTCTTTATAATAAGTTGCATTTTCATGCAAAGTTTTTGGAATAAAAAAAATTGTATATTTTTTTGCTTATTTATTAAATATTTCTGATTATGTTTACACACTAATTGATTGAAAATTAGTGTTAAAATGTACACATATACACTTCATCTTTATTCATTTATATTTTACTTTTACTTAAAAGATAATAAGCTTAACTGTAATTTTAACAAAGAAAATCACAGTAAAGGTTTAGTGACACTTTATATGAAACTGACTACATAATGTCATTACCTGTCAGAATTGACATGGTGTTAGAATATTTTCATGTATTTTAAAAATTATAAAACAAATATCAGATTTTAAAGCAGAATTTGAAAGACTTATCATATATTCACATTCATTTGTTCATATTAAAAAAAAATTAAAATGAAAAAATTTCATTTATTTTCTAAAATGCATCATTGTATGGCATATTACATCTTTGATATTATTAATAACTCATATTTTCAATATTTGTAAAGGTTGAGAATGTTCAAAAACATCCACCAGGTGTAACAAAAGAAAATGTTATTTTCGTAAAAGTTTTATAAATGTGATCACATATAGCTCTCCAACATCCAAAAATTGTTTGCTTCCATATAATAAAGTTTATGAAAATTTCAAAATTTAATACTTATATTTTTTGTTTGTTTATAGTTTTTTTGTTTATTTATATATTTGTTGGAATGTGTATACTTGAAATAGCATAAATTGTTATAATAAGTATCATGCCTTTATGCATTCATTGGAAAATCATTATAGTGGAAAGTTTTTAAAAACATTTCAAACAATATTGCAGTCTAATTTTATTACTGATATTAAAGTTCCATTAAAGTTCACGAAGTTCCATTAAAGTTCATGATGATACTTTAATATGAAGCTTTAGAATGACCAACATTATCATTAACTATTCTTCCTTCCTTTGGTTATATGACTTAATATTTACATGCATACATGTGTATAGTCTGGAACGCAGTAGTAGAATGCCAGAGACAAAACTAAAAGTTCCCAGATTAATTCTCATCTAATAATGATTTTTTTTCAAATATATATATCAGTTGGGAGATCACATGACATCCTATTAAAATAGATTTATATATATGGCAAATATAAAAATGCAACAAATTATTTTACCTGGCCTTCACATAGGTAATTATAGCATGCTTTTTGCTTATGTTACAAATATTGAGACAACATATGTGCAGTGATTTCTTGCTCCTCATCATTTATTCCAAAGAAAAGATTATGCTAAAACATTTAGAAGCAGAATTACATGACCTCCAGATAGTTTCCACTTAAGAGTTAATTATTAAATATGCATTAATACATAGAAACTAAACCCTCCATACAGTAGTGCCACTCAGTGCAATCCAGAGTAATCAAAGGAATGCAAGAAGGTTTTTGCATAAAATCCCTGTCTAGTACCTACTCATCCAATAACCCCAGGCTAGTTTTTAGCATGTGACTTCAGTGAAGAGCCTTGGATCTGGGAGCACTGAATCTAGATTTTAGGATATAATGCAACCCTCCAGCAACCACATTTTACCTCATATGCTAACTATAAAATTAGATTTAATTTTGGACTCAAAGTTTTATAGTTAGGTAATAAGGTAAAAGGCGGCTTCTGGAGGGGTGTATTAGATCCTAAATCAGATCCAACACTCCTCACTGATGAAATCCACAAGCTAGAAACCTAGTCTGGGGATATTGGATGAGTAAGCACTAGACAGGGGTTTTATACACAAACCTTATTGCATTCATTGATTACTTTGGCTTGCACTGAAAGGTGTTACTGTATGGAGAGTTTAGCCTCTGTGTAAACAGCTTGTGTAAGCGTAAGGAATGGGGATCATGTAATGTTTAATGGTTTGATATATATTAATAATATATGTTTGACTGATTTCAACATCTATTATTAACTGTTAAATGATTTTAGAAAAATTCAAACTTAATTTAAACTTTCCAAATACATTCAGCTGTTAAGAATAACATTATTCTGGTCTAGTTTTTATGAGAAGATTTTGAAGTATAATTAAAAAGGATTTTTTGCTTGCATATAAAGTTGTTTTGTTTATTTTTATCCACTAATTAGTTGATTATTATAAACAAACACACAGGTAAACTTTTAATTTATTCATTTTTGTTTATTTTTAAAAATAGAAATTAATACATTTGGCAGTAATATAAAGAAAAAAAATGGCTGTCTGTCAAAATTGATTTGATGTTAACGTCTTTTAAAATATTGTAATTTTGGTAAGAAAATATCAGATTCTGACACAAAATTTAATAGAATTATCATAAATCTATTTTCCTTTATTCACATTAAAAAAAACAGCTTAAAATAAAAAGGAATTTGTTTATTTTTAGCTTTAATATTTATTATATGCGGGATTCGAACTCAGACTTTCACACGACCCACAACTCTCAGTGCCATCTTATGGTCAGCAATATAAGATGGCACTGAGAGTTGTGGGTCGTGTGAAAGTCTGAGTTCGAATCCCGCATATATTACATATATAAATGCAGGTGTTAAGCCTGTACAATATATTACTTTAATATTTAGGTAAATGTCTGTGATGTTTATGATGTGCATTGTTATATTTACCAGTCAGTTTTTAAATACTTAAAAAGATGATTTTTTAAAATATTATTCACTTATAAAATTAAATTAAAAGGAACTCAAGTCCAATTTATTCAGTTTTAGCATAAAATATAGATTTTATAAAATTAGAAAGATTAAGCATTTCCAATAAGTGCTTAGAGATGGAAGAATAAAAAATGTAAAAAGATAAAAGGAATAACAATTAATAATAATTGAAATAGTCTAACATATAATTGCTATTAAAATATTGTAATCACAAACTTAAATATTTAGATTGAGAACATATTAAGCTTTCTAAAAATTTGGCTTCATCATAAATTTAAACCCATGCCACAAACATGATGAGTTAATATACTAATTACATCTAGGCTTTATATATTTATTATATGTCCCTTTGTACTGCTCTACTCTCTCTTTCTATATATACAACAGAAATAAAATTACTTGCACATAACAAATGATTGGCTAAATTCTTTATAAAACAATTTCCTTATATGAACTATTTGCTTTATCAGATTTGAAAATAATTTTCAATTTTCTGATGAAAATCAGTTTCTTGGTTGAAATATTAAAAAAAAAAAAAACAACTGTAGGGGTATGCAGTTTTATTTCATTTATATATACATATACTTTAGTTAATTTAATATTTTTGTTTATATATATAATTAATAAATACAGTGTTTCAAACTACATGAAACCATAGAATGATGATCGGCCCAATCATTATTAATATTAATGTGTTGACCTCTAATTGAGATTATCAAGCATTTTATATTTACCAGGATAATCTGATAAAAAAGTAAAAAAGAGATGGTACTGATTTAGTATGTGTTCCCGGTCATTTTGAATTGTAAGAACCACTCAAATCCCAAGCTAACACATCCAAGTAATAAATTACATCGATCAATCTATACGTTGTTACGATCTGACCCTTCCTTCTGATATATAAACTGAACTTGAGCAAATAATATGCCAATTTAAAAATCAACCTCGTAATAAGATTAAGCCCTAATTTAAGTGTGGACAATAAATGTTGGTTTATTTAAAGAATAAGCTTTAAGGAAAGGTTACCCAGCTAATGTTTTTAAAATATTTACTTATGGGAAAGGGTGTGTCAATTGTATAATGCATGTGTGAAGCGTAATATCTTTCGATTTTGTAACATTTACATATATGCATGAAATAAAAAATACATAAAATTAACATTAACAATACTAGCCAAACTATTAAAAACTTAATTTACGACCAAGGTCTCGCCCATGTATATATATATATATTTTCAAATGTAAATATAAATAACCGACCATCTTAAATGCATTTCCAAAATTAGCCTTAATCCAAATCTCTCTTCTACCTATTTATTTTATGTTAGATTACATGCACAGATCATTTCAGGAATACATACAGTATTCACTTTTTAAAATTCATTTACAAAATACAAAGATGCGTTTAACATTAAGGATGGGTGGAGAGTAAATGTGGATTATGGGTAGTTTTCTAAATGCTTTTAAGAAAATGCGTGCGTTATTTGTATTTATATTTGAAATAGCCTACCTATGCAGGAGAAACCGTGATCGCGTGTTAAAAGTTTTAATAGTGTGGCTAGTATTATTAATGTTAATTTTGTGTGCTTTTATTTGTAATTATTAGTTTAGCGTTATGTAGGGCTGAATTATTTATATATATTATCATTCTTTAAGTTTAAAAAAAAACATGCATTTTGTGTAATTTAATTATGAAATTCAATATACTGTTGTAATGCGAGAGTTCTTCATTTCTATTTATATAATATGATTAAGAAAACGGAACTTGAAAGATGGTAATATCATTATATCTGTTTTCTTTTCCTTTTTTTTTTTTTTAAAAAAAAAGAGTAATTTTATAATTTATTTGTGCTAAAATATTACTGAATTATTTGTTTTATTTTCAGCCTCTAGGCTTTTCTTGCAGTAATCCTACAACGCTGTGTAAATATAGAAAAAAGCCCCGTAATAGCTTTTATTAATAATAGCATTACATAAATACAAAGAACATTTTATTGCAGGTCCGCACTTATAGGAGCATAGCGTAGGAAAATCTAATTTTGCATCTCGAGTTGAAACGGCAGATTTTAACATCATTCTTTTTCCAATTTGTATTTTTATCTGAATAAAAAATGTTTATAAACATAAAGAGTATAATTTTTTTTTTATATGAAAACATTTTGTTAAATAAAAGTAATTTAGACGGAAGCCACCCATGCGCTGTGAATAGATAGCTCTCCACATTAATAAATGTTATTAACTCGCGTTATAATCGAGTATTATGAAAAGTAAAATTCAAGTTCAAAAGTATGTAGTACACTAAGCATGTTTGTGGCAGATTACCACTAGAATCATAGACTTGTTTAAAATTTAGGTGTTAGAACTATGAATTTAAAACCTATCCAAATAGTCAAGCGTTGATGGCCGAGTGGTCAGCACAGCTGTCTTACAAGCAGTTGTCCCGAGTTTGCGGGTTCCCTTCCCGTCCGATGCTTTGACACATGGAAAAAAAAACCTATCCAAATAAGAGAAGGCATTCACCCCAAGTCAAGAGTCCCTTTAGAACACAAAGTAGCAGCAAGTTTCAGATGTTTTTTGTATAGAAAATTTTTTTTTTGTAAGTACGAGGCGAATAGGAAGAATCAATGTCGATCTCATAAGTCTCGGATATAATCATAACATGCTAATAAAGACAATTGGATAATCCCATATCAATGCAAATAAAAGCAAAACATAAATAATACACCAAAATCATGACTAACCCTTCCATAGGTCCCTAGGAGTGCAAAAAATCTAAGGCATATATGTGCAAACACTTATAGGGTAAACTTTTGATCACATCCACCACTAAACAACTTACTAAATATCAGTGGAGTATGCTCTTCAAGTCATCTATAAAATGACATGCAGTGCCCCATTCTGTAGTTCTGGATATTAAGGTGAACCTCAAGCAAATAAATCCACAAGAATTACCCAGCATACGTACTTGTACAACAGAGCGAAACAGTATAATGAATACAAATCAATTTTTCTCAATCATGAGCACACTATGGGTCACACCTCCACCAATGTGAGAACAATATGTGCCAAAAGAGACAACAGAAAAAGAAAATATAAAGAAGCTTGGACAATCACAAAGGATCCACATTCTATCAACAGAAAGAATTCCCATGTCAAGCGTCAGTGGCCTAGCCGTTAGCATAGTTGCCTTCCAAGCAGCTGACCCAGGTTCACTTCCCGGTCAACACTTTGACACATGAAAGAAAGGATTCACATATTCCATTGTCAAAAAAATGAAACATTTAAATGCAGCATTTACATATTAAGCCTCATTTACATGTCACACTACATCCATATATATATAGACATAGTTCTGACTGCTAAACTTTAAACTGCACTATGATTCTTGCAGTAATCTACCGAAAGCATGATTAGCGCATTATAAAACTTTTGAAATTCCATTTTACCTTTATTCAATTATGATAAGTTTATAAGAATTACATTATTTGATGAAAAAAGAATTAAGCATTTAGAATTAATTAATAAATGTTTTAAATGAACAGGTGAGTGGGTGGGTGTTCTATCCATTCTTAAAGCTTACTCTTAAATAAGCCAGCAAAATAGAATGTAAATCCCATTTAAAAGTCAAATCTTCAAACAATTTTATGTTTGCATCCTGTTATAAATGTACGAAGGTTTTTGGGGTCATGTCATTTGATGCAGTAGTAGTGGTATATTCTGGAATTTAAGCCCATGGTTTGTGGCCAAATCTGTTCCTTTTGGTGCTCAAACTTATTACTAACACTCGTGTAATAAACCACTGATTAAAAATGACTGTGTGTAATGATTAGTTCCCTGTGGTATGGTAAAGTTTTATTATTAATAAAGCATTGAAGTATTCTATATCCCAGGCTGAAAATGAAGTTAATCTCTTTATAACAATAGTAGTAGAAGGATAGACTTAAGAAGTAAAGGTTTTGGACTTGATTTCTAGAAGGGAAACATTTAAAAAAAAATTAACTTTTCTGCTTTACTAGTAGAGTGATCATTTGTGGGCTAACAGTGCCTGAATTGAGACTAAACTTTATTGTGTCCAGTGCTCAACAATAAATAATGTCCTCAATAATATATGATTCAATTGATATTTATTCTTACATTAGAGTTGTTTGTTCAATCCCCACACGTGCTTGTTTCATTAACACCATTTTCTCCTATGCAACTAACCACATGATTATATACATGAAACTGTGTACATCTATTTGACTCTTAATGTTATTTAAAGATGTTTTTGGGTATTTAATGATATACATACATAGTGTCTCAGTGAAGAGCTGACTGATTTTTTCTCCGAACTGACTGCACACTTATATCTGAATTAACACATGTGTTATGCAGTGACATGGTTTTAGCTATCCACCATAAATATTTTAAGGCATTAGCATGCCTGAATCCTGTGTTATATCATAAATAGTGATGTGATTCATACCTTTTTAAATTAATTTCAATGCTATTCTCTGCCATGACAAAATCTTGAACATCACTTGATAACATTCTTGTGATTTGTAACTTCACTGCCATGTGCAGTTTAAATCATTTCATATATTTTGCTGACCACAATTTAAAACAGAATTTAATGATAGTGTGTTGTTCCATCATGGATTAAGCTGTTAAACACGTCATATTTTATACTATAACTTGTGGCCTAGACATGCTACAGTCTTCATATTTTTGTAGTGAAATGATAAACTATGGCACCATATAACATATTCATTGATTCTGAAGTGGTCCTAAAGACAGTTTAGAGAGAAAACCAGTCAATTTGTCACTGGATCACAGTATATATAATCAATAGTCCAATAAGTGGATATACGTTTGTTTTAACAATTTTTCCTATACTACCACTAATATCTGATGGTTTCTGAATGTGGTATTAAAACATTTGTTCATCAATATTAAGATTATAACACACCCTTGATATCTCAAAGTGGTACACTATTTTTGTTTGATGATTTTCTATATCACATAATTAAGTGTGATTTTTTTGTTATATGTGAAGAAAGTAATATGACATACGTTTAACTTTAAAGAAAATATTAAATACCCCCTCCATGTATTTCTGCTAAATTTTCTGCATTGGTTATTTAAGTATTAATATAAACAAAGAAAACCTTCTATGGACTTAACGCAATGCAAATACAATATTTTATTGTATTCAAACCTCCAACATAGCTGACAGTTTTGACTATCCAACATTATTCTTCAGAATTCTTTCCACTACTTGAAAAAAATGTTTAAAATTGTTTAATTCTATATGACACCCATGGCCATTTTCTTAAAAGTTTGTGCTGATAATTCTATTATTTTAAATCGCCCTTCTATGACTAACCCCAGTGATATTTTGGTATGACTTTTTATTTCAAATGGCAAACCCATGAACTATTGGCAATTGATTTATTAATTTAAAAAAAAACCTGAAGAGGTCAGTAATAATCATTAAAGATAAAAGTATATTTAATCTACCCATCAAGTCTTTGATTGTTTTTATTTCTTTGTTCTCCAGTGTTGTAAAATTACTTCAAAAATTTTTTTGAAATAACAAAAATGTGTATTTTTGCATTGTTTATAAGATATTTAAATGTATAATATTTTAAAACCAAAAGACTATACATATACACATTGGTTATTGTTTTATTTTTAAAAATAGAAATTAATAAATTTGATCATAATGTTAATAATAAAAAGTATTTATGACTAGTATGATGATCACACTTAGTGAAACAGATGATAGTTTACTAATATGGTGGTGGGATCTTTTAGGATATTCTAAAAATTATAAATTATAACAAAATATAATAAAATCAAAAGTTGAATAGTAACAAAAACTGCCACCAGGGATCATAATAAAAAATATCAAAAAATATTTAAAAATATTAAAACTGTTAAAGAAAAGTACATAAAATAAAGTTATATATCACATGACCCAATTTTTTAAGCTTGTAAATAAAAATAATGAGAGGTCCTAATTGTTCTAACAAGCTTTATTGATAAATGCCGCAAAAGAAACACATTTAATAATCGCTATCTAGAAATTATCCCCCAATCCTCAGACCACTGGTTTCATGCTTTTGGCAATTCTCAGTGAGACACTAGGATAATTTCAGACCCTAGATCTAAAAATACCAATCAAAAGACACCATTTATCTAAAAGTTAATTGTTAAGTAGAAAATTTGAAGTTTTCAGACACCTATATGTCTTCATAGAATTGGCTCATGTGATATATGACTTTATTTTATTTACTATTTATAGTTTTGCTTTCAGGTCTTAAGCGATGTTATATTGCTAAGGCTCTTAATATATGGGTTTGCTGAAGATTTCTCAGCCCCATATAGCTATTTAGGTTAGGCAGCTGGGTTTGAAGACATATAGGTATCTGAAAATTTCATATTTTTTACTTAATAGTTAACTTTTAGATAAATGCAGTTTTTGGGTGGGTATTTTTAGATTTAGTGTTTGAAATTATCTTAGTGGCTCACTGATGATTGCCAAAAGCATGAAACCAGTGGTCTGAGAAATGGGGGATAATTTCTAGATAGAGATTTTTTAAATGCTTTTTTTTTGTGGCATTTATCAATAAAGATAATTAGAGAAATTAGCACCAGTCATTATCGTTAAAGAAAAGTTCTTTATTAGTTTAAACAAATGGAGTAAATCACTTTTCCTCCAGGCTATGACATTTAATGTTCAGAGGAATCAAAAATAGAATGGATTCACAGTATTCTTAATTGCTGTGATTTTTGTTTCAAAAATACATTTATTAATTACTTTGTGTTCAAATTGGAAAGGATATATACAAACCTAAATGAGGTTATGCTAAGTTCTGAGAGTTCTTGTTGAATGGTTTAGTTTGCTGGCATGTTTGTCATTCTGTTGTTATTAGTTGGGAAGGTGCATAGGTTCCAAGTGTCCTCAAAGGATTTTTTGGGAAAGATGAGCTCATCTCTTTCCATGATTTTTTTTATTTTTTGCAGAACAATGGACCTTGGTCTAGATGAGGCAGTTCCATTATCAACTTGCAGCGTACTACCCAGATTGCATAGAGGATGAAAATGGATAGTCTAATAATTGTGAATGTTCGGGTGTAGATCACTTTTATGGGTGAGAGAATTAGATCTGGTCTGATATTGGAGTTGGTGAAGACTATATCTCTGACCATTTTAAGGCTTGGACAACGATATATGAAGTGCCCAGGTCAGTTCAATGTTGGAGTTTCTTCTTCAGTAAAACAGGAACCAATTTGTGGGAAGCATGCTAAGGCTAATTTTGATGATGAAGTCCAGATACTTGGGCTCCAGACACCAACTTTTAAAGTGGGTGATTAATTTTTGGTTTGTGAGGTTGAGGCTACTTTCAGGAGATTGTGGGTGAGGGTTGATTAGGTGGTATGCATGCCACAAAGTGATTTTAATGTCAAGATTGGTGTCCATGATTGGTTTGTATTCATTTAGATAACAACTAAGAATAGGTGAATTTATTCTATTCTTAATTCCTTTGTTCAACATTTAGAGTGCTTTTAAATCAAAGCCTGGGGGAAAAGTGACTATCTTCCTTTGTATACATATACATTGAGTTATGTTTAATTTAAAGTTTATAAGTTTAAATATTTTTTAAGCAGTTGGAAAGGCTCTGAAGATAACTTTTGGGCAGACAAAACTCTCATCTATATTTGGAAGTTTATCTAATAAAATATTATATTTGCATTGTGCAGATTGCAATTGAAGAATATGTAAATACTATTTGTTTGGATCAGTATGTTTAAACATAAGTCATATGTTATACTTTGTATGGGATACAATTATGCTTAGAGCTATATACTTTAATGTAAAAAAAATTAAAATAGAAGAACACCATTTTTACAAAAAAATGACAGCATCAACAACAACAAAAAAGTTTTTAAGACAGGACAATGAAATTGAAAGTATTGTCAAAAATGTAAACCTAAAGGTCCAAAAAGCAAATCGTAATTTTAATGCTTGTAGGAATATACCACTTCCCAAACATATTATGTGACTTTGTAATTAACATATCAACACTCATCAGCCCAACTCTGAGACCTTAACTTTTCAGCTAATGCCAACTAGATACTTATTTATCATCAAGGATACCCATTTACTGACCAATATTTGTATGGTTAATTAAGTTGGCTAACAACCACCTGGAAAATAATCCAAACCGGCTTTTAATCTAAAAATAATATCCAACCCAAATTTAAACACCATGTCATGAATAT
The DNA here is from genome assembly GCA_028023455.1 of Epiperipatus broadwayi. Classification (NCBI taxonomy): domain Eukaryota; kingdom Metazoa; phylum Onychophora; class Udeonychophora; order Euonychophora; family Peripatidae; genus Epiperipatus; species Epiperipatus broadwayi. The sequence continues at coordinate 254,933 of JAQFVV010000626.1, forward strand.
AATTTATATATATATAAAAACAAAATAATTTTCTCTAAACAGCAGTTTTTATATAATATTTCAACCCGAAGATTGTGCTGTCCATGACATAATTGATGTATATAAACTTGGATTGTATATATATATATTTACACACACAGTAATAGTATATGCTGAAAAAAATAATTGAATCATATAACAGTTTATGTAATACATATTAATGCAGTGAACCTGTGATTCAGATTCATGCTTCATGTACCATCACTTAACTGACCTCCAAATGGGGTTCAAAACCATTTTTTCAAGTGCCTAGATCATATAGAGAGCAACCAAGCACCTCCACATAACTCTACCCAATCCTAAACAACCATTTAATCAAGGTATTATAAATATTTTGTTTTATGATTTAAATTATAGTTAATTTTCCCAAATAATTGTTGTTATAGCATGTAAAGTCATGTATGTGTGTTTACATATATGTAATATTTTATAATTTTGGTCACATTATTTTATATTCATAAAATAGTGTAATGCAATATTTCAAAGGTTCTCAAAGTTGCCTTAAAACCAGAAATTTAAAAACAATAGCAAAATCAATTAATTAATTTAGAAAAATCGTGCTATTGAAATAAATTCGTTTAAATATTTTAAAACAATTAAAAGTCATGCGAATCTATTTCTAAATTAGAAATAGATTCAAAACAATAGCTTTGAAGATTTATCAATCTATTGTATCTTGTATTGCACAAAAGTAAAATATTTGAGATTGTTGATTAAGATCACATGAGGCAAGTTCATATCCGCATTGCCTTGGTTGATTTTCTAAAATGCATTCCTAGAAAATTCCAGCCAAGTATAAATAGAGCTTATTTGGACATCAGAAAGTCAGATTCAGTAAAATTCAAATTCGGTTGTTAAACCAAATCCATGCCAATTTAAATTTGAATAGTATGATCAATAAGTAGAGGGACTTCATCTATCTTCCCCCAATCTTTCCAGCATCATCTCCACACTTTGATCCCATGCTTTATCTACTAACAAATGAACTGCCTTATAATATTTTCTTGAAATAATTTGATAATAGAATGCTACCTCCGTTTCCCATGAACCAAGTATCGCCTGTACTCAAATATAAATTGCTTATGGAAGAATGGATCTTTCAAGTTGGCATGCTATCACAGAGGTGACCCCTCTCTACTGCCTTATGGATTCAATTAATCTTTGGTAATTACTAAGCTCTGGGTAACTCTACAATTGCATAATTTCACTTGTCTTAAATTCTTTATCTTTTAAATACTAGCTATGTAATTGTAATTGTATTTTTATGACTCTCTATAATTCTCCTATCAAATCTATATAAAAATGCCCACATTTAACTCAAGTTTTAAATCCTATATTTTATTTTAGTGTGGTAGAATTTTACTACTATAATTATTTGCTGTTTATTTTATTAAATATGTAAATTTATATGCCAAGTCAACTCAACTCTGCAAGCCTAAATTTTAGATTAGCCTTTTAAATCCTAAGCACTTCAGGGATATTTTAATTGCTTCAAATTATTTGCTTTAATGCCTTTGCTTGCTGGATTATGAACTAATTAAATAATGTCATTTCTGTTTCTAGGCAGATTATTGTAGTTCTATGCAGTACGTATATTTAACGAATATAAATCTAATGTTATTTAAGAATGCTATTACTTAAATTTCAGTTAAGATATTTTAAATAATAATGACCGTCACTCTTCTTAAATGTAATAATCATTTATGTGTAGCACCTTGAGCATGATAATGTTAAATAATGCTTATTGATTCCAAATGCATATGGGACTTGTTTAATGAAGGGAAATGTAATCGTGTGTTATCAAGACATTCATATAGTTTTATATTTGAGTTATTTAATTTGGGTTAGTATACAAGTCATGCCATTATGCCTGATTCAAACTTTATATAATCATTTTGATGTCATTAAAGACATATCATAGTTTCTTAGCGTTTCCATCATAGGTCAGCTATCATCGTTATTTATTTACTTTATCATATTTTGAGGATCATCGGGAACTCCGAATCCTCCATTTTCATTTATATACATTTTAGCTAGCATTGTAGGTGTCCTAGAACACCTTTGGAAAGAGTAGCGGAAGCTCTGCATGGGATGACCCTGGAACAGATGGCCCATTGCATCTCCCTACCTTTTTCCCTCTCCAGGTATAGCGAGCATACCTTCTCTCATGTAAATGATGAAGTGTTTATTTGACCAAAATGGACCAGATCTTATATTTTGCTCCCTCATACTCATACCACCATTTATTACAGTATTTTAGAATTATGCCTAAAGCTAATCTGTAAGCAATAATGTTATGATATAACTAAACCATTTTGGTTATTTATTATTGTATTTATATTTGGAATGTCAAGAAAAGCTTGTATTAATCTATTTCCTTTACATGAGTGACTCCCACATGCATAAATTAATTCTCCTTATTTTATTTTGTAATTCAAGAATTAATATATAACGTTTGTTATATTGAATATGAAAATATTCGCTTATTCAAAATCATTGGTTTATAACTTTGTTGTTCAATATTCAATAAATGTAACGGATGTCAGAGACCAATTTACCTGGCATCGCAGTTATGTACATGTAGATTTTTTGTGTGGTCACATCGATCACATCTTGCTTATGGATGCATGGTAATAATTTATTCGGACACCAAAGTGTCTCTCGATGTAAATTTATATTGTGAAGGTCATTAATTAATTGTATATCAATTAAAACATTTCTCTTCTTAAATCCATTATGTAAACTTATTTAACTAAATATTGGCTATAAACAAACACAATATATATATATATATATATTAGTGTAACATCCCATAATGATCACCGATCATAATTATAAGGAAACTGTTCTAGCATGAACTCTGTAAATGATGTGCATTTAAAATAATCTTTCATATTATCATTAAATATATTTATTTATCATATTATCCAAGTGTTCGAATTCATTATTTACTTATCAAATTAGTATGTTATTGGAAACTAAATATATTATTCTACAATTAATATCTCTTATATGGGGCCACTTGAAGTTTCACATACATATGAGCAGGCTCATCATCACCATCAATGACATCATGCTTCTCTACTGTGTATCCAGGACTGGAATGAATTAAATTCATCTGTATCATGGAGACATTGTTCATAGTGTTATAGATTTGGGGAATAAGCAAATAGGTTAAAATCCATGATTGCTCCTGACCTGTGTATCTTGGGCATAGTTGGATTCGAGATACTTTTGCTCAGATTCTGAGTCTTGTTTGATGGACATACATTTTTGACTGGGACAATATATATCTTAAGATGCTGTCTGGAAGTTAATGATGGTATTTCACCTATTATAAATTGAAATTTTTTAATTATCTGGTTGAATTGGACATACATTTTTGACTGGGACAATATATATATATATCTTAAGACAGCATCTTTTTGACTGGGACAATATATATATATATCTTAAGATGCTGTCTGGAAGTTAATGATGGTATTTCACCTATTATAAATTGAATTTTTTTAATTATCTGGTTGAATTGTTAAATGCTGTAAGAAAAATACAAATTTTATTTCTATTTTTCCAAAATCACTTATTTATTATTAATAACATACAGGTTTGTATAGGACACAATATTTTATATGGTAATTTTCCCATTTTTCTTCAGGTGTTATTGGTCTGGCCAAGAATAGTCCAAGCAGGATCAAACCAATAACATTTTAATTCGTGAATACTGAATTTAAAGTGACATTCTGATCAAATGGAAAATTCTGCCAAAGGCAAAAAGCAATAGAAAATTAGCATATATTTATTTAATTACAAAAAATTTCAGATTTTCTACTTAATAGTTATACATTACATAAAATGCTGGGCTTGTCCTGGTATTTTTAATCTAATGATTGAATATCCTAGCACCTCACTGAGGGTACCAGTAGCAGAAACTGGTCTGGGTTGGGGATATTCTGCAAAGCTTGTTAAGAGCTTATTTGCAAGATCTATATATAATATTTATTTAAGTTCTCATGATTTTTAATTTTTTTAAAGGCAATATTAATGAATAATTTCCAAATATTATAAATAATCACACTGAACTGACTCGTGAGTTTATTTTTTATCTCCATATGAGAATTTTTATTTAGTTTTCATTTTCTTTCTCTGTGTGTTGAACATGTTTGTGGTACACACATGGTCAATTAATTTAGATATATGTATTTCATACTCTCTTAATATTGTTTTGTATTTTTATAATTATTTTTCAAAGCCACAGCTAGTTTCACCAATGTATGTTTTTGTACATTTCCACATAACTTCCCAGATTATTCCCAAAAGTAAATTCTTTCAGGCAAAATTTCTACACAACATTTAAACATTGTTTAATTTAATAAAATAATTATTTAAATTAGCATTTAATTAAATGTTTCAAGTATTAAAAATAAAAGAATATTTTATTTTGAGATAAAAACTTATTTTGAGATCTTATTTATTGGGAATGGGGGGGGGGTTATTCAATAAACTTTCAGATAATTGTAATTAAATTGTAGACAATAATATAATGTGTTTGCCTGAAGGTTTGTGATGATAATATTTTAAATGTGATTATATATTGGAGTATTTCCATCATTTATCATTAAATGTTAAATGTCTAAAAAAAATTAAACTTTATTTAAGCTTTTCCAAATACAAACAACTCTTAGTAATAACATAAAAGTTAGTAGATAACATATGTTAGTAGACAATACAGCTTAATAGATTACACAATATTTTGAGTGGTGCCTCCACTCTTCTTCATGTGTTGCTTCTCTAAACAGTGACAATATTAATATAGGAGTTGAACTTACACCTTTGCATTCTTCAATATTCAATTTTAAGGTAACTCTCTAACCAATGAGCTATTCGAGAATCTAAAAATGTATGATTGACTCATATGGTAGTATTGTCACTGGTCAGGCTAGCAACACCTGAAGAAGAGTGGAGAGTAATATAAATTTGGAACATTATGTAATTTACTAACCTGTGTTGTTTCTGTGTGTTATTACTAATAATTGTTTGTATTTAGAAAAGTTTTAAATAAAGTTTAAATTTTTTTAGACATTCATCATTTAGTGCCTGGAAGGTGGAACTAGTCCAACGTAGTATCACAAATAATATGTATTTATTTGAAAATAAAAATGTCCTAATCAAAAAAAAATGTCTAAAAAATATTATGTTTATTGGTCAAATTATAAATTAGAAAGTCTATTTATTAAAAAAAACAACTAATTCTGTCTATATGAACAAAATTATTCACTAGTAATTTTAAAAAGAATTTGCTGTTGATATATATAGTGTGTGTTTGGGTAAAATTTGAGAAGTGAGAAGTTTAGTCGAATCTGTAGTTTATGTGTATTGGGTGTCTTAAAATAGTTTTTCACACTCAACTTTGAAGATTCTTTGCTCATAAATTTTAAATGTTTCAAGATTAGATTAGATTTTTCTAGCTAGTTTACTAATTAAGTGATTTTGCTGTGGGTAATCTTCACCAGCTAGTTGCTCATAAAATTTAGATTTAAATTTAAGTTTTGTAAAAGTCTTTTTTTAATAAGTTTTGTTAAAAAGTATTAAAAGTGGCGACAATAAATTGCTTTACCATGGATTTCTTTCATGTTTAGATCATGGGAATGCATGTTTTGACAGCCATGCATTACAATATCTATATAATCTTTGTTTAATCTTGATTTCCCGTGATCCTTACACGTTTGATTCATAAAAATGCCTGTTTAGTCATCCAGGCAATATAGTACCTGTATAGTCTTTTTCTAATCTTTATTATGTATTATCGTGGATCTTTTTTTATTGTTATGTCGTTGATCCATTAACTTATGCATATCCTATATACTGAGGCATCTGATGAAAGATTCCTATAATACATACTTTAATATATATATATTTTCCCTAAAGTATAAGTTCATACCTGCACTCCAATATGTAATATATAGGAGGTTTGAACTCATACTTTCACATGACCCTCAACTATCCATGCTATCTCATACTGCTGATACCCTTGATCACACACATGTTGAAAAGATAAATAATCGCCAATATAAGTATTTCATGCTAAACCTGCACTTGTCAGTTGATATAGATTATCATCTCCACACATATATACAACCAATGCTCAGCTTATATTATTAAGATAGCCAATCTTCATGCTTTAATTGACAGTCTTCAATTCACTCCATCCCCACAACTCTTCAGCTGTCCATTTCATTAAAATATGAATGATAGAATGCTTAAAGCCCTCATTGGTGTCAACCTTCTCATCCTGTCCATGTTGACCATAAGTCACTATGACCCCTCATATACAAGACATAATCCATTTACATACATATACACGGAATGGACAGATCTTACAGCACTATATTTTAATATATAATACATACTGCAAAATGATTTATCCATTCTAATGTGGTAGACATAGTAAAATATAGCATGACAATCGAAGTTCACATCTCTAGATGTATTTACGTAGAAATAGTTAAAGATACGTTAATCTCTTTGTTTTATATTTCAGTGACAAATTTTTTAACCCTGTGGAGAATGTGGCTGATCTAAAAGGTACAAAGAAACTTTTAAAAAATATATATATTGTTACATAATTCAAGGTCATGACTAGCTGCGTGTCTGTACATTATTAATATTAAGTCTTAATGTTTAAGCCATCAGTTTGTGTATAACATGTATTTTATTAAAATCTGTGATGATAAGTAGTAAATCACATATGTCAGACTGCGAATTCCCTAGTCCTAACTAAAAATAATTTTTAATAATCATGAATATTATTATAGAAAAACAATAAAGACAAAATATTATGTTTTTAATTCATCTCCCTTCCCCACATGTACATTTCAACATCATCTATTCATAAGGAATGCATCTCTTCAATACATGTGACCATTGCAATTATTTTGATCATGACATCTATATCTTCACATTTCTTTATTTAATAACTTCTAGATTGGAATTCTTTAAAAAATCATATGTTTTTTTTTTTTTCCATATGTCAAAGCATCGACCGGGAAGTGAACCCGCGACAACCGTCTGCAAGACACTGCTTGCAAGGCAGCTGTGCTGACCTCTCGGCTACCAACGCTTGACAAATAAATGTTTGTTAAATAAATATAATAAAGGCAATTTTATAGTATGCAAATTTCTTTTTGTACTTCAGCAAATACTAGAAACGAATATATCCCTCAGATACATGCAACATCCACCAAATTTTTTTTTACTGCAACTTCTGCAGAATTTAATAAAACTAATCTCTGATTCACTTCATTAACATATAGCTATAAGGGCATGACCTAATTTACACCAAGTAACTATAACTGCTTTGAACCTTAATACCAAGACAATCACTATTACAGTCCTGATGGAGATTGAATGGCTAACAGATTTATATGGACTAGTGGCTTTTCTCCAAAGCCGCTGTTGGAAGAAGTTATTCATGTTGTACTTGTAAAGTGCTGGCTGATTTGCCAATTTTTCATGTTGTATGGCCACCTTAGTAAAATGTATTGTGCATGATGATTGGAGCTAACATCTTTCCAAATTTAGTGCAATAAAAAGTGGAAATCAAAACTTGATAGAGCAGTCTTTTTTAAATAACCAACAACAAGGAAAAGATTTCTCCAGCAGCCTCCTCCCCCCTTTCTGAAAACGATTCCAATACTAAATAAGCTTTCCGATTGCTTGGTGTAAGAATTTTAACTATTTTACATCTTAGTTTTACCACTGTCTAAAAACAACTGGATACCCATTTACTGATCAGCAATTGGATGACTAGGATGGGAAAAAATCCTAGACCTGGTTAAAATTGGGAAATAATTCCACATGAACCTCAGATCATGAATCACATGAGTGAACTAATAATTTTGCACCAAAAGGTATTTACTCTGGTAAAAGTAAAAGAGCGTTAAATAGCCAGTTGTGGCAAAAACTTCCCTTCATAGATGATCAATAAAGAAGTCATCAATCATAAGAATGACCAATCATAAGATGATAAGACATTTATGGTTTACATTTTTTTAATACTCTATACAAGAATAACTAAGTACTTACTGCAACTTCTGTGATATCTTATTTAATTTTGGGCCACTTATCTAAAAAAAGATGTAGTTTTCTTAAAATCTATACAGGATTTCATTTACTTTGCAGTTGTAGTGTTGCCTTGACAACATATTGCTTAAATATTCTAGTATTTATTGAAGCATAAGAACTAAAGTAATGTAATTTATGTATATACATCTAAATTTTATTATAGAATTATATCATCTGATGGTAATAAATTATTTAGGATTACAATAGATGGTTCCAATGTGGGGTAAAAAGAACTGTTTGGGAAATATGACTAAGCTGGAAGATTCATGGAATGTTGTTGGTATTAACCCCCTAGGAAAGAGTCTACCTTAAGCAGATGACTGAGGTCTTTAAAATATGGACTATATAATTTTGATAGTCTTAATGGTATTCCTTTCTTCAAATATATTTTGATATTAACATCTAGAAAAATGTCAGATTATTTTTTAGACAAGAATAAGCCAAGCGCATTTCAGCATTGGCCTCCATATTGTTTTTAGACAATAATTGTAACAACAATAATTTTAAAACTTTCTACCAAATAACATAAAGTGTTTTCTTTATTATTTTGAAAATATAATTAGTAATATTTAGTACAGTGGTAGAGTGGCAGCCTCTTAAGGTCAAGGTTCATAGGTCATGACTTAGCTCTCTGTCACTTTCTATGTTCAAATTTGTTATGAACTCCCAAATACTTGACTATTCAAATATTTTATCTTGCATCTTTTTGTGCACTGGTAAAGTATCAGTCTGTGGAGTTCAAAGGTTATGGATTGCTACTCTATTTCTATTACTTTTGATGCTCGAATTACTTATGAACTCCTGAGGAACAAACCATTAGAGTTATTATTCTAATTGTGTTATGACTGTGTCAACACATTAAAATATATTCAACTGAAACTAAGATTTTTATGCAAATTAAATTAATTTATGCAAGATAAATTTTGTTTATTTTTAAAATGTAAAAATTACGATGATGCAATACGAAATGTCATTCCAGGTATAAATTGTAAATAATTAAGTATGATATTAAAAAAAAAAAATATTTTTTCATGATTTGTATTTAAAAATTGCCTATGCATATTCATGAAAACAAAAATACTTATATTATGAGATTCTCAAGGGGTCATGTGATATTTGAACAGCAAAGTGACAAAAGTCACATGATCTTTATGACTGCCTCTCTGAGCATGAAATATGATTATCATAAGGATCACTGCCCTACATGGATTTGGTATGATGGCAGAGGATCCTAGATCAAAACCCAAATTATCTGTTTAGGAACTTAAATGTCACATGACATCCTGAGTAGCCAACTATTTAATATTAGATCCCAAATAACCCAATATTATATCACCAACAGATTATATCACTAACAGAAATACAAATTTCAGACATTTCATTGTATTATTGAATACTCGCATGTATATATCACTAACCAGTCTGTGTGGGTTTATAATCCATTGCTCATATCTGCTTATCATTCCAGACATTATTGATTTTAGAGTAAATCTCGTTACAATACATGACTAAAATATAACTAATGTTTATTTTTTATAACTATGTGATTAAATATCTCGTGTGAGTGTATAATGCATAAATTTCTAATTTCTGAATGAAAAAACTAACAGTTTTTGATTATTTAGTTATTCTAGACGTAAAAATTGCTGTTAGCAGTTGAAACTTTAGAAATTCTCATTTTAAATTCGAAAAGCGGGTTTAAATTTATTTTAACAACTCACATTGCTATGAAAAATCTAAAAAATAATATTTTGCCTCTGGTTTTTATAGAGTTTTTACAAGATCATATGATTAACTTTAAAAATAAATGCTTTCTTTTAGAAATTGTTTTATAAAGTTAAAATTAATGAATACAAGTAGTTTTTAATAAAACTTCGGCATAATGTATTCGTTATCCAAGTGGTAGAAACATATGATGGTTGAGCAAAAAAGCTTCTAACCCTCTGACAATTTTTTTTAATTGCAGTATGGCTATACATGACCTTCTATGCTCACTTTTCAAGAGATCTAGTAATAACCAAACATCAAATGGTTGCTAACTGCCACAATTTAATTTAAATTGACCAATCTGTGGGTGGCAAGCAATAGATATTAAATGCATCAAAGTTGTAAATAGGGTCTTAAATTTGAGTCTAAGTGGGTGAATCTTGAAACCATTTTTCAGGTCATAGGCATGTTTAAGATGTTAATCTATAGATAAAACCACTTGATCACTCTGGGAGAGAGGGTTAAAGATTTCACCATAATATAAGTGTATACGATGGGTATCAAAATGCTAATGAAGTAAACCAAAACATTGTGATATGATATTTCGATTAGTACTACGTTTCAACAGGCCTTCCAGCAGAAAATATGCACACATAATGTTATAATTCAAATATGCATATTACTAAACTGGAAAGGTTATATAAATTAACTATTCAAATAAAGTATTTATACAAACTAAGCAATTAAGCCACTTGTAATAAATACTTATTATCTTCATCATGCCGAATTAACCAATCAACCACTTTTTCCAAAATGATTCACAGGTTACTCTAATGTAAGTACCATGCCCTCACCATATAAATACCAAACTTAAAACCAATTACGGTTTAAAATATGAAATACTCATAATACTATACACACTTACAATATTCAACCATTTAAAGGTTATGGTTAATAGCCTAAGGTGGGGCTGTCTTAAACTTTTAATTAATTAGTAATCTTGATTATAATCCAACATGCATATAAGAGACCTGGAAATAATACATAAATTAACTATCTCGTGTCTTAAAGTCTAATCAGTTTTGAGTTGGGTTATTTATTTTACAATGAGTTGGGTTATTTATTTTACAATGATGTGCTGGTTGTGATTTCACTGCCAATTGATGTATGATGTTAAAACAGCATAAAAGTTGTCTTGAAAGAGCTGATTGGTTGGCTATTTTAGTGTGTGTCATATAGTAAGTGTTTATTACAAATGGTATGTTTGGCTGTTTGGTTTGAATAATTAATTTATATACAAAGTTATTATTCTTGCTTGACAAGTTGACTCAAAAGTATTTTTAAAAGAAAGAGTAAAAGTATTTATATAACAATAAATATACAAGATTAAATATTACATATGTAAATAAAGAGAGACAATATAAAAAATTATTAACTTTATAAATTAAATTTATCAAGCATTATTATAAACTTATATATCAATATAGTGTATGCATATATTTGCATATTAATTACATTTTTGCATCTGCTTTCATTAGTTAATTTGCAAATTTTGATTTCTGCTGGTTTGAATATTGATAAAATAAATAAAGTCGACGGATTTTTCTTTAATATATGCATTTCAGTTATCATAATTTATGTTGTTTTTACACAAAATATCATTTTTCTAATATGTGAGAGTAATAAACAAGCCAAAAATTAATTTGAATTTCAAAATTGCATTTGCTATGATAGATTTAGTGCAATTTCTACCAAACTAAAATATATATATAAATTTCTACCAAACTTATTCTAGAATAGTAATAGATTAAATCTATTGTATAAAGTACATTAATAATAAATTTAAATAAAATTATGCTATATTGTTTCCTTAAACTTATATTATAGCATCTCACAATAAGTTTCCAACATACTTTTTTTCACAACCCTTATGCCATTTATTGTAAGCTATTGTTAGTAATAGACATTGGATAATAATCTTTAATAACATCCTATCCTATGCTATTTATTCAAAACTCCAGACTAGTTTCAAGCTACTGGATGTCATCAGTTAGAAAATTTGAATCTTGAAACCATGCATTTAAACACTTAAGATCTAATGCACCCTCCTTCTATCAAACATAATTTAGGTCTCTGTTTCATTATCAAGCTATCTGCTAAAACAGCAGTGTGAAAACTGAAATCATGCGATATTTTACTGGTTTCATAACAGTTTCCATTGAATAGTTTTCCATTAAAATATAATGCACAAACCTTTCTGCATCCATTGATTGCTCTGGTTTGCACAGAGTGGCGCTACTGTATGGAGTTTTGCTTCTGTGCAAACAGCTTGTGTAAGGATAAAGAATAGTGATCATGTGATGTTTAGTGGTAAAATATAATGCTTTCAAATTATACACACTCATGTATATTTCAGTAATATACATTAGTTAAAACAGGCAAAACTCACTATACATATTGCACACACAGCAAGTGAGAGTAATCAATGGATGCCAGAAGGCTTGTGCATAAAATCCCCATCTAGTGCTGTGTGTGGCAATACGTATAGTGAGTTTTTCTTGTTTTAACAACAGTTATACACAAGCATAAGAGGTGGTGGTCATGTGATGTTTATTGGCTTAATATACATTAGCACGACCAAGTATTAATCTGTTTACAGCAATCATATTTTTAACTGGTGGTTTTTCAAAGTATATCAAATTATTAAATATTTAAGTTAAATACTTTTTTAATATTTAATATTTTTTTGTATTTTATTAATCATTTTCAATTGCTATTAGCCATTTTACTAAGATTAAACATGAATTTTGTGTGACCCACGAATGATATTACAATGATCCAAATAGCTCTTAGGGGAAAAAAAAGATTCCTCACCCGTTTTAAAAATAAAAAAAAAATAACTATAAAAATACAAAAAAATAACTTTTTTTTATTCTTTAAGCATAATATAAACAATTCCAATCAAATTTTTTAAACTTCCATTTATGCTTTACAGATTCTTTATCTTTATTTTATACCTGCCATCTTGGGACATAAACAAAAACTAAAATATATAATCACTAGATTTAAAATAAAACTGTTTAATGCAATATTAAACCATTAGGACACCACATAATCACTATTTTACTATTCTTATCCAAGCTATTAAAACAGTAGCAAATTCTTTATATAGTAGTGCCACCCAGTGCAAGCCATAGTAATCAATAGATACTAGAAGATTTATGCATAAAATTTCTCCTATTCATCCATTATCTCCAGACTTGTTTCTAGCTTGTAGTTTTTATCGGTGAGGAACCTTGGATCTGAGAGCAGTGAACCTAGTCCTTTGGATCTAAGGCAACCTTCCAGAAGCCACCTTTTACATATTTACTGAACTATAAATCTGTAATCCCAAAATAAAAACAATGTTTTTAATTCAAGCTAATTTGCTTGTATAGTCACATGGATCTGAACCTTGTCTTTGAGTTTTAATAATCAGTCACCATCAGTCTATTGGAAAGATTGATAAACCACTAAGACTATCACAATTATTTCCTATGATTACACAGCTGTCAATTCTAAAAGAAAAAACCTTGTTTTTATGGATGTTATAACTCTCCATCCAGTAGTGGCGCCCATTGCAGGACATATTATTCAATAGATGTGAGAGGGCTGCATAAAATCTCTATCTAGTGCCTACTGATATTAGCTTTTAGAAAGTATCTTGGATTGAAAACATTATTGCAATTTAGTGTTCAATACTTACATTACTTAAGGATGACAGCTCCTTCTCTTTTTATTATGCTGTGATAATGATACTATATGATGTCAAAAGTATTTAGCTTTAAATAAATTCTTTCTTATTCAAAACCCAAACCTGTTTAGTCATTAAATGTTTTAACATTTTGCTTATTTATTAAACTATCACAACTTTACAGGTTTTTTTTTTTCTAGAATTATGTTTTCTCCTTTCAAATTGATCATGGAACAAGAAGGAAGATAGCACACTATACTCGACAACTATATACACATTATGAAAAAACAAGACGATCTTACCTTCCTAAAGAAAAGAATTGTCTCCAATTTAATGTCTTTCCTAATTGCTGTCATATCTTAAATCTATTATAGAATTACTCTAACACTCAAAATTATCCAATTAAAATCAATTATAAAAAACTTTTCCAACACATATAAAACTGATCATAGAAAGAAAAACCACATTGCAAATTACTTTTGAGTTCTTGGGTCTACTCTCTCAAAGTGCAATAACATCGTTTCTGTATTAAAAAGGAAATTTTCTAAGAAATTCCATTTTTAGTCTATAAACAAACTTCCCAAACTGGGTCAATCTATCAAATATGTACCTCGCTGACAATGCTATAAAAACTTTAAACTATGGCTTCAGGTTTGTCAGTGGCATCTAGCACTTTTCTCAAATGGGAATTTATCACCAATTTTGAATCCAAATTTGAAGATGACCCTGAAAAAGGAACAATTGTTGAAAAAGCTTTGAAGATTCTAAAATATTTCCCCCTGAGTTAACACTCATCAATAGTCTTGTAACATTAATTTTACTAGAAAGTTTATTACCCAGAAAAACCTAGTGTGTCTTAAGGAAATCAAAGGTAATAGACTAGTTCTTTTAAATCCTCAAGAATATGAATTTAAAATCAGTCAATAACTTGCAACTTTGTTTCTCAGAAATTCATAATTACAATTTGAAGGCCAGAAAGGATTGGTTTGTTTCTTCAATTTTGACATAATGCCATGCCAAAGCACTCTCTGGACACAATTACTTTAAAATATATCCTTCTACCATTGTTGACCCTTGAATTTTTTCAAACATCAAATTATTAAGGATAATCTGCTTTATCTTCTCCTCGATTTCAGCAGCTCCTGCTATTACCATGACACTAAACTCATTGCTTCATGACTAACTTATGATCTCAACTTCAGTACATACAGCTTAAAAATCCTCATGTGACTTCACTGAAAAAATTCAGCATATATTAATTAACTACAGCTGTAAAAATTATTTCTATTGATGTCAAAGAAATATATGGCTCTGGTCCTCATTTTCAATCTATTAACAACATAGATATATTATTGAAGCTTATCAATTATAATATCCACAAAAATAACTTTAACTGAAACTTTGAATTGGATCAATGATAAAATCCTTATATTTATTAATCACTAGACTTTTATGAATTACAGCTGGCCTATGGGGCTTCCTTTCTGTGGAGTCACATGTAGCCTTTACGTTTCTAAGTTTGAAAGCCTGATCATCCCTAAGTTTGATCATCATCCTAATATCTGCTTATAGTTTAGAAACATCGATGACACCTTCCTATGTGCTAATGAAGAAATCATTTGCCAAATATATATTAAGTTGACATCCTCAAACTCACTTACGTGAACCATCGACTACCAAGATAACATCCTTCACAAGTTAAAATTTCTTGAAATGGAAGACAGCTTAATACCTTGGATTATAGAATGGTTTTAAAGCTCTTCAGCATTAGAAGGACTATACTTCTGAACTTCAATAATCTTTGTGCTCATAAATATGAGGGCTAAAAAACATTTTTTGTAAAGACCCCAAGTTCTGCAAATTTGAGGCTGATCGGAAACAAACCATTGCATTATTTATTAGCAATCTCATTAACATAGGATACAATCATAAAAATATTCACACAATTGTTAATAACGTTTACAATAAAATCTCCCATTCTAAATCACTCCTCCCACTGATAAAAATGGTCTAGTCTCCCACATGTCTCAAAAATCATACATTACTTTTTGTTTACCTCCATCTCTTAACAAACTTAAATACTTTAAAGGATAAAATCCCAAAGATATTTCACATCAAATTGTTTATAAAATCGACTACTCTGACCAAATGCATATTATGGGGGAAATTGAGCCAACTTGACCAATAGATTCACCCAACACAATTATCTATAAAAAAGCGCCTAGGAAAAGCACTGAATATTCTTTTCTTTTCCTTGATCATAAGTTGCTTTGTTGTTATAATTATGATCTTTCCACAGCCAATATTGTTTGTTCAGAGAATGGCAATAGAAAGTGAAAAGTAAAGGAAGCTTTATCAATTGTCAGAGATATCTATGCCATTAATAAAAAAGATTCCAGCACCCCTTTCTATAAAAAAAAATGACATCTATAACCCCCTCACTTCTCATTAGCATGCAAATTCACCTCTAAATATTAATTCAAATCCATTTTTCAATACTTCCATTATTGTGTATGATAGTAATAATAATAAGTCAGATGTCACATGACTTATATATAGCTTGCATTTACAAATATGTAAAATTAAGAGTGTGCTAATAGCTCTAAACAAGCTTTTTTTTATTTATGATAAATGCTACTACAAGAGAAGACATTCAAATCATTTTTATCTTGGATTGTCCCCATCCCCAGACCAGTTTCGACCTATGGGTCTCTTCAGTGAGGAGTTGGGACATTAGATTTAAAAAACCAACTCAAGCAAAGCATTTATCTAAAAGTTAATTGTTAGAAGAAAATCTGAAACTTTTAGACATCTACATGTCTTTAAAGTCAGCTCTCCAACTGAAAAAATCATATGGGCCTGAACTTAATTCAGATATTCCATATATTAGTAGGCTTTCACATTTTATTATGCTGTGACTATGATACTATGTGGTATCAAAAGTACTTAGCTTTAATTAAATTCTTTTGTATTCAAAACCCAAACCTGTTTAATCGTTAAATGTTTTAACATTTGCTTATATACTTTAATTATTTTTTAACAACAAAGTTTATTTATTGAGAGATTATACTATTTGCAATTTTTTTAAAAATAATATATCATCTCAAGACCTGACATCCAGCTTTACTGCAAAGACAGAAGGTCACAATATATATAACAATATTATTTTGTAGTACTTGATGACCCACTAAAGAATAATAAAGATATGTGTAAGAGATTATTATCTAACTAATGAGTATTGGTTCAGCAAGAAATGTGCATCTTGGGTATCATACATCTTTTTGACATCTTGTTCATATGCTTATGACTACAATACATAAATATTTTTGAAATACAAGCATAATTCATGTACTTGGAGCTTAATTGTAATATAAGAAATTTGAACACAGACTTTCAAGCTCCCCTCAGCTATCCATTCTATCTCTTATAACCAATACACATGAGCACACACATGTGAAGGTAAATGATCTTCAATGTATGTATTTCATGCTGAACCTGCACTCCTCAGTTGGTCCACATCATCATCTCCTACACATATATATGATAAGTGCTTGGTTTATATTAAGATAGCAGATCTTCAAACTGTAATAGACAAGCTTCAATCTACAGCACCCTCCAACACTTTAGCCATAACACACCAATGAAAATCCTATACATGGGGATTCAGAGTGACTTAAGGTCAACATTGGCGTGACAATAATATTAGCATCAACAAAGGATTTGGGCATACCATTAGATTTTTCATTGATATGAATGGCTGAAGAGTTGGAGGGTGCTGTAGCTTGAAGCCTGTCTATTAAAGTTGATGATTTTCTATCTTAATATAAACCAAGCACTTATTATATATGTGTGTGACTTCATGATCAGGACTAACTAATAAGTGCTGGTTTAGCATGAAATACATATATTGGAGATCATTTAACTTTTTATATGTGTGTGGTCGTCTGTATTGGTTACATGAGATACAATGGATAGGTGGGGAGATTTTGAATGTTTATATTCAAATCCTCTAGATATGTGTAAGTGATTGTGATTTGAGCCAACTGGTGAGTGCTGATTTAGCACAAAATGTCCATCTTGGGAATCATACATCCTTTTCACATGCCTTTGTCATATGTTTATGATTAACCTCTTCACAATGGATAAAAACTGATAGAAACAAATCCCTGCCTTGCATGAGAGTAGTGTAGTAAAAATTACACTACAAAAATATTACCTATTATAATATGCATTTATAAAAGACACAGCATTGCAAATTAAAAATGAAGGCATTGAAAATTAAAATATTTTTTTAATTTTTAATTTTTTTAATTATTTATTCAATTTTTGTTTATATAATGGATAAGAGTGAAGGTGGCCAGATTCTGAATGGTGAGACTTTTGAGTTTTTTTCCATCCTGGTTTTGCTCTCTGGATAAGAACAGGTAGTTAACTTTATTGAGCATGGGTTGGTTACTAAAACTTGTTGAAAAACTTTTTCTAATTTACCCTACCTGGATTGAAATCCAGGTTGTAAGCATGATAGGAAGGTGTACTATCTATCATAGAACCATGAAACTCCTAAATGTTATAGTCTGGGTTGAGTAAAGTCTAGTGCATTTACTAGGAATGGAGACTAAATTATGATCCAACGCCTCAGTTGGTTGGAACATTGCCTTAAAATTTAATATTCAACACTCTAAAGGTTAAGTTCAACTCATTGTCATTGGTCAGGTCAGCAACACCTGAAGAAGAATGAGAATAATACTATTCAAAATATTGTGTAGTCTACCAACCTAAGTTTCTTTGTGTTTTATTACTAGGAGTTGTTTGTATTTTGGAAAAGTTTAAATAAAGTTTAAATTATGATTGTTACATAATGTGCCCTTTGTCACATGTGGAGGAATGTCATACTTCTGAGATGTGTAAACCTATGATTTACCTTATATCTATAACATTGTTTGTAAGATTTTTTTAGATATTAATACTTTGCATATATCAAGAATTAAACCTATTCTGCTTTATTTATTTTTTCATTATAAAATATATTGTTTATATATAATTGCATATTTAATATATTAACTTTCCTATTTAAATGCAAGTTTATCATTTAGGGCAGAAGAGTATGAGAACCATGTCTGTGATATACATTACCATCATCAGTAATCATCAACCCATAAAAACCATGTTCAAATTCATCATAAATTCTTTTTTTAAATAATTTGATGTTCCTTTTTCTAAATATCCAATAATGTAATTTTAGTATAGTAGATTCAACAGTATTGCATGCAGCATGTTGAAGAATGTATTTACTGGTCACACAATGTTGCACAATGTTAGTGGTATATGCATCATCAAACAAGCCAAGGCAATCCTTATAAAACCCTGGATCTTAGCGACTATATATGCAAAAAATAGTGAAATATATGATCCTTATTCGAAATTTTGTATAGGAGCGACATTTTCAACCTATGCCAATGCACTCCATCAACGTACTTTAATTTAGAATCACATATTTAATCTCATAAATATTTACAAATTGATAGCTTAACAATATATCACAAGGTATCATGGTTTTGTAAGAAACTTTATGCATTTGCGGTATATTGATATAAGGTATTCGTACTGCAGATGCTATAAACGTTTTCATTTAACAATGTTTATAATTTATTTACCCAGAAAATCATTTAATAGAAATATTGCTTGTTTTTATTAACTATATATTTTTTTTTTATTTTTTTTTTTTTAAGTGTCATAGCATCGGCCGGGACGCGAACCCGCAACCCGGGCAACTGCCTGCAAGTGCAAGGCAGTCGCGCTGACCTCTCGACCACCGATGCAAGACAAACTATATATTTTTTAAATCTACTTTGCTGTAAAAAGTAATGTATCTACATAATATTAATTGAGTAATAAGTAAACGCAGAGTGGGTGGAATTCCAATTAAAAATGCTAAAAGCATCTAGTCTCTAAAGGTGAGAATATGTCAGCGGATTTTGCTGTCAGATATATCGTCTAGGATTATGGCTTACAGATTTTCTCACAACTATTGTTAAAGTTGAAAAAAAGGAAAGGCATGATCGAAAAAGTTAAGTTTTTAAATCAGTAAACCTAACATGTTTCTAAAATGTTAGTTCAAATCTTCTTTAAAAAAAAGTGCGTTTAAGGCTGTATATATATCAACTTAATGAATAATATATCTTTTAGTTTGGCACATATCAAATAAATTGTAGTAATTGGCTATCTATATACTAAACAATGATAAAGATATAGTGAGAGATTGTGATTTGGGCCAACTGAAGAATGCTGGTTCAGCACAAAATGTGCATCGTAGGGATCATATGTTTTTTTCATACGTCTATGGTCATATGTTTATGATTACATCTCTCCACGAGGTGTTAAAGGCAGATAGAAACCAATCCCTACCTTGCCTAAAAGACTGGCTTGGTAAAAATTACACTACAGAAATATTATTCATTATCAGATAATCTCTAGTCTAATGAATGGCAAATAAAAATTATTAATATACTTTCATTAAGTGGTTTGTGTCAAAATTGTAAGGACAGCATATTTGACACTTACTTTCTTCCATAGCGTAAGCTTGTGGTTAAAACACCTGTAGAGGTCCCTACTATCGCATTTTATACGCATATTATCGAGGTTATAGCCTCAGTAAATATTACTTACGTAATCAATGTGCGTTTAATAAATTTATAATTACAACTTTAATTAAATTATAGGAATTGACTATCTATATATATTGAATAATGATAAAAATATGTGAAAGGGATTGTGATCTGGGCTAACTGATGTCTGCCAGTCCAACACAAAATGTGCACCTTGGAGATTATATATCTTTTTTACATGTCTTCGGTCATATATTTATGATTGCACTCCTCTATAAGGTATTCAAAGTGTATAAAAACCAGTCCCTACTTTGCATGAAAGTGCAGTGGTGAAAATTACACTTCAAAAATATTATTTAATGTGGACAATCTCTAGTCTAATGAATGACAAATAAAACATTATTTGTATATATATATCAAAGTTGCACATAGTTGTGCATATGTCCTGCTTAATTTGGTGCAGTTGTAGAGTGACATAACCTGGGTTCAAAGTCCATAGATCATGATTTGGCTTTGTCATATCTGGGAATCCAATTATTGTGAACCCTTGGGTAATAAATAATTCAATTAATTATGGAAATTTTTAAATAGTCATTTTAAAATGCATAATCATTTCAAAATACCTATAGCCATTCCTTTTGCATCCATGCACCCACAACTCTTTGGATCAAGGCCCATGAATTCTCCTCCAGCTATATCATATCTGGCATTTGAACTTCTTATCAATTCCCAAGTAATAAAGCCTTTATTATTTGTTTATATGCAAATGAAATTATAAATGATCATTTAAATATGCTTGCAAGCATTTCCTTATGTATTCATAGAAATTTCAATTTACAATTTTTTTCATGTTCCTGCCTACCTGTATGAGTGTTACTATAAATTCTCATATTAAGCAATAACTCCACTTGTGTTTTCATGCATAGTGATTCATCTTCTTGTTTTCTGTAATTACTATTGCATTTTCTTTTTATGATTGCATTATTCCATTTTACTTTGATTGCTTTTGCTGATGTCTTAATGTGTTAGATTTTAAAATTTAAATTTTTTTATAGCTGTTTGAATATTATAAATGGGTCTCTAATTATTCATAGTTTCATATGTACATTGAAAGGTTTGTAACTAAATGTATTGGCTACAAAAAGAGTATTGTATATTATTTTAGTCTGAATTGATTATTTAATATGTTTAACATAGCAGTCTTCTCATAATCCTTTTTACTTATTCATAATTGAAAAATAAGTCTAAAAACATTTAGATATAAATAAAAAAATTAGATCACAGTATTTGTCCACTATGCGCACGAATCTACTTATGCATGTTATAATGTTTTCAACATGCCTATATAGTATGTATGCATACCTATATCATCATAATCATTTTCAACCATTATTGATCCACTGCAGGATAAAGTTCTCTCCAAGTTCAATTCATCTTCTCCAATCTCTAGTCTCTCGCCTCTACATCATCCTAGCACACCTCCTTATTTCATCCATCCATCTCACATATGGTCTTTTTCTAGGTCTTTTACAATCTCTTGGAATCCCTTTTGAGATTTCAATTGTCCATCTATTATCATCTTTTCTAGCAATATATCCAGGCTGACTCTATTTCAGTCATTTAATTTGTCCAATGATATTTGTAATACCCATTTGCTCTCCATACTTCATTGAGTGGTCTAAAGTCTCTACATTGGTCTTCTGTTAAAATGTCCAAGTCTCAGATCTGTAAGTAAGAACTGCTCCAACCAAATTTAATTCTTTGATTACTTTCATCCATTATGTTTCATCTGTAGTAATAATCTGACCAATCTTTATTTTATTATTTTGATAAAATCTATTAAACATTAGTTTAGCCTTTTTAACATTTACATCATACAAACATACAACTGTGTCAATATTCATCTTACTAATGTCACTATCCTTTTTAAATACTGTCATTACATTTTAATAAATATTCATCAGAATTTCACTACATCCTAGATTTATGTTTTGGTAGTTCAAAGTTTTATAGACTTTGGAAGTATTTGTAGGATTGCCTCTTGATACTTGGATATAACCTATAGTTCTAAAATCATTTTTAAATCTGGTCTTTTTTTCTTAGTTAATTGGTTTAAATCTAAAGTTAATGATGGATGAATTATAATAATCTTAGTACATATCTTATATACAACTAATAGAAGACTGATTGATTTATGATTTTTAGTATATAATATTCATTAAGGCTGTAGCCTCAAGCACATGCGTATAAAATGCGATAGTAGGGACCTCTACAGGTCTTAAAACCATAAGCTTACTCATTGGATTTTTAGTATATTAATTTTTATCTTTTTTCTATTTCAATGTCATTTTTGCATATAGACATTTGATTTGTAGTTTTATTAACAGTCCCCCCACCCATTAATTTTCATTTAAATATTTACAATGATTCCATCTTTCAAGGATAATTATATTCTTCATGGATTTAATTGCATGTCTCATCTCTTCATTTAAGATATTTGGTATTTAAAAAAACGTTTTACTCCACAGTTACTTTATTTCCCTGTTCTTTGTTATTATGTAATTCTCTATATAATTTTCCTTTACATTTAGACCATGGGTTTCCAACCCTTTTGTTCCCAGTATCCCCTTGACTTTTAGTAAATTATCGAGTATCCCCAATTTGTTATAGTAAGAAATGAGCAATTTGAAAGTGTACTATGAAGTACATTATGCACATGTGCATTTGGTGCAGAAGCCATGGGTGTAAGCCTTGAGGGGTACTATTCTGGCAACTATCTTGAGTCTATCCAACCTTATTGTGTCCATATCTAAAAGAGATCTGAAATGTTGCTAGTGTAGCTGATAGACAATACCAATATGGAATAGCCTGGAAAAATTGGTAACAAAACTACTTTTGGATTATATTAATAGCATAATATACTTATTTATAATATACTTATTTATCATACCTCCTGGACAAGCTTCCTGTATCCTCTGGAGATATGGGCACCCCAAGTTAGGAAAACCTGATTTAGGTAATAGCATCCCACTTTTTAATAAAAATGTCTCTTTATTGCAATTTTTTCTTCCAATAACCACATTGTTTTATATTTTTGAGTCCATTTTCTACAGTTTTATTATCATTTTATAACTACATTTTCTTAAGTCATTATTAATTCTTTTTCTAAATGGGTATTTCAGATATTTAGCTTTTGTAAGCAGTTTACTTTTAAATAATGTTGGTACAAGTATCAATGACTGTACACTGTCACTTGATGGCACTGTTACTACTCAAAAACAGTTAAATATACCATTTCTGATGCCTTGTAGTGTGTTATGCTAATTTCTCACAATTCACACTTTTAAGTGACAGTTCAATTGATCTGTTGTTATTATAGAAGCAATCACTATTAAACCTGCACTATTGTATAATTTGACTGTGTGTATACTTTAAGTTAACTAAACATTTCAAGTAAAATGTAATAAAATACTGTATTCCATTCAAATGATGTTGCATGAGTATTGGAAAATTTTAAAAGTGACATTATTAAAAAAAATCTTATTAAAGGTCAATTAGCACTTAAAAGTTCATGGCCAGGTAATGTTATATTTCATTGTTTTCTAATAGCAACAGCGCCATCAAGCAATGTGTATGGTCATTGATACTTGAACCATACTGTCATTTTTTTATTTATTATTCATTGTCTGATGATGGCATAAAAATGCCCTTTTTTTACTTACTGAAGTAATTTTTCTTTTAATAAACAAGTCATTCTGTATTATGAGACTTTTTTTTTTCATGTGTCATAGCATCAACTGGGAAGTGAACCCGCTAACCCAGGACAACTGCTTGTAAGGCTGCTGTGCTGACCTCTTGACCACCAATGCTTGTATTTTGAGACTTTTATTCTTTGTTTTTATTTTTTTTTCCATTTCTTAGACACATTTTTGCATAGCATTATCAATTCTTTTTAAATACATTAAACAATCTCCACACATTTTTTTAAAAATTATATAACCAAATGTACAACAAAAGACAAATGACCCCCCAAGAAGCTTTTTGTTCTGAACCATCATTCATCAATTGTTCCAAATTACTATCTCTCATACATATCTCTATTCTATAAAGGGCATTTATCAATTGTAAATTAAATCTCAGATATATTAATATTTAATTGAGGTTTAAAGTTTCTATCTGTGCTAGAGACAATTTCTAGTTTAGTAAATAATTAATGAGGATTATTATTGTATTTATCTGGAATGGATGGTGTAAAAGTTGTGGGTGGAGTAGAGTTTGACACTTGAAAATCAAAATGTAACTGTTTATTATTGACAAATATTGAACATATGATAAAGACGTATGTGAGAGATGGACACCTGGGCCATTTGATGAGTGCTGGCTTAGCATGAAATGCGTCTTGGGGTCAGTTGTGTTTTGTTGCATCTTTATTGAATGTGTTTTCAAAAGAATGTTTGGTGATATGTAGATTATTTACTGCACATGTAAAAGATATACGGAAATGAGAAGTGTTAATAACTATGTGAGTGTGTCTAATTTTAAAAATCAGATCTATCAACTGTTTAAAGTTTATATCTGAGCTCAGGACAATCTCTAGTTTAGTAAATAACTAGTGATGATCATTACTGTATTTACTGAAGTAGGTGCTGCCAAAGTTGTGGGTGGACTGAGTTGACACTTGAAAATCGAAAATTAACAATTGATTCGTTTTTTAAATGATTTTTGATATTCAGGTTTTTTAATGGTTTATTTTAAAATACCTTTATATTTCTTTCTTCTTTTATACATTATCTGGTCTCAATTGAAAATTTACTGATGAATTGCTGAATTTTGTACTATCTATTTTCGTAGGGTATCAGGTACCTTTTTATTGAATCAATTTAATTAAGTCTCAGCCACTATCAATGACTGTTATTATTTTAAAATGATTTGAGACTTTTAGCTTAAATTTATAAAATATTTCTGAAATTAGGTATATCCACTTGTAATAATGTTTTTTTATATGTTTTTTTCTCTCTAGTTTTACATTAATATATAAATATATCATGCTTCTCAGTAATTCATGATTCCTTCCTGTGTTGAATTTATTAGATACATTACAATCTTGAAATATATATTTTCTGTTACTCAAAATGGTACTTACATATTATCCTTCCTACCAAGTTTGGCAGCCATCTTTTTATTTATATAATTTCACAGGCATACAAGTAGGTGTTTATGTCCACCCCCATCCCCAATTTTATTTTACAAAGTATCTGATAGTTGTTAAGTTTTAAAAATTTACAAATCGATTATAAATTCCATTCAGAACATTTATAAATTTGTTTCAATTTTTTTATTATTTATATTAAATTACCAATATAATTTTGTGGCTCCAACTACTAGTGTGAATATGCTAAACATCAAAGGATATGGGATCTGGCCAAATGGTGAAACAAAAGAGATCAGGGAATTGCACAACAACATTTGGATTTCTATTTAGATGAATTTATGTGGCATCAACTGCACAGAAATATTCATTTGGGGGGATTTTGTAGGTCATTAAGGATTTCAAGCTGCTAACATGAACAACTCTTATTTATCCCTTTTTAATTAAAAATAATACATAATAAAGACATTTCTTATAATCTTTTTATTTTTATATTAATAAATTGACTTAATACAAAAAAAGTGAAAATACTCCAATTAATTTTTTGCAGAAAATTTTTTTTTTTAAAAAATACCAATTAAAAAAAATGTAAATATTAAATACAGCTGTTTCTTGTCAGCCATTTTGTTTTTAATATTTATAGTAGGCCCATGAAACTAAAAATGGCTGCCAAGCTTAGTATTTTCAAAATATGATTCATATTCATTTCTGCTATAGATTTTTCTTTTTAAAAAAAATCATAATTTACAATTCTTTATATTTGCAATTCTTTCAATTGTTATGATTTAGCTGATATAAAAAAATTTGTAATGAGAATTGTAGTACTATTTTTAAAGTAATATATTTCAAAAATAATATGTGAATATATAAAAGCTATAAAGATACAAAATATGTATGAGGCATTTAAACTTTGTTAAATTTAAAACTGAGTATCTAGGCACATGTAATATAAATATTAAAATATAAAAATCAGATTTGTTTTAAATTAATCAAATTTTTTTTTATAATAAATTGGTAATATTTGATTTTTTTGTAAATATTTTAAAGTTTGATGTAATATTCTTAGACAATTTGTTTTTATATATAAAATATTTTTGTTATAATAATAATATTGATTGTATTGTATATTTACAACTTGAGAAAGATTGTTATGTTGTCGAAATTTGCAGCTATATTGTTAAAATAAAAATTGTTAAAAGTTAATATTATATTTTATACTTGGAATATATATTTCTTCTTATTCTATAAATTATACAAATTTATATTTGTTCTCATTTCTGTTTTTATATCCATTTTTATATAACACTTTTGTTTTCAATTGTAGCATTAAAAAAATCTTCCATGACAGTTCAAAATATTATGTTCTGATTAAAAGTATTTTTTATGTTTATACAAAAATATTTTTTATCAATCTATTCATTAATCTTATTCCTACTATTAAGTCTGATATTTTGTTCTTTCAGTTTTTATTTATAACATATCTTACACTGCTTTTATCTCAAAATTTATAAATTTTATAGTAATGTATATGTCCACTTTTTAAACCAATTCTCTTTTTAATTTTTTATATCCCACAAAGTTTTAACTATATCCAAAAAAGGATTATTACTTGTCAAGCATTGGTGGCCGAATGGTCAGCACAGCAGCCTTACAAGCAGTTGTCCTGGGTTTGTGGGTTTACTTCCTGGCTGATGCTTTGACACATGGGAAAAAAAAATTATTACTTGTTACCTTGTAACTCCATCCATCCTCTTAATTAAAAGACCTAGTGGCTGCTTTTGTCACATTTGCAATATTTTATTTTTACAATTAAACTTTTAATATTTGACAGAATATAAGTCTAATTTATATATTTGGAGTTTTAGATGTAACTATAAGGAACTTGAAAGTCCATATTCAAGTCCCTTATGGTTACAATTAAACTTTTATTATAAGCTATATATTGATCATTTTTACATTATTTATTAGAAATATAAGTTTACAAATGAAAGACATTCTAAAAGTTAATATTTGAGCTTTGTAAAATAGTAAAATTAAGTACTAAAGTGAATATGTAATGATAATCATGACCCTTTTCTTATTGGATCTTAGCACTTATGCATAAAAATTATTGAATGTAATA
The DNA here is from genome assembly GCA_028023455.1 of Epiperipatus broadwayi. NCBI lineage: Eukaryota > Metazoa > Onychophora > Udeonychophora > Euonychophora > Peripatidae > Epiperipatus > Epiperipatus broadwayi. The sequence goes on from JAQFVV010000626.1 coordinate 282,409, forward strand.
TTTTTTATTTGAATACCAGTTTTAAAATGATAATGAAGTTTATTTAAAAAATCATAAAACAATGAAAATATGTTTTAAAATTATGTTTATTATTAAACCAATAAACATCACATGATCATCATTTCCTATGCTCGCTCATAACTGTTATTAAAATAGGCAAAACTCACTATACATATTGCCACACACTGCAAGCTAGAGTAATCAATGGATGCCAGAAGGCTTGTGCATAAAATCCCCATTTAGTGCCTACTCATCCAATATCCTCAGACTAGAGCACTAGATGAGAATTTTATGCACAAGCCTTCTGGCATCCATTGATTACTCTAGCTTGCAGTGTGTGGCAATACGTATAGTGAGTTTTGTATGTTTGTTATTATTAAAATTTCACAAAAAATTTTTTGCCAGCTTTTGTGAAAGCCTTTCTTTTTAACAAATAATAAAAACATCTGCTTTATTGTGACTACATTTTTAATGATTTTCCTTCTTAAAAACAAACATTTTAAAATAAATAGTTTAAATAGTTTAAAATAAATATTTTACAAATATGTTGAATAAATAATCTTAAATATATAAATAAATTACTGAAAATTACAATTTTTCTTTTCTAAATATTAAAATCAAAAAGAATGCTCTCAAAATTTTAAGATCAAATAATCTACCATTCAAAGGTGTTGTTGCTTTCTTTGTAATATAATGTGACCAATCAGATCATTGGTGATTTCTTTTGAGCTAGAAAATTTGCATAATATTTATAAGCTGTCTGTTACTACTGACATCTTCAGATTTTTTTAGACTAATAATTTCAATTCTGGTTTCTATGCAAATAATAAAAAAGACCAAAATAATAGCAGCAATATCATAAAACTTCAAAATGCTCCCCAAATGAGCAACTTTCTAGTGAAGAAATAGTTAATGGTTGTCTGCATTTATAACATCAATATTTGGTTCACTTTGTATTTAGTCATCAACTGCTGCTTTGGCTGATGACATTAGAAGTCATATATGTACACATTCATTATGACTTAGAGAAAATTCTACTGACATCTCAGATATAAATTATAATGTATTTAAAAAGAGGATTATGATGTTTTCTTAATCATAAGCTCAGAAATAAAAGCTAGCAAGCTGGTTTTTAAACACTAGCTGAATCACATAAATATCATATGATCACCATTTTATTCATTATCAATCCACTGCAGGATGAAAGTCTCTTCAAGTTCGATCCATCTTCTCTGACCTTTAACCTCTCTTTTTATATCAACCCAGTGCAATTTCTTGTTTCATCCAACCATCTCACATGAGATATTTTTCTAGGTCTTTTATAATCATATGATTGTAAAATCATCATATTATTATATTATTATTCATATAATAATAACATTTACAATGAAAAGTCACATAAGTGGACATTAGAAATTATCTGATAGGTTCCTTTAAAACTTTAGAAAAGAATTAAAGAATCTCCTTTCAGTTAATAAAAAACTCTTTGAGTGATGGTAGGCAAAGATAGTAAGAAATACATTGTTGTTATATAAAAGTAAACATCATATTATGGCTACAGATTTATATTAAACTGGATGGAGTAATAGTTTGATATTTAAAGTTAATACAATTTATCAAAACCACTTCAAACACTTTTTAGCAAAACTCTTTATTTGTACATATACATACACCTACGTTTCAACTGACCGGCAGTCTTCTTCAGAGCTATGATATAATGAATAAAATAAAATACATAACTATATAATAACACCATAAAAATGTAAACAATAAAAATCTAAAAACAACATAAAATACATTTTTTAAAAAAACTAATAAAACTGAAATAAATAATCAAACCCAAATAAAACAATTAATATAAAATAAAATGTAGAACATAAATAGAAAATAAATATAAATTATACATGTGTATTCCTAACTTTATATATATATTCAAGGACAATTATTAATCTAAATATATTATCTATTTTATTATTATTAACAATCTACTAATTATTTCTATTCTTCATAAACTTAAACTTTATGGTTATTAACTAATATTCTTTTAATTTTAAATCATATAATATCTATTATTTCCTTATTCAAAAAGTGTTTGAAGTAAGTAGTTTGGATAAATTGTATTTATAGGATATTACAGCAAAATAAAGAAAAGTGTGACTTTGGTAATATTTATTTAAAGTTAAGACATATTTTTTGAAAATTAGAAAATGGATCAATATTTTGAAATGTAGTAGATGAAAAATATAGACTATAATAAAATGAAAACATGAAGCATATAACTTTGGAGAGAAACAAACAGTACCTGTTGGTTATATAAGAAATGGGTTAGAAAGCCATTTATGTAGATGGTTTTTTATGGGGAGTGGCAAATTATTGAGATATGCATTAGTATTAAAAATGAAATCATAAAGGAGAATGATAAAAGTATAAAAAAATAATACGATTATGTTGAAAAATAGGTTACCAAAAAAATATTAGGACAATTAACATTCTAGTATAGATTTGTTGAAAAAAAACGAAAAGGCAGTTTGAAAAGAATACTTATTGATCAGAAATGAAAGTATATCAAGTTATTGGTTCTATTAAATTATTTAGATCTGATAATTACATTCATATCGGCCTTTCAAGCCAATTGTGCAAACGCTTTGCGAGTGTTAAATAATAAATGAATACCCTCTGACCAATACAAGATATAGAATTTATGCAGGAATAAAAAGAATCCCAAAAGAATCCCTCTCTTTCCTACGACTCAAATATTTATATATGAGCAAATCTGAAGTACTGGCACAGAAGGCGTGACGATAGAACGGTCACTTTAAATTACTATATACAATGTCTGAATGAATGACACTGATGAAATTTTCTAGAATTTACTAAACATCATTCCAACTGAAACTTAATCATATATATAAATAAGAATTTATTTTTATAGCGTCTGTATATAATTGTAATTACATTCATATCGGCCTTTCAAGCCAATTGTGCAAATGCTTTGCGAGTGTTAAATAATAAATGAATACCCTCTGACCAATACAAGATATAGAATTTATGCAGGAATAAAAAGAATCCCAAAAGAATCCCTCTCATTCTTACGACTCAAATATTTATGTAAGAGCAATTCTAGAAAATTTCATCAGCGTCATTCATTCAGACATTGTATATAGTAATTTAAAGTGACCATTCTATCATCACACCTTCTGTGCCAGTACTTCAGATTTACTCGTATATAAATATTTGAGTCGTAGGAATGAGAGGGATTCTTTTGGGATTTTTTTTATTCCTGCATAAATTCTATATCTTGTATTGGTCAGAGGGTATTCATTTATTATTTAACACTCGCAAAGCATTTGCATAATTGGCTTGAAAGGCCGATATGAATGTAATTACAATTATATACAGACACTATAAAAATAAATGCTTATTTATATATATATGATTAAGTTTCAGTTGGAATGACATTTAGTAAATTCTAGAAAATTTCATCAGCGTCATTCATTCAGACATTGTATATAGAAATTTAAAGTGACCGTTCTATCATCACACCTTCTGTGCCAGTACTTCAGATTTGCTCATTGAGTCGTAGGAATGAGAGGGATTCTTTTGGGATTCTTTTTATTCCTGCATAAATTCTATATCTTGTATTGGTCAGAGGGTATTCATTTATTATTTAACACTCGCAAAGCATTTGCACAATTGGCTTGAAAGGCCGATATGAATGTAATTACAATTATATACAGATGCTATAAAAATAAATGCTTATTTATATATATGATTAGACCTGATAATATAACTTCTTTTTTCGAACATTGGATATAATAGTATAAACACAATTTATCACCAAAAATTTTAAAATAAAACAAAATTAATGGCAGAATACAATAAAAAATGATATTGTTTAGGGAAATAGTATTATTTAATAAAAATAATTATAAAGTTGTAAGAATAAATAAAATAAAACATATCACCTAGCATCTAAACAGTAGTAAACTCTCCATACAGTAGTGCCACTCAGTGCAAGCCTTAGTAATCAATGGATGCAAGAAGGTTTGTGTGTAAAATCCCTATGTAGTGTCTACTCACATAATATTCCCAGACTAGTTTCTGGCTTGCCACTTTAATCAATGGTAATCATGTGATGTGCAAAGAGTAATATTAATCAGTGAAAAGAATTACAAAGTATGATAGTAAGCATAATAACCAATCCCCACTCTATGGGTGCAGGAATCTCTATTTTTAATTTTTACAGATTTATTGAGGAACAGAGATTTATATATTCTGGATGGGAAATTGAAGATAGAGTAACACTTTGGAAATCAAAGAGTAAAGATTAAAAATATAGTGATTCTAAGGGGGAAATTCTTTATAAATGATGTTTATTAACAATAATGAACAGATTATGGTATGTTAGCTTTGAAAGAAAAGACAATGAGCTTAAAAATGTTCATTATAAAAAGTACAGTTATCATCTTGAAAGAAAAAAAAACTATTACAAAATTTAGCTTTTTGAGGTCTAAGTGCAAGAAATAAATAATCAATCTGACATCATATCCAAATAGTATTTTTCCTCAAATAAACAAATAATACTAGAAGCACGGTTTACGTTTTTTCTACCTCAAAAGAGCATTGATAAAATATAAAAAGGTATATCAAAATACCAGAAATTATATCTCAACATCGTTTCGCAATCTATGCAAGCTATCGACAACTTATGATATTAATCAAATTATTACTATTATGAAAGTACCAAATTTATTGTGCCCACAACTATGGTCTTGTCCTTTCCAAGAAAATTCCCTTAATGATTTTTACTGATCATTTTACACTAAAAATTATCTTATCATTTCTAGCCTAGATATATGTTTAAACTATTAATAAAAATGAATACATGTATTATTATCAAACACAATCACATGGAATACTTCATTCAACTCGGTTCCATTTTTTTCCATATGAAATAATATAAACTTTCACTTTGCTACATATTCCTTTAATGACATGAATAAAGATATCTAAAAAAAAAAAAAAAAGGCACGTGAACTGGACTGCTTAATGAGGGCTCGTTCAACAGAAATGTGTGTTGGTGGGTTATTTGCCTTTTGCAGATGTCTTTATTCATATAAGTAGAGTATACGTTATAAGATTTTGGTCAAATAAATGGAACTGTAATTAATATAACAATATCCACACCATTTAGAAATCAAACTGACCGTACGATTTTTTTTTTAAAAAACAACAACTAAAAATTTAATTTTATATTTAAATATTAAATTCAAAAATCAAATATTTTTTAAAAAGTGAAAAAGAAATCTATATAAGTTTTTTAATCGCTGATTGATTTCTTTTGCTTAAAATATTTTAAAAAAATTTTTTTTTACTATTCACTCCACCCCTTTTCTGTTTTGTTACCTTCGGTATTCCAACACGCATTAATATTAAAATAAATAACTTTTTTTTCTGTTTATAATAAAAATAAAATGTTTGCAATTTTAATGTATATTTATATTTTAGCTATTGATTTGGCGAAGACATTTATCAGATGTTAACAACTGTCTTATGATGTCATTTAAATACTTATCAACTTCACTTTTATATATAAATATTTCAGAAATCTAATGAAAAAAATCACTGCTGAAAGGTGTGAAGTTCTAATCAATATTTCAATCTGATGGAGTTTTAAAATTGATTTATTTTACTGATATCTTGTTTAAAAGATGGAAGGAATTAGATTAACATAACCCTTCATCCACGTTGGCTTGTTTTATTTATTTACTTAAGAGTTTTGTATTTTTTTTTTCAAACTCCATTTTATAAGAAAAAAATCAGATTAACCGTATTAATATTCAATGTTTATTGATTCAGTGTTTTAACACAGAATAGTCTTAGACGCCGAGCACAAACTAAAGATGATTTAAAACATTTATTTCAATTGAAATCTCATTAGATTGATTGATTGCGTATTTTAAAGACGTATGGATATTTTATGACTTAGCTTTAATGGCATTTATGCATAGGTTTATATCAATTTCTCGTACATATTACGTTGAAAAAATGATGACGTTTATCCGTGAAGATTAATATTATTTGCAAATAAACAAATGAATTATCGAATGGAACTGTTCCTCGCGCCGGAAGTACTACCCCGGGATCGATCCGCGAATCTCCCATTCCAGAATCTAATACTCTGTACTGCTGCACTAAACCAGTCAGGGTATTTCAAATTATGGTCATATATAAATATAGTTAATTTATTTATGAGGAACTTAATGATGCAGAGGTAGCACATCTATCTGCTATTTCTATGACCTTGGATTCAATTCTGTACTAAGTGAAATTCTTTTAAAGCTTTGTTTTCCTCTCAGATTTCTTTCAGTCAACCTGCCATTCCTATCACCTAGGATTTGATTCTGAGCTAAATAAAATTCTTTTCTTTTAAGTAGATAGCTTTCAGTTATCCTACCATGTCTATGACCTAGGATTTGAATCCTGGCTAAATAAAATTCTTTCTAAGAAACATTGGTTTTTTTCTTCTCAGGTAGATGGGTTTTTGGCCAACCTAGATGACTATCCAATATTGGTTAACAAATGGGTATTTAGCTACTTTTAGCTAGAGGGTAAAACAAAGGTCGAAATGCACTCTAACTTTCAATATCTGGCAATTAAAAGGGCTGGGTGAGTACTGCCTTTTTCATTATTCCTCTGTGAGAGGAATAAGTTGAAAGGACCTTTGACCTACAGTGGGATAATTTTTTTTAAGTTTATTTGTGTGTCATGCCAGTACTTGATATTCAAACCCAGATTCAATATGACATTTTTATCAGGTTTCAATAATCAAGCTGGTGCCAACATATCTTTCTGTTCTTGGTTAGCAGTAATGTTGATAGATGAACTATGAATATGTATATAAAGAATATAGTAATAACCAAATAATTTCCTGGTATTATACTAATATTGAATGTTGGAACTTATGGTGATGTGAAACAATAAACATCTATCTGCAACTAAGAGAAAATATATACATGAGTGTGTGTAATGACACTTTAATAGAATGTCAATGGACATTAAACTTATTATGACTTAATCAGTTTGTAAGTCTAAGAAAACCTAAATACATTGCCTAAGTTGATGACGTTAAAATTTATAATAATAATGGCTATTTTCTCTTAAATGTATTTGTCCAATTATAGCTATTCTTAAAATAAAAGAACGAACAAACAATTATACTAAACATCAAGTAATTTCTAAATATGACTTGGAAATTTTTGTTCTATGTAAATTGCTTAATAAGTAATCATTTATTACATAGTCCTACACTGAATCAAGTATTCTGCATCAATAGAACATGACAGTGTGAAATATTGTGAGATTCCTTGGTGCTAGATACTGCTGATCATGTTATATGTCTCAAAGAATAAGCCTCCATTTATTATTTGTAATACTGACCATTACATGTTGGGTTGAATGTGGTTGAGTTATGATTATCCATGTGATCTGGCTTATTTCGATTTCTTTATGTCAATACAATATCATATGATACTCCATTGCACTAAATCAGGGGTGGGCAAATACCAGCCTGAGGGCCACATGTGGCCCACTGTGTTTTTATGTGGCCTGCCAATCAGAAAAATCTGCCTTGAACTGAGATTTCCTTCCCGTATGTGACCAAAGATTCATCTCATATTTTCCACTAGGATGGTCATGTCACTACACATGCACAGTATAGATATGATATGCAGTGCTTTTCCAATTGATCTGGTTAATTTCCATTTTGTCTTTGCATTAGCAAATATATACATTTCCAACTTTAGTCAAACCATGAACCCTCCGAAAAAATGTAAAATCAGTGATGAAAGTCATGTGTTTAATGAAGAATGGATAAGCAAATATTTATTTGGGAGTACTGGGAATAAAGCAGTGTGTTTATTGTGTTATAAAAAAAGGTGTGGCCCTCTACTAACCATCGCTTCCACAAAGTGGCCCCCGATGCTACCTGCCGCCAACCTCTGCGGCCCCGAGCTTAACAATTGCCCTCCCCTGCACTAAAGTAATACACTTAAGTTGAGAAGTTGTCTGGAAGATCCAGCAGCTTAGAATGATGATCTGGAATGATGTATGGATATTATAACAATAATGGATAACATTCAAATCAGCTTTTCTCTATAAATAATTCCATGATAATACAAAAATATTAGGGCAGCTTTCAAGCTTTCTTATTAATGTTAGGAATCAACATTTGACATAAAATGTTTGCTTGCATTTACTGGAAGTCAAATATATTTTCCATGAATATTACGGTGACACAACGAATCTTGTTTAGAACGTAGGCTTTAAATCATTATCCGTTATTAGGTCATTACTTTCGTTTGTTTTGAGATTCGATGATGGAGTCCCTAAGTTTTTCCATTAAATAAAAGTTTCTTCATATGGAATTTAATAAATATATACATTGTCTCTTCCTGTAATAAAGTGAATATTGATAAAGTCTGTTTTCTTCTATGATGAGAGCATATATATATATATATATTTAAAGAGGGAGTCAAAAGTTATATTCTTTTAATTTGTTTTAATATTCACTCACCAACCATTTTATTTCTCTCTTCTGTTGTTTCTCAATAATAATATCAGATCATCCATTGCTATGAGTATTCGTGACCTCGCTACATTCTTTAGAAGATTTTTATAAAGCAATTTACTATCGTTTTAAATTAATACATTGTACAGGCTTAAACCTGATTTATATATGTAATATATGCGGAATTCTAACTCAGACTTCCACACGACCCACTACTCTCATTATTTATCTTTTCAACATGTGTGTGATCAGGTGGGTCAGTAATATGAGATGGCATTAAGAGTAGTGGATCGTGTGAAAGTCTGAGTTCGAATCCCGCATATATTACATATATAAATGCATATTTAAGCCTGTACAATGTTTTAATTTATATAAATAGTGTGTAAAAGGTCTGTCCATCCCTCGCATATGTATGTATAAATGGATTATTCTCCTGTACATGAGGGGTCAGAATGACTAATATGTTAACATGGGTAGGATGATAACCTTGGCACTAATAAGGACTTTGAACGTTCCGTCCATCAGATTTTCAATGAAATGGAAGGCTAAAGAGTTGTGAGTTGGAATAGTTTGAAGCCTGTCCATTAAAGTATGAAGATTGACTATCTTAATATAAAGCTGAGCACTGATTATATATGTGTGTGAGAATAGTAATCTAGACCAACTGATGATTGCTGGTTTATCATGAAATACATATATTGGTGATGATTTATCTTTTTAGCATGTGTGTGATCAGGTGGGTCAGCAATATGAGATGGCACTGAGAGTAGGGTATCGTCTTAAATATTATTTTAAAACAAGGATCATTTTACGCATTTTAAATTTATACATAAAATTGTCATTTCTTATTTATTCACAGAAACCATATTGGGGTGTCTGTGTGACCATGCATATATGTGTTGATGGTAGTTATCAACTACTAAATGAAGTAATGAGTTGTTTTAGGTGAATAAGAAATTTTTTTTAATAATTTTTACTTTAATTAAAAGGAGTTACAAACACCTTATAAGTACAAATCCTCTCACTAAAAAAAAATTTATTTATTTATTTTTTTAAAAATTAGGTATTTGTCAAATCTAGCTTGTGAGTACCTCATGTTTTAATAAATAAATTCTACATGTCCCTATTATTAATGTTATTTTTCACTAATAATTAAATTATCAGCAACCGCAGCTCCATAATATGGAGTGTATCATTGCACTTGCTATTAAAAGATCTCCATGGGTTTTAAATTTAACTGTCAACTGCTAAATGATGTTTGGCTTTTCCCATGTTTTGAGGTCCTTATCTAATTTTGGCCCCTCATTATTTGTTGAACTATATGCATCAAATTCTTTGGGGTCCTGCCCAAAACTATGCAAAAGGTATATTTTAGTGACCCCAGCTATGTTAAAATGAGCTGTTTTATGACAACAAAGAAAATCTTTATACTGATCACTAATAATAATGCTAAAGTGAACTAATGAAGATCGTCAACTTCGCTAATGAACTAGACACATGCATGACAAACAAAATATAATATGCCATATCGAAACATTCTTCTAACATCAAAGTAAAACATCTGTTAATCGAATCACAACTTAATTTCTTAAGAGATGCTGTAACTATGGCATGAGCTAAGTTATGCAGAATATAATTGCTAATCAGGAACCCTTGGTTTGGATAGCTTTAGGGAATACGGGAAATCTCTACTGCATATTCTCATATAAAGTCAAAGCTCGTTAATACTTATTATGTCACTGGGTTTCTTCTCTACCATCTAAGCTTAATCCTCATGCACTGTGACAATTTATGTTCTCCATGGTGACCCTTTTGTAAGCTTTCAATCGATTGGATTTGATTTGGTAGAAATTTACATTTTTTAAACTTTGCAAATATTGAAAAAATGAGATTATAATGTCAACAAAGAATGATTTCATCACTGGACAGTTAGAAAGGGCATTGTGATTTCAGAAAATGAACAAAATCTTTTTTATTTATAATTTGTTTTTAAATTGCAAATGAATATATATTAATCACTGATAAATCTATCACATTTTGACCTAAAATATTAAAATTGCTTTATAATTTTAAAGTCAATAATGAAGCATTAGCTATCATTCTCATAAGATGCAGCAACCAAAACACCATGATTTTCTTTATTATCATTATGTTAGAAGTAGGCACTAAATAGGGATTCTATGCAAAAACCTATTTTGGAATCATTGATTCCCATGGCTTGCACAGGGTACAATAATTGCATGTAGTGTTTGCTATTGTTTCAATAGCTTGTGTAAGCATAGGAAATGGTGATCATGTGATGTTCAATGGTTTTAACAATTTCAATGGTACATTTTTAAAAAGAATAATATGATTCAGATGTTAATGCTATTTTAACCCTGCATCAACAATGATGCATTAGCTATAACTTTTATAAGATGGGGTAATCAAAATGCCATTGTTTTGTTTTGTTAACATTACACTAGAAATTATTATCTTCTATTTTTAAAAATAAAACACATATGTATAAAATAAAAATGTAAATTAGTACACAATTTACCAATAAAAGAATCACATCACTTTTCAAATTCTGGAATATGGAACCTAATTATCTTGACCGTAGAATAAAAATCAACTTGGAGGGCCATGCCTACCAACACTATAAAAGACAAATGGCAAAAATAGATCCAATCTGCTTCAACTGCAAGAGACAAGAAGAAACATTTCATCACATTATATTCAACTGTACAGGGCTGGGAAATATCAGGAAAATTATCTTTGACCATTCAAATATTGATTACTACAAAATTATTTCATTAAAAGACTGCCTAAAAACCAGAACAATAGCAGTTATTAGACTCGATATTCTAACAAAACACACTCAGGATCTTCAATACAGATACACAACCATAGAAACAAAGAATTAACCCTCTTTTCTAACACCCTACTAATCAATATGTATCAATAGTAGCAATAATAAATTTATATTTTGAAGGAAAAAATAATTAGTACACAATTACTGTGTAAGAATAATCATGAATCAAGATTTTAATTATCCCCAAATTTTTCTCAATGTAATCTTGCAAATGGTTCTAAAACAGATGAAATCCATCAAAGACGTGAAACCAGGACTAAAACACCCTTGACTTTGCCACTGTCCATTTATGGCCTCTAGATTTTTTTAATTAAAAAAAATCTATGTATGCAAATACATGAGTTTTACTAATTTAAATTTAATAACAATATAATGTAGAAGTGCAATTTTTATGAGTAATTCTTAATAAGAAGGGAATCAATCTTTGATATGTGCTATTTAATCATGTTACTAATTCATAGTGAATATGCAAGACACTCTCAAACCCAAATGCAAAACAGACACTTTTAGTATGCAGGATACTCTCAAACCCAAATGCAAAACAGACATTTTTATTATGTAGGACACTCTCAAACCCAAATGCAAGGTAGAGACTTTTAAAAGATAAGAATAGTTATCTTATATTTGTACTTAAAGCATTCTGGAATGAGAGCATGAACATTTAATCTTTGTAACTTTATGTCTATTACATTATTAATTTATAGTTAAAGCCAGTGAGATGTTCAAATTTACAGCTAGTAAATTTTAAATAAGGTTACAATCAATTTAATAACAATGTAATGGACACAGAGATACAAAGATTAAATCTTCATGCTCTCATTCTAAAATGCGTTAGATTGGCCTATATAATTGTATTAGGTACAAAGATAAGATAGCCTTTCTTATCTTTTAAAAGTCTCTATCATGCATTTGGGTTTGAGAGTATACTGCATACTAACTATAACATTAATGAGTTAGTAACATGATTAAACAGGGCATATCAAAGGCTAATTATCTTCTGATTAGAAATAGATTTAAATTTTTAAGAAATGAGCAAATATGTACAAATAGAATTTACATGGACACAATCACTGCAATTTCTCTGGGTTTTTTTTGACCAAAGGCCATCATGCCACTTTAATTATTAATTAACTAGAGATTACAAAACTAAAAGTAAAACTGCTAAAATCTTTACCATCTAACACCTTGGTGAATAGCACCTTATTCTTTGCTATTCCTCTTTTGAGGATTGTTGGGCATGCCTTTGCCTCAGTTTCAGTTATTTGAAAGCTGTTTTACTGCCTTTGCCTTTTTTGTCTTGTTTTTTCCACTTTGCATTTATTTGTACAATAATTTTATAGTCTTGCCTTATCAAGATTGAATACACATATTAGTCACTTCTTCCAAGCTGATAAACATTGGTGAGTTCACTTTCCATTGTACCACATATTTGGTTTCTGAAGTAGCTTGACCCACATACTCTAAAACATGTTGTTTAGAAATATTTATTTCAAATGCATATCATTCCCAAAATACCACTTCTTAAACATAATTTAAAGTATCATACCAACTTCTTATGTTCATCCACATTATACATTGTTGTATTCTGTACTTAATTAACATTAGTCTGTGAGTGTTTGATGTGCAGGATATATATATATATTTGATTAATATTCAAATATTTTTCCTATTATTATGCTAATTGTCATTGATTTATTTCAACATTTTGAACTTTGGATAAGAAGATGTTTTATTAAGTAATATGCATAGACAATGGCTGAACATGCTTTTGGCCAATGGGTGCTATGAATATGGCTTCATTGGCTGAAAGCATGCTCAGCTATTGACTACTATATGAACTGAATAAAACCTCTTCTTAAGCAAAATTCCAAACATTGAAATAAATCAATATTTAATTAACTAAAATGGTCACAGCTTTAGATATGAACTTTAAATTTTACATCACATGATCACCATTTCTTATGCTTACTCATAACTATTATTAAAAAAAGAAAAACTCTCCATATAGTTGTGCTACTCAGTGCAAGCCAAAGTAATCAATGAATGCCAGAAGGGTTGTACATAAAATCTAGGGTTGCATTAGATCCTAAGATCTAGGTGCAATGCTCTCTGATCCAAAGCTCCTCATTGACGAAAGCCACAAGCTAGAAACAAGTCTGGGGATATTGCATGAGCATGCACTACATAGGGATTTATGCACAAACTTTCTGGTATCCATTGATTACTCTGGCTTGCACTGAATTACACTACTGTATGGAGAGTTTTGCCTGTTTTATTGACTTTAAATTTTACTAAAGATGTAAAAACAATTGCTACTCTTTATAAATTAGAATGAAAGTTTTTAATAGTTTATAATTCCTCTATTTATTTATCCAATCTTAAATCTTTTGAAATCACTCTTACTATTACTATACTTTAAATGCATTATTAAGAATAATGGAAAAATATATTAAGATATTTACTTCAAGTATTTTTAATTAGCCATATGTTTATAGCCTTAAGAGCGATTTCAAAGTGTACTTGTAAGTTCATCTAATAGAAATCACATATTTGTGAGGTTTTTGTTTGTTATTATCATTAATTAGTAGTATTATGTTATATTAAAAATGCAATAATTATGAGTTTAATAGTAATATTTTTAACAAATCTAATAAAAATAATGAAATCGTTTTTTCATATCCTTGACGCAATATGATCTTTTATATATCATATTTGCAAAGTAATTGACTGTTTTGATGGCTCAACATTCTTTCTCAAAGCTATAATTAACACAAAATATTCACAAATAGAAAAACTTTGCTATAATAAATTATATATACAAAACAAATTTTAATTTTATTTGGCAAAACATTTTTAACATCTGCAACCAAAGAGGTTTTTATTATTTATCTTGTATGAAATATTTACTTATTAGATAAAACTGAGTGCTCTTTTGATGTGATTTACCAGAATCGTAGATATCATACAATCATTTAATTAACAAAAAAAATCAAATGCAATCTGTAAATATCTAATTTAAATAATAATGCATACATAATTACACCTGGGTTTTGTTTTATGCGGTAGATAGGTTCCTCAGAAAACACGCACAAAAGAAATCACACAAAAATAGACTTAACTTACCTTGAAAAATGGGGGATAGGTTCTGTAATTTTTCAAAAATCGCATAAAAGCAAAGAAACGTAAAATTACGTTAAAATTCACATAAAAAAAATAAATAAATAAAATATGACTAATAAAAAATTTCAAATTTGAAAAAAATTGATACAAGACAAACTTTTTTTACTTTTTTTATTAACCACAGTATTTAATTTTATTCAAAACAATATATTTTTATGCGTAATTTACATTTTTTTATACATGTACAGTATTTTATCATTATCGCTATTTGAGACAACAGATTCATCATGATGTGATGTGATATGAGGTACTGTAGCTTCTCCTTAAATGAAGTCAAGAGGAAATACAACTAAAATGTTTTCCAATCGCTGTTGATCTTTCCCATTTCGCTAAGCGATTTAAAATTGAAATTTTTGTTTACAAAGAAATTCATTTTCTTGGGTGTTTTTTTCTCTCCGTTAGAGTAAACTAAAAGTTTAAAATAAAAATAAGAACTTAGACTTACGATAATAAAAAGATACCGACTCATCACTGTTGGGCAAAATTTAATTAAAACTAACAATTAAAATTTAAATTCTTATTTATGTCTTTAATTTTTTAATTTTCAATTCCGTTTAAAAATCAAATTTCATCTTTCACATCACCTTAATTTCAGATCATGTTACATAATTTTTAAATTGTTAATTACAATTAAAAATAAGATTTTAATTGTCAAATTTACTTGTGTTCACCGCTGTTACTCACCTTTTAAAAAATAAACTTGCAGATACTAAATGATTAATTGTTTACGTACTCTTTTTATAAAAAGCAAAAATAGAACATGATTTAAAATGCAAAAACAACAACATACATACTATTTTTCATCTATAACATTTGAACAGATTTACATTATAGTCTTGTAAAATTTAATGTGTGTATATAAAATGGGGAAATCCTGATTTTAAGTGAATTATGAACTTCTTTATTGCATAAAATCTATTACAGTACTATTATAGAGCACTGAAAATATTGAAATTATTAGATGGAAGTTGAACTCCGATAATGCACTATTACTTTAAATATGATGAGAGTGTGCAAAATTTATAATATTTAAAGTAATAATGCATTATCGGAGCTTGACGTCTGATCTAATAATTTTTATCGCATAAAAAAAAACCGCATACAAAGATATTAAGAAGAAACATGAATCGCATAACTTCAAAATTGCATTAAATTAATCCACATAAAACGAGACCCAGGTGTATTCAATATTAATAGGATAATACATTTAGCCTATTAGGGACAGCTATGATTCTGGTGAACCACATTGAAAGACCACGTGGCTGCATCTAAGAAGAAATAAATACTTCATATGAGGAAAATAAAAGCCTTTTTGGTCATGGACATTAAAAATGTTTTGTTTAACTAAAATTACAAATGCAAACAAAAAGGAAAATAGTAATATTACATTAAAAAAACAAATTTTTGTACATGCTAAGACAACATAATTATCTCAATAACAGATCTGATAGCTAAAATGGCTGATTACATTAGAAATGGAATCACCATTCTGCCACATGAGGTCGCTTTTCTATGATTACCTGTGATAGTATTTCTTTAGTTATCTTTTGTTTAAATGCTAAAACTGTGAAGTAATGAATATTGATTTATTAATTTTTTAAAAAATGAAAAGATTATTTTCCAGGCAGTTTGATAAAAGTCAGAAATCTATTGCCATCTCTTTAGTTCTGCCTACATTCTTTATTGGATTTCATTCACTGTAATGTGGTTTCCACAGTATTGAATGATTCCTTTGAGAAATTTTTTGGAATGATAAAAAAAAAATTTTGCACTGTTTATTAAATATTTTTGATTATTTTTACACAATAATTACATAATAATTATGTAACACCAGAGCATACACATATAAATTTTGATTTGTAATAAATTTGATGGGAATGTAAACAAGAATAGTATGACATTAATATGACCACATCTTATAACAGTCATCATGGAACATTGTAATCTGTTGTTACTAAAACAGAATTAGGATCTTTTAAGATATTCTAAAAATTATACCAAGCTGAATTAAATAGATTTATCAGAGATTAACATTTATTCATCCACATTTTAAGAATAAATATAAATCAAAGAAGATTTTGCTGATTCACTGTTCACTTTATACTGGTTTTTTTTGCCTACCATTCATTGATCAAAATCTCCTTTGCTCTAATTTTTTCAATATTTACAAAGTTCAAATATGAATTTTTTAGAATATGCTTCTATTTGTAAAAAAAAAAATCTAAGTCCAATTTATTAAATTTTAGTATAGAATAAAGATTTTATACTGAAATCAAGGATTGAATGTTGACAAAACCTGCCACAGGAGATAACAATAAAATACGTCAACTTGTTAAAGAATTGAATGTGACTAAATATTTAGCTGTAATTGTAATTCAAGTTAAAATAATTGCCTTTAAATAGTCAAAATAAGAGTCATAGATCACATGACCCTACTCTCTTAAGCTTGTAAGTTATAAACAATGAGGATTGCCAATTCCTCAACAAGCTTTGTGATAAATGCTTAGCTAGATAAAGCATTTAAAATATCTCTGTCAGGATCCCCCCCCAAACCTCTGACCATGGTTTCATACTCTCGCACTCCTCAGAGAGGTGCTAGGGTAGGTTCAGTCACTAGATCTACAAATACCAACCCAAAGCCAGCATTTAATCACCTTTAAATATTTTACATGTGACCTTTATCTTTATATCTTTTACTATATTATTTTAAAATATAACTTTTAAATATTATTACATTTATTATAAATGATAGATAATTTAATGATAACATTTAATTATTAGGCTATAACAATAAGTTTTTATTTTTTAACATTATTTAATTAATTAAGGAAAAAAAATGTTGAGAGTTCCATGGAATGTAGTTTATGATTTTATTTTTCACATATGAAAAATTGTTTAAAGTCGTTAATTATTTTTATTAGTTGTAAACACTCAGTGTGAGATAAATTTAAATTAGTATTCAAATAATTTGCTTATGGATGGTGAAAACTAGAAATGAAGGATAAACAGTTTTATCAGTACTAGATCCAATTTAGTCAAATCTTTAAAGCGGAGATTGGCTGTCTTAATATTGAAAGTGATATGTCTAATGGCAAGTTGATGATGAAAAGTATTTTACCTTAATTATGCAGAAAGTGGGGTTTGAGCTTATCTTCTGTCCAATACATTTTAATCTCTCGTTAAATCATAGCTTTTCTTCAGTGTGGTACAAATGGGCTTTGGTCACTCAACTTAGCCATTTTTAACATTCTTTTACTAGTTTTGCATTCATTTGACACTGAAAACTAGAACTGAAATATACATTGTTTTATTAATATTAAAAAAAATATCTAGATATCAGTAGCATATAGAATACCCAATGCAAATAACTGGTTATTGGAAGGTTTTTGGTCTCAAAATAGTCAATGACGACCATAAGTTTTTGCAAAATGTATGTGGAATATTTATTTTTTACTAAGAATATGATGTTTAAACTTAGATTTTATTCTAAAATATTTGTTTTTAAAAAGAATATAAGCCAAGAAGAATGCAATAATGTAAAACGGGAGGTTGTGATCGGTTGAAAAAAGGAACACCACTATAGCTGTTATAATTTTGTCATTTTTTTAATAACTATAATTAGAATTAAAAATATAATTTTATTGTTTTATGTATTCTTTACTAAAATATGTTTTGATGTTAGAAATGGAGTTTAAATAAATTGTGTTTCATTCCAAGCACACTTTCATTGCTAGAAGCAAAATAACCAAAGCTATTGTTATGATTCAATATTTAAGTTTATTATCTTTTTTTTATATTTGTGAAGTTTAAATATTAATTTTAAGAATGGTTTTTATTTTTAAACTTATATTTTGAAGAAATATTTTTAAAATTGGTAAAATAGAATAAAGGTACATTAATCAATATGAAAACGTGAAAATGAAATTCAAATGACTGCTAGGGAATATCAAAAAAGTGCATAGCATAATAATTAAACCAATCCATTAATTAAAATTTTTATATCCACATTCACTTATTGACATTTATATTTATTATGTAAGAAAGCATTAACATGAACTTACCACTGATTATCTGATTATTGAATGGTGTGTAAGTGATATTCACTTTAAGGATTTCATAGTTGAAAAAAAAATTATGAATATCTAAAACACAGTAAGAGTTTAAGGGCATTTTTAAAAATAAATATTAGCTATTTTCCTCAAATAAATTTCTAATTATTTAATCATTCTGATGTAATTTTAAATAATTGTAAGGTTTTATATTTCTAACCTCCAATTCTCAGATATGTCCAATCTTAGCAGATATAGCCAATATAAATTAACAATACTGCAGTTATACCATTAGAACATAATTACAACACTATATAACATTATAATATAATGCTACAAATACAATATATTAACATAATAATGCTCCAATTACAGTATTATAACATAACAATGCCACAATTATAAGATTATAACATAACAATGCCATAAAATTACAACACTGCAACATAACAATGGTACAATTACAACATTATAACATAACAATGCTACAGTTACAACAGTATAACATAATGATGTTATAATTAAACATTATAACATAATGTTACTACAATTACAACATTATAACATAATTACGCTACAATTATATTATAACATAATAATGTTACAGTTACAATATTATAACATAACAATGTTACAATTACAACATTGTCACATAATAATGCTACAACTACAACATTATATAATATAACAATGCTATAATTTCATTATAACATAACAATGCTACAAATACAATGTTAAAGCATAATGGTGTTATAATTACAACATTATAACATAATGATAGCTACAATTACAACATTATAACATAAGGTTGCTACAATTACAACATTATAACATAGTGATATTACAATTACAACATCGTAACATAACAATTCTTCCATTAAAGCATTATAACATAACAATGCTACAATTGTAACATTATAATACAACAATGCTATAAAATTACAACACCATAACATAGCAATGCTACAATTACAACATTATAAGATAATTATGCTGCAATTACAACATTATAACTTAACAATGCTCCAATTACAGCATTATAACATGACAATTCTACAATTACAACATTATAATGTAACTATGCTACAATTACATCATAACAATGCTTCAATTACAACATTACAACATAACATTGCTACAATTATAACATTATAACATAAAATAATTAGTTGTCCATGGTGACAAAAAAGATTGATTTTATGCATTTTGAAAAGATTTCAGTCTGGAATATGGCATGTCAAATAAACAGCTGATGGCACATTAAAAATACTTTGAGGGCACCCTCATACCTGCAAGCACCATATTGCCCCCCTACTTTAGATGAATTTTCTAAAAACGCTTTTTTTTTAATTAATTTTTCTTTAATATTGAATTATCAATAAAACTATTAGAGTATATTATAGTGGAAGAATGAAATTTAATTTAGTTTGCAATATCAAAGTACATGATATAACATTAAAAATGAATTTATATCAGTATTGGAGAATTAATGTCTTTTCCATAACTTAAGAAAAAGGAAAAGCCAATATTTTATTTGAGATAATATTTTTTTTGTTGGAAGTCTTTCTTTGATAAATTTACTGTCTACTTACTTTCTGCTGTCATCTTTTCTCAATATATACAAAAGCCTCACTTGAAAACAACTGTTACCTATGGGTTTTTTTTTAAGGACAGAAAGGAATAACTGATGGGCATGTAATAACAAGATAATGAAGCCCATTAAAAATTATAGATAATAATTTAATGATTGTTCCCCAAAACACTATATACATAAAGTACAACTTCACCATTAACTTTAAGTACAACTCAGATATTATAATACAAAACTCTCCATACCAATTTTTCAAACTATATGTGCGTGTATATACATATATAATGGCAGCATGTAACAATAAATACTAATAGCAAATTTATATGTAATTATAACGGAAGTGACTGAACCCCCCACTGAGTTATGTAAAAGTCAATCATCTGTGAAAAGGTAGAATGATTCCAAACATATGTGCATGTATATACATATACAATAGCAGCATGTAATAATAAATATTAGTAGCAAAATTACATATAATTAGAACAGAAGTAAAAGTCAATCAACTGTGAAAAAATTGACTGATTCCAATTTACCGTTTAATTTTGGTGGTCTTTAAGCTTAGTTGACTGTCATTGTTCTCATTTAGAGAGTGAACATTTTTTATTACTTTAATTTATGTACAAAATAAATAATCTGAGATAATCAATGGGATGTTAAGTTACTTCCGTTTTAATTACATATATTTTAGCTATGAATATTTATTATTACATTTATTAAAACTGACATTTCATTTGGTATTTAGAGGTTGTTAAAACAGGCAAAAACTCCATATAGTAGTGCCACTTTGTGCTAACCAGAGTAATCAATGGATGCCAGAAGGCTTGTGCATAAAATCCCTATCTAGTGCCTACAAGCCTTCTGGCGTTTATTGATTACTCCGGTTAGCACAAGATGGCACTACTGTATGGAGTTTTTGCCTGTTTACTAACAGTTATGTGCTAGCATGAGATAGTGATCATGTGAGATTGTTAAAACCAGAATTTTGTCCAAATCCTCTGAATACATAAATAGTAATTTCAGACTATTTATTCTGTACATAAAATTAAAATAATAGAGAAATGTACTCTCTAAATTAGAACAATGTTGCATCATTTAACTAAGCTTAAATACCACCAAATTAAAGGATAGATTGATATTCTATCATTGCGCAAGTAAAAAAGGCATATGGCTTTATGGCGTGAGTGTTTATAAGAAGTTCGAGTACCAGACCTCAGAGCATGAGAGTCAATCCTGGGATCTTCCAATCCCAAGTTGGTAGAGCTCATAAGAAGTTCAAGCATCAGAAATATGAGCACCAGAATCAATCCTGGGATCTTCCAATCCCAAGTGGGTAAAGCTCATAAGAAGTTCAAGCATCAGAAATATGAGCACCAGAATCAATCCTGGGATCTTCCAATCCCAAGTTGGTAGAGCTCATAAGAAGTTCAAGCATCAGAAATATGAGCACCATAATCAATCCCGGGATCTTCCAATCCCAAGTTGGTAAAGCTCATAAGAAGTTCAAGCATCAGAAATATGAGCACCAGAATCAATCCTGGTATCTTCCAATCCCAAGTTGGTAGAGCTCATAAGAAGTTCAAGCATCAGAAATATGAGCACCAGAATCAATCCTGGGTTCTTCCAATCCCAAGTTGGTAAAGCTCATAAGAAGTTCAAGCATCAGAACATATGAGCACCAGAATCAATCCTGGGATCTACCAATCCCAAGTTGGTTGAGCTCATAAGAAGTTCAAGCATCAGAACATATGAGCACCAGAATCAATCCTGGGATCTACCAATCCCAAGTTGGTTGAGCTCATAAGAAGTTCAAGTATCAGATATATGAGCACCAGAATCAATTCTGGGATTTTCCAATCCCACATTTGTAGATCTTCTGACTTGGGATCAGGCAGTCACAGTATTCTGGTGCTCACAGTTCTGGCACTCAAACTTCCTACGAACTTCCAATTTAAAGTCTTATAAAAATTTTTCATAGTTGATTGACATTGACATAGCTCAGCGGGAGATCCAATTTTGTCCGGTTCTAATTAAATAATAATACATCTATACTACATTTTACAAAGATATTCTATTAACCTCAATCTTAAAATATGCACTCTAAAATGTCAACTCTAAGTGTATGAATCTGAAATAAATTTTACCATGTTTAAAACAGAAGAAATTGAAAAGTAAAGTGCTTTGATTTTTATGAAGTGTACCACATTATAATTTTGAAGATATAGAAGCAGATTGTGCATGATAAAAACAATGTCCATAATATAAAATGCATTTTACATGCATGGATTCAAAACTAACATTTAATTAATTAAAAAAAATTGGACTATAGACTATTAACATGAGATGCTAACATTATTGACCTATGGTGGATCTAGGAGAATATTTAATATAAGTTCATGAAAATCCTTTTTTTTATAGATAGCCTGGGCTATTGCAATTTTAAATTAAATTGGAAACATTTCTTCCTCTCATAAATATTAAATAATTACGTTTTTTAAAGCTGTACAAAGAAACAGCTATTTGTAAGACCGTAGTATAGAAAAAATATATTCTTAATGGCAAAATATTTTAAAATATTTTTCTTCTCTCATAAATCTTAAGTAATTACATTTTTTAAAGGTGAATAAAGAAGCTTACTTATTTTTAAGTCTGCAACAATTAAAAATACATGTTTTTTTAACCGATAAATGCAGCAAGAGAACACATTCAAAATATCTATCTAGACTTATCCCTATCCCCAAACCAGTTTCGAGTTAGTGGCTCTCATCAGTGAGAAACTAAGACATCCAGACACTAGATCACAAAATACAAACTCAAGCCCTGCATTTATCCAATACTTAACTATTAAGTAGAAAATCTGAAATTTTCAGACATCTATGCCTTCAAATCCAGCTCTCCAACTCAAATAGCCATATGGGACTGAACTAAATTCAGATACACCATATATTAATAACCTTAGAAATCTAATATAGCCAAAGCCTTAACAGTCAAATTATAATATTAATGAAATCAAGTCATACCTCATATGACTTATTTAGCTTGTATTTACAAATGGATACTGATTTAGTATGTGCTTACAGCCATTTTGATTTTTAAGAATTGCCCAAAACCCCTGCTAACATATCCAAGTAATAAGTGACATCAAATAATCCACACCTAACAATTGGTCATATTGCGACCACATGTGGATTAATCAATGTCATTTATCATTAAGGTATTTATGTATGTCCCTCCACACACACACATTTTTATTTCAAATTAAATATGCCATCTCAAATTATAGTCCAAGAAAAAAAATATTTTTTGTTTTTTTATGACATTATGCTTCAAATGAAATAAAAACCTTTTTTTTATAAAATACATCTAATATATATTATTTTTCATTTTTTTAGATAAGGAATATATTGTGATGAATTTAAACAATGTTCCCATATTTCCAGTTTTTGAAACTACATGTATTAAAAATTGTTTACAATTTTTTTTTGTTTGTTTTTAAAGGCAACATCTTTTAAAAAGCCCATCTTAGTTAAACAATAAAAAAAAATTTTTTTTATCATTAATTTGTTTTTCTTCTTCTTTTAATTACTAACTATAAATACTTTTTAGTAAATATTCAATTTTAATATATTTGTTAAAGATATGTCTTAGTGTGCATTACTGTAAACTTGCCCAACCAATACCATTAATTTTGGACCAGCCAACTGGTTGGACATATCTGTCATATTGCATTTCCATTGATACTTAATGTGTATAAAATTTGAAGAAAATTCATTTGAGAATTAAATGTGGACAACCAAACAAAGAGAATATCTAAGTTAAATAAAAGTATTTAAAATGAATGATTTTTGCTGTAACTACATTTTGAAATAGGATGTATTGGATAATTTATTATCACTTGGATTTGAATACAGAATCATATCTTTTTATTCCTAATGTATACATGTGTGTGTTTGTGTGCATATAAATAACTTCCCAGCTATATATAGTGCGTAATTCACTAGATTAATATCCCAATATTGGTTTATTAAGAAAAGGAAATACTCTCAACCCAAAGCAAGATAAAACTTTTTAAGAAATAAGAATGGTCCATTTTATCTCTTCGGATTTGCCTATATAAATGAATTTAGGTAAAAGAGATAAGATGGTCCACTTTTTTCTCTTAAAAAGTTTTAACTTGTGCTTTGGTTGAGAGTATTTCATTTACTTAATAAGCCAATGTTGAGATATTAATCTAGTGTATTATGTATATATGCTTAATTAAATATTTTCTTGGATTAATTATGGTGTAAACAAAGAAGTGAATGAGGATATCTTCATGTATTAATTAGAAAAATGGGTTAGCAGTAATGTTGCTAGGTAACTATCAATTACTATTGGCAGCTTTTAAATTAAACTGGTTGTTCTAAAGGCCCACAATTCTTTCTTTATTTTTAAGTAAACCAAGACAAAAAAACTATTGCAGTTTATTAAAGCAAATAGTTTGACTTAAAAGACAGTCAATAGTAATTGATAGTTACCTAGAAATACTATTGCTAACATATTTATCTAATTATTGTATGGAAAGATTTCTAATCATTTTCTCATTTGCATCATAATTAATTCGTAAAAATACTTAATTTAACATACAAAGCATTGGGGGAAGATGAAATAACATTTACAGGATATGCAGAGAAGATGAGATTTTTCTAAATCCTCATTCTTATAAATATATACTGTCTGGAATTAAATTCAAACAATACTTTTGTTATTAATAATACACTGATGTGTTGCAGTGAAACTTTTTATGTAATAATGTATAGGCTTTTGCATATATATTCTGATTTACAGACTTAGCGCTTTCAGAGCCCTTGTTGCTCCATTTTCATAGTATTTTCAGATTATTAGTCATATGCAAATGTATGCAAATTGCCTCCTATATCATCCATTTTTTAGAAATGGTGAAACAAGTGTCTCTTCTGTTTATTGATTTGGCATTGCTGGTGATGAAACAAGCTTCCTTAACCTTCCTCTTGATATCGTTTCTTTCCATACATAAAATATCAGTCTTGGAGGGCTCAAATCTGTGGTTGAGCTCCTGCTGATGGTCAGCAAATACAGAGCTGCCTTCTTTTTTAGTTATTGCTCTTGTATATACGTATTTGTGCTGAGCCAATCTATTGCCCACTGTGGCACTAGTTTCTCCATAATGAACCGAATCACACCCTATTGTTAGAAATAAAAGAAGATCTCTAAATATACTCAAGGCAAAAAGCTTATTATAGCTTTAAAATGATTAATAATAAATTATTTATATCTAGAAATGCCTCTGCTAACATTTTTACCCAGTTACTACATGGAAATATGATTTTTTTTCAATCCCTCTTAATGCCATAGAGTTTAATCTAATATGGAGTTTGTGATGCTTTTATATGGGTATGAGAAATCATCACATCAGTACTAAAAGAGATTAACATATTAATACAGTTAAGCAGCACTCATCATCATCAATCTCACTCAGTGCTATGAATATATAATACTGATTTCTCAATTACCAGAATCCTATCTAGTTGTCACATTCTTCACAACCATATATCTATATTTCCAGTTGATGGCCAGTATGACCTGGCCAAAATGTCAATATTTTCATACCATGAATCTTACAAGGAGTGAACATGAATAATATATCATTTATACCTGTAGCCCGTGAAAGTCTTTGTTTTAATGAGAAAACTTGTTTAGCCTCAGGGAGTGTCAATTAGTAGTAATTGAACATTTCTTGGCAACATTGAAGGTTAAAGGTTATCTTTGTTTACATGGATATTGATCTCATTTTTATTCTTTATTATAATCCATGGAAATAATTGACAAAACTTGTTTAGCCTTGGGGATTATCAACTACTAGTAATTGACCATTTCCTGGCAACATCAAAGTTAAATGTTATCTATGTTTATATGTATATTGATCTCATTTCTATTCTTTAATATAATAACAATCCATGGAAATATTTAATTCAATATATACAGAGAGAGAGAGAGCTGCTAAAAATAGCTAAAGATGACATATGGAAAATTAGTTTATTAAATAGATGATAGAAGAAAATTTCATCAGCCCCTAAAATTAATACGTATTAAAAATATCATTTAATTGTGTTATAGGTAAAACACCATTAATTTGTCATTTTTTGGTTCCAGTGATTTTTTAGTTTTTTTTAATCTTTTATACCTTCATTGTAATGAGTAAAATGTATGAATGCTTTATCTCCACGCATATAATGCAAAAACTGTATTAACAACAAAGCTTTATTATTAATAAAAAATATTATAGCCTTTTTTTTTAAGTGTCATAGCATTGGCCGGGATGTGAACCAGCAACCCGGGCAACTGCCTGCAAGTGCAAGACAGTCGCACTGACCTCTCGACCACCAATGCAAGACAAAAATATTATAGCCTTTAGCATACTTTTAAGAGATAATTGTCACAGAGAGGTAAGGGAATAAGATCCTGTTTAAAAGCTAAAAAATAGTATATAATTTGTATAGTGCATTAATTAATTAGATAAATCCCTTTTTAGAAAAGGGAATGCAAGGTTCTTTCCTATTGATGGCATAATTGTTCTTGTCAGTGTGCCAAGCCTACTTGCCCTTGTGCTTTGTGTCATTGCATTCAGAGCAAAAATAAAATATGCAAGCTCGAATTAATGGCCAGAATTAGTGAAATGCTGTAAAAAACAGATATAGTGTCCAAATATGTTTTTGCCTGATTATACTGAGTTAACTAATTAATGCACAATGCAAATAATATGCTAATTGATTAGCTTTTAAACAGGGTCTTATTCTCTTACCTCGGCTACAAACATTGCTATGTCTATAACAATTATCTGCCAAAAGCATTCTAAGCACTAATACAGTTTTTGTATATATATATTACCCCTTCATTGTAAACCCAAAACATGCTAAATCAGAAAAAAAAAAAAAACATACATCTCACTGTTATTGGATAGAATTTTTTTTCCTATAGTTTTGTTTGCAAGAATTTGTACAAACAAATTTATTTCTAGTTAAGGTTTAAAAAAAATCACCTTAGAATATAAATGTTTGAATAATATGTATTCAAATTAATGATATTCTTTCTATATTATGTCTACTGTTCAATATCTGGTATTAATATCTATTTTAAATATTTTCACAAGAATTTCATAATATAGGTGGCATATCTACCTCTTCGCCTATGACCTGATTTGAATTTAGTACAAGTGAAATTTCATTTAAGAGGTTTAGGATTTTTTTAAAAAAAAAAGTTCATTCGTAATCTTTTTGAATATCTATTCCAAATTGGTTGGCCAATTGGTATTTAGCTATCCTTAGCTAGGTGATAAAGTGCGGACATACTCAAAACTTTATCACTCAACAATTGGTAAGCCTGATGATTATTGCCTTCTCTGTCATCATTCTTCTATGAGGGACTTGTTATAACAAGAAGTTTGCCCTTATTAAAAGGATTGTTTCACTTTTCCTATATTATCCCCATGGAAAGACTTAATTTGCTATAACTCATCTTTTATGAATTAGCTAAAATCAGAAAAAGATGTAGAGAACTCAGTATGAGTATTAATAGTAATTTACATATTTAGGTTTGTAATTATAAATATTTTTATTAAACACTCATTTATTATATAAGTAATAATATTAAGGCTGTAACCTTAGCAACAAGCATGTGTTTTTAAGATCTACAGAGGTCCCTAGCGGTGAATTTTTCAGACACTTGTTGCTAAGGTTACAGCCTTAATATTATTACATATTTAGGTTTGGGAAAATCATAGAAAGGTACATCACATTTATTAAATATGCCATACGCGATTTTTATTGAAGCTTTTAAGGTATTGACATCCCCCTCGTCGTTAATAAGTATGTGTGAAAATGTAGATACTGCTTTAATGCATATTTTTCTGATGCCTCCCCATGTTCTTTCTCTCATCATCTTTTTTCATGTTTTTTTTTTTTAATTTAATATTTTCAGTCATTTATGTTATTTTATGGTAAGACCTTATATTTGTGAATAGATGCTATTGATATTCCTGCATGAATCATGCAGTTGCAGAATGGAGAATTTGAAACTCGGGCTAGCATAAATTATGGCCCTGCTCTGTCGTAGCTGGTGCACGAACTTATAAACTCCTGAGCAGGAAACTAATCGATATATTTATCGATGACTAACAATCACATAGTTTATAAATACAATAAGTATTAGGAGAACAAGTATTGTTCTATTTTTATATTTTATAAAAATTCAAGATGTTGATTTTTTCTCTCTCTTTTTCCCACACTTTTAAACACGCTCACTCACACATTTTGTTTGATGTTCTTTTATTTGAATTGCTAATTGATCATCTTAAGATGCATTGCCCTCAATCAAAACTCGTCGGTGAATTAAAATAAAAGGAAATCATTAAGTTATGTCAATTCGCTTTTATTATTTTACATCATCTCTTTAACAAGAAAAATTAATAAAATTTATCATGCTTCCAGTTTTCTTATTTAAATTTCCATTACATTGTTATTATTATATTAAATTAATATGTTGGTAATCTCTTATTCATGGGAAACATAAATTAAAATAATTTTGTTCTCATTCAATGTTTAAATAAATTAATCTGTAAACGCACTCTCCTTATTATAATTATCAGATTATTCGCATAAATATTTAGATCATTTGTTTCCAAAATATTAACTTCATAAATAATTCAAGCTTTTAAAAACTTTGATTTCCATTATATATATGCATGTGTAAAGTCCTTTCTATTGAGTCATCCTCTGCTCATTTGAGCACATGAGAATGTAAAATTGCCCACAGCGCTGGCCCTAGGTATTTCGCTGCCATGTGCAATAGCATACCCCCCCTTTTTTTTTTACCTGAAGCTACTATTTTCATGACGTCTTAAAAGCTATGGTGTTAATCTAGGTTTCAATATATCTGATGGCACTCTCAGTGCAATCTCATATGTGAAAGTTTGAGTTCAAATCCCGCATATATTACATATATAAATGCAGGTTTAAGCCTGTATAATGTATTAATATATCTGATCATAAATTCTATTATAGCATTAGCGAATGAAAATTCCTAAGTTAATAAATAATCAGCTTAAACAATATTTTTTATAAGTAAAGACAAAAGAAAACAATGTATTTCTATTAACTTAAATAGAAATAATGCTCTTCACATTACGTTAAAATGGTGATCTGTTAAATCGCAAATATATAATTACGGTATACATATGTATTTGGAACATGCGTGATGTCTTAATATAAATTAATATACATTTCGCTGATAATGTATTTTAATGAGATTTGAATCTGAACCAAGATTTTTACTAATTTCTAAGCATAGTGCTGGCAATGTTTTCTAAGCATTAGTAGTATTTTTGTTTATGATCATTAATTCATTAAAGATATGCCTCTATTGCCTACATAGAAACTGTACAGAGCTAAAAGGACTAGGGACTCTCTGGGCATTTTTCGTTTGTTTTAAGTTGGTACACTCAACTAACATGCATTATATCAACATCTGATTACTTCTTTGAAGAGTGGCCAGAAACCCTGTTTTGCATCTTCATTCATTAGGTGGTAATAATCTCAGCAGTGAGGACTAGCTTCGAACTCAAGAAACTTAATGTTGCATAACTTACTTCATTTATAATTGAAAAGCAAAAATAACTATCTCCCCTTGAATTATGTAACATCAAAAATCATGAAAAGATTGAATGATACCATTCTATCTTTAGGTTCTATTATTATATAAATTTTGTTTTTAATTATAGGGTGAAGTTTCTTTATTGTTTTAATTCATGTACAGATTAAATGGTCTGAAGTAACCATTAATATATTTGAAGGATGAAGAATTGGTCTTACTTTTAACAATCTCAGAACATTAATGCAATATTAGTTTTAATAAATGTAACATGAAATACAAGTATACTGTAAATACTTAACTTAGATGTGAATAAAGGGGATTTGAACCCAGACTTCCAAGCTTCCTACAATCATTCACACTATCCAATATAACTGATACACATGCATGTGAAAAAGATAAATTATTTCCAATATACGTATTTCATGTTGAACTAACATTTATCAGTTGGTTAGGACTAACTGGTTAATGCTGATTTAGCATGAAATATATATATATTGGAGATCATTTGTCTTTTGCACATGTATGTGGTTATGTGTATCAGTTATATTGGAAAGTGTGAATGACTGGAGGGAGTTCAAAAGTCTGTGTTTGAATAAGTGTAATAATAAGTAATCATAACTTTTTTTTAAATATCTGTAATTGAAAAGTGGAAATAACTCCCTACTATTGGGTTACATGGCTTTGTTGTTATAAAAGATTAGTTTTTTTTTCTCATGTGTCATAGCATCAGCCGGGAAGCGAACACGCTATCCCGGGACAACTGCTTGTAAAGCAGCTGTCGCTAACCTCTCGACCACAACGCTTGACAAAAGAGTTGGATTTTAATTATAGAGTGGATTTTGTTAAAAGTAAGACTCATTTCTCATCCTCGGAATATATAAATGGTGATTTCAGACCGTTTAACCTGTACATAAATTAAAACAATAAACAAAATTCACTCTATAATTAAAAACCAAGCCAAAAACTAAGATTTTATATCAACCGAACCTAAAGGTAATATTGTAGTATTCATACTTTTAGTGGTTTTTGATGTTTCATAACTCAGTGGATAGTGGTTACTTTGCCTCTTCAATTACTAATAATTAAAGAAAAATGATTATTTATTATCACTTAATTTATATGATAATGGATTGAGGAAATACAAAAATAAGAATTAATACATAAACCAAAAAACTACAATTTTCTTCCTAAATAATGAACTCTATAAAATGGTAGCACTGCAAATAAAGATCACCAATAAGTCATTTAATATAACATAATAGGTTTTAAAAAACCTTTCCATTACATTATATTTCATAACTTTAAATAAAAAATATTTACCCCCCCCCCCCAACACTTCATGCCTGATCGATGTTTTAATTATAATTATATTAAAAACAATTACTAATCAAATTTATTATAGCTGATGTCTACCTTATTACACTTAATATAATTATAATTAATAATTTGTTAAGCGCATACTCGTTAATCTTATGTTAAGATTTGTAGAGGTTCCTACTGTCGCATCTAGAGGCATAGCCTTAATATATATGTTAATATAATTATGCAGAAAAATATGTAATTTACTTTAGAGCAAAGCAAACTAGCATTAAGCAATTCACATTTAAATAAATAAAAGTTAATTCATACACATAAACATTAAGATATTAGTCACATGTGACATATATGTGTATATATTAAACAGTCTTATCGAGTTTCTATGTTAATGTAAACTTACATCTGTTACAGTAATAACTTTTCAAATTTTCACAATATTTGTTGTTGTTGTTGTTTTTTTTTGCAATTGGAGTGCAGTTTGCTTTTTCAGAGTTCATCGATCAGTTGATCTACTTTAGAGTCCCGTTTATCCCTCTAAAATCGTTATTAAGTACATTCATTTCTTGGGTGTAAAACTGTCAGTTGTTTTCCTTCTTAGTTCAGACTTGCCACAAATGCTTAAGATTATTATTTTTATCATTGGACAGGATACTTTATTAGTTGATCATTTTCAAAGTTAATCAGTATTGGTACTATTGTGTTTGGTCTGAATTACAGTCATCAAATAGTCCACTTCTGAGGGAAGGAAGGACTATAACAGATACATTTCTTTTTTACCATGATCTAGTCACATGTTAACATTATCAATCAATAGAATTTTGGACAGAATCAGCAATTGTCATTTTCAATCTCCGAACAAAGAAACCATATTCTTTTACATGTTGCTGGAAATCACTTTTCTTTTCAGACTAGGGCTGGATTTTGTAACTTTCTTCTTATATCACCTATATATTATGGAAGGTATGAATGTACATAGGGGCACCTAGCATTTGCTTAAAGCAGCACAAACATTCAACTTATTGGATTATTTAATAGTTATTTTTCAGTCTTGGGGGTATTCTTTTCCTATTGGCAAATAAACAGCTTGCTGCATTTAACTTCTCTACAAAAGGTATAAAGCTTTTATTATAAATTTCTTGTCCAACTATACAGATACATTCTAATTTAATCCATTTATCTCTCCAATTTATAAATAATTGTCACCATATTTCAAAACATACCACTAAACATCATATGATCACCATCTCTTATGCTAGCGCATAACTGTTATTAAACAGGCAAACCTCTCCATACAGTAGTGCCACCCGTGCCAACCAGAGTAATCAATGGATGCCAGAACTGATGGAGGCTATAAGCCAGAAACTAGTATGGCAATATTGGATGAATAGGCACTGGGTGGGGATTTTATGCATAAGCCTTCTGGCATCCATTGATTACTCTGGTTGGCACAGAGTGGCACTACTGTATGGAGTATTTTGCCTGTTTAATTTCAAAACATACTTTTCAAAAAATATGTTGTCCACTACTTTAAGCTGTCTACTTCCAAAATTACCTTAACTCTTTTATCCAATTAATCTTTAAACTTTATCAACAATAATCTTTTTTTTTCTTCTTCATAAAATTAAAAACAAGAACAACAGAGAAAATGAAGAGATTATTGCTCTCTATTTTTTACAAATTTGAATTCACTTTGAAACAAACCGCATTTAATATTAATTTTAATAAGTTGATAACATTTTTGTTTACTTTTAATTCAGTAATACCAATTCATTTCTTTTATAATCAGTAAATTTCAGTTCATTTTTATTTTTTCTTTAATATAATTATAAGATACTGTTATTATTGTTATATACATATTTTAAACAAAGAGACATAAAATATCTAAAAGAGATCATATTGATGTATTCTATCATTACTACTGGAACTCAATCTAATCCCCATCTTTAATTCAGTCTATACTATTATAACATCTTTTATTTTAAATTTGCAACTAGTTAGGAAGGAGTACGATATAAATCTATTATTTAAAAAAATGTCTGTCACTTTTATGTTTGTAATATCAGAAATAAGATTAAGTGTGTTTTAATTACTATCCAATTTCATATTGAACTGAAACCATAGTCA
The DNA here is from genome assembly GCA_028023455.1 of Epiperipatus broadwayi. Lineage (NCBI taxonomy): Eukaryota > Metazoa > Onychophora > Udeonychophora > Euonychophora > Peripatidae > Epiperipatus > Epiperipatus broadwayi. Next base: position 315,756 of record JAQFVV010000626.1, read on the forward strand.
AGTGTTAAAAAAACAACTCTACAATAACTCATTGTAAGCAGAGTCTTTTGAATATCTGGGCAGTCTATAAGAAGACATGATTTACCATGCTTACCAGTTGTGTGGTGAAGACGTGGGTTGTTTTCAATCCTTGTTTTTCTTTCTAGCTAATAAACGATCTAACACTCATTTAGCTGAGTTGTTTTTGGGCCTGTTATTTAAAAAAACAACTCTTATTAGAATCTGAATTTTTTTAATCCAACCCAATTTGAACACAGGTTATGAACATGGCAGCTAAATGCACTAAAACTATACCAAAAGGGTGGAGGCTGGAGGTAGATTACAAGCCAAAAATTAACTCTATCATTCACATTTCAGTAATAAGTATAAATAATAACCTCATTATTTTGTTTTTACTTCACAACTTCATGATATGCTTGCACAACAAGTGTATGCCATTACTTGAGTGACATGCATAAAATGCTCAAAATGCTTGAATACATCTTAAACTTATAAAAATTCCAGAATTTACTTAAAAAGCTGAATGATCTTTGGGTTGATCAATGATTTATTAAAAAGTAATGAAATGGCATATTAATTTTCCAGAAGTTCATTAAAACTTTGAGCATGAGACAAGACAGTGATGAGGCTACAATCTGTGATTTTGAGTTCCAATTGACTGCCGCAATACCACTGAACTAAATCATTCTCTGATTCCCTCAAATTAATTTGGTTATTTTACTACATCCATTTTAAAAAAATTTTGTCATGAGACATTTAATTTATATATCATCATTTTCAACTATTATCTATCCATTGTGGAATGAATATTTTTCCTCATACATTCCACTTCTTCTGATCCATAGCCTTCTTTTTCCATGTCACACCAATTTCATCCATCCATCTCACATGAGGTTTCTTTCTAGGTCTTTTACAATCTTTTGGAATGTAGTTTAGGACATTAACTGTCCATCTATTATCTCTTTTAGCAATATTCCATAGCCTTCTTTCTCCATGTCACACCAATTTCATCCATCCATCTCACATGAGGTTTTTTTCTAGGCCTTTTACAATCTTTTGGAATGTAGTTTGGGATATTAACTGTCCATCTATTATCTCTTTTAGCAATATTTCCAGCTCAGTTACATGTCAGTTACTTAATTCTTTCAATAATATCCAGTGATATCTGTTCGTTTTCTCAACTTTGTATTTTTTATCTCTTCTTGTTATTCCTAACACACATTTCTCCATATTTTGTAAGGTTTGAATCTCTGTATTGATCATCTATTAATTGTCCAAGTTTCACATCCATACGTGAGAACTATTAAAACCCTTCATTTTTAAATACATAAGTATATTTTCTTTTAAAATTAAATTATTATAAAATAAAAGCACTCCATCCAAATTTAATTCTATGATTGATTTCATTCATTCTGTTTTCATCCGTATTAATAATCTAAGGCATTCGTAATTGTTAACTTCTTCTAATTCATGATTTTTAATTTTTATTTTCTTCTTTTGAAAAAAATCGATTGAATATTATTTTAGACTTTTCAGTATTTATTTTTATATATTGGAATCTTGCAAATTATTTATTAATAATTTCTAGTGGAGACAAAATCAAATATTAAACATTCTATTTGACTTTCAATTTATTTTCAATTTTAGTTTAATTCTCATTCCCTAATGAACATACTCAGTCCGAAGTAGTGAAACTGAAATGAATAGCTCATTTATGATATTGATAATACAGCAAGAGGAATAAAGTGCTGCTGAAAATAGGAAAATTGAAAAGACAAGATAAATAATTGAAACGCATTCCGTCTTTAATAGTTGTAAATGTATGTGTTTCATTCACTACAACACTATCCTAGCACTTAGTGAATAAAAATTAATATTTAATAAAGCCATATCTAAAGTTTATTTAAAATTAAACTTTTTTTTATTTACCAAAGAATAAAGAAGGCAAAAAGCATAATTTATTTATCTGTCGCATCAGTTTAAACGAGAGTAACGTAATGAGTTTGTTTATACGAGAATAACGTAAATTACGTGTCTGTTTAGACGTGAATAAAATGTCAGACGATCTTTTTTAACATATAGTCCACTGTAAAGCGAACGAATAACAGCTCCTCGCACAGGAATAATGAAAAGGCAAGCAGTACCCATCAATCTTTCCAATTTTTCGATACTGAGGGTTTTAGCAGTTTTCCAGCCTTGTTTATCCTCTACCTAAGAAGAATGTTAGACATTTAGGTGGGCTTTGGATACACCAGCTATCTAAGTAAAAAAAAATGTTACGCCTCTTACAAATTTTTCCCACAACCGAATTTGAGCCCGAGATCATGGGCATGGCAAGCAGATGTATACCATTGCACTATGAGTTCCTATTTAGATAAGTAAGCATTTAAGAAAAAAGACTGGCTTAGAAAAGAATAAATTAAAGAATATATAAACTAAAGAAATTAAAGGATCGAAGGTTTATTTATTACTGTCCAATGATTATGACTGTTATGAAGAAAATCATTAGTGCTGGCAAGAGTATTATTATAGTAATATTTTTTTCATTGGAGTTTTGAGGGTTATAAGTATTGCATCTTCATAGCCTGAGTTCAAATTCAAGAGTTTGAAATTTCTTTTTAGGTAAAATCCAAATAACTACTCAGTATTAGTCAGTAAATAGCTAGCTAGATATTTTTAGCTCCAGAATAAAAAAGATTCAGTCAATTTGGATTAGCCAAAAGAATATATTTGCATGACCTTAAAGAAATTCGTATAGTAATGCAGAATAATCTTTACAAACGATAATGTATGATATATAAACGCATCTTTTTATATAGACAAAAAAATAGATACATAAAATATTTATTTATCAGGTTGTGCAAACATTGAGTAATTGCTATTTGCAACTACTAAATGCTTATAAAAGATTTCATCCTAAAGAAAATATTGACAAGATAATTTTGTCTTTCTGGATATTCAATGGTAAACCATTTGATTAAATTTGTTTTGGTGAAGATATCTAGGTGTAGAGTCCAAATTCAATCATAAAATTTCAGGTTTTTATTGAATCAATGATGCGTGTACATACGTATCAGTGATGAATACTTTAAACAGTTATTCATTCAGCAATTTACATGCATTTTCATCATCAGATATCCACTATTGAAGATAATACCCATGTAGACCGCCACATCTAAGCCTTCCCAATATTTTCTACATTCTTTAAATTCTTTTTAAGATGGCGAATCTCTTCTCTGAATATATATATATATTTTTAAAATTTTATCATCGATAATAAATCTATTATTATCACAATAGTAGAGTGAATGATCCTGTAACTCAAGGTCCATGGATTGCAACCCAACTCAGTCACTTCTGATGCTGAACTTCTTATGAACTCCTGAATAATAAATCATTCAATTATTAAAATTCTTTCTGCATTCCCAGCATGCTTTACTGCAGTAGTAGACTGAAGTTCAAAGACCATGGATCATAGCTCATCTCTGTCACTTCTGATACTTAAACTTTTTATGAACTCCTGAATAATAAACCATTCAATTACTATATTCTTTCTGAGTTCCCA